>WBMY01005300.1:258887-312996 GCA_013397315.1 Donacobius atricapilla
AATCAGAAAGGAGAATGATCAAAATCATCCTACCAACTCATTTCCAATAGAGCCAGATCTCTGACCTGGTAAGTTAAACTGTATTGGGTAGCGGCCAGAATTTGAAATTTCGTAGAAAAGCACAAAGTGTCCATCATACCTTTGGACAAAGTCAGAAATTTGTGACCACGTGGAAAGTACAGAGATGTGAGGAACTTCACTGACTCCCACAGGCAGTGAGACATCCTGTCTCAAAAGTCTGTTTCATAATTAGACAATGATAATCATTAATTTCCTTCATTGGAGTCCAGCCACCACATTGTTTTATCAGAAGTCCTACAAATTAACACATTTACGAGCATTTCACAAATTTGTGCGTGAATGAAACAAAATCACTCGTGTTACTAGCAAGTATGTTTACCCTTGATGCCATCACCTACTATAAAGTTCATGAAAAACAGAATGAAGGTAAATCCTGTTCAAGGTCTTCTTCCTTCTCCTGGCACAAGCTAGAAGCTGTCCCCAGTCAATAAGTTAATTTTACCTAATGTAGCTGGAAGAGTGTCAGGCCTGTCAAGGAGATAGACGTGGTCACACTGCTCCCCTGCCAGCTGCACTGCTCCTCCAAATCACTTGTCATGCACAAAGAAAAGATGCAAGAGTCTGTCTTAATCCACAAAGTCCCCAGGACAGTGACTCACTGCAGAGACTGAAGTTGAATTATTACACTGTTTGATTTGAATCACTCTGGATCTAGAGGAAAACTCTCCTCCTCCATCCTGGTCCTAAACCAATGTTTTATACCATGTAAACCTGTAACAACAAATCTCCTTCCAAGATTTAGACTTGAGGAATGGGATGGAAATTTTAGTGGATATATCTCATCTTGCTTTAAGAGGTCAAGGAAAGCAGGAGGAAGCAGAGCTGCAAAGGCCACAAAATAAGGGCATCATTTATCATGATGGTTCCATTCCAAATTGCTAGTTAAAAAGCTTTTTTCTTTTTTTTAACAAAGGGATCATAACCCATAGTTCTTTTAAAACTGTGCTTTGTTCAATCTAGAAGTGTCATCCCCCTGTAGAGTATCTAAAGGCAATGAGAGAATAAAGTCCTAAAGCTTATTGTTCCTTCTCTCAACCTAGTCCAGTTCCCTGATTTACTCTGCATTCCTACCACAAACTTGGAAACTTTTTGCAAATTAAGAAACAATCCTTTGGCCACAGTCTCAAACCAACCATTCAAAAATTCATTTCAAAATACTGCGGCTACAACCATGATCCTTGGTGCTTAATCAGTTTAAGGTATGGCAGCTCTCAAACATTAAATCGCAAAACCTAAGGAGGTTTGGGCACAAGGAGAACCTAAACACAGGATGTAAGCAGAAATACAACAGAAAGTGGAGTGGTTAATTATAGGGGGCATTTTCTTCCCTTCTAATCCTCAGTGAACCAAAATGGGCCTAAATACCCAGGTTCTGAATACTTGTCAGCAATTTAACAAGAGTCATATTTATTCCAGGCAGAAGGAAAAGGTCTGTAAGTATGGCAAAATCTCACTTAATGGCATTATTCATTTGGTTGGTTTAGTTTGCTTTAAATTTACTTTGTCCTCTTCTGTTATTTGGTGGGGGTTTTTTTCTCTTATATTTATTAGGTACAGGTGAAAACATAGCTGTCATAGTTCAGAGCTACATTTTATAAAGCACAAAAAAAAATCCAGTGATATTTTTTATGTTCTCAAATGCTTTGTTTAGAGGCAGTGGCACTTTATTGTACTTCTAGACAAGATTATTTATGCAAGTAATCTTACAATGCAAGAAGCAACAAGACACCTCTTCTTCCAGTTGTTGCCTATCAGAAAAGGTGCTTTAAAAAAAAGATTAACTTCAGTTTCACACTGACAGATACAGTGCTATGACAGAGTAAACCTAAACCCTCTCCTTTTGTTTTGGTAAGTTTACACAGCTTAGGAAACTGAAAATGTTCTGTAACCTCATGCACTCTTAAAAACAGGTTTGTGAAGCAATAATTGCTATGATATCTGCCACTTGCTTTGATACAAAAATCCCTGGTTTCAGGATAGCTCTCACTAGGCAGATAAGCTCGCTCAGATAACAGCTTGTATTGGCAGATAAATCCTCTGCTCACATTTGTGAAAAGGAACCCAGCACTTGGAGCAAACTGCTCCAGTCACACAGCACTGCTTCTTCCAAGCTCTGGGCTGAGAGATCCGGGGCAGGGATCAGCTTTTGTTCTCTGCAATGGGGTTGTGTGGGCTCGACATTTCTGAGCCTGAATTTCAGCTTGCTGACCATTGCCAGCTCCTTTCCCAAGGGAAAGCTGCCAACAGTTTCTCTTTCCAAAACATCTCTCTGCGTTTCTCAGCACAGGCTCAGCAAACAGTGTTCCCTCTGCCAGAACAACTGTCCCCAGGGGGTGTTTCCTATTACTGAACCAATGCAGAGCAGTGTCAGTGCCATGGAGCAATAACAGACCTTTTTACACAGAGTGGTCTAAAAGAAACTGTTAGAATTGTAAATAAAGCCTTCTTTCTCTTCCAACAATTATATAAAGTCAATCTATCTCATGTCTTACCATGACAGAGAGATTCGGGGCAGGGATCAGCTTTTGTTCTCTGCAGTGGGGTAGGGCCTGGCTCTGAGGCTCGGAGTCACTTTGGTTCTTGAAATAATTTCTGTGTGCTCTGCTGGCAGGGATGGCACCCACAGCTCAATCTGTGCACGCCCCACACTGCCGAGGCACACGTTCCCTGCTGCCCCGGCGCCGCTGCACTCAGGAGAGCAAAGCCCACGTGAGAAGCCTCACTTCAGTCTGTACTGAAGATATTCTCAGCAGGATGCACTAAATGCTTCTAGAAACAGCTCCAGCCCATTGAAATTCAAGTTGCTCCTTCAATTCTCAAAGAATTTCAGTGCCCTCACAGGCACATCCCAAACAGCAAACACTGATCCATGGGCAGGACTCACATTTTGCCGATCACAAAATGTCCCTGTCAGTAGCGAAGGGACATAGAACCTCTCAGAGCATCAACTTAATGTAAAAACAATGAATGGATTCACAATTGTTAACAATTCCAAAATCCGTATTTACACGTTATTTTGCTCACTTTATTTGATACAGTTCAATGCTGCTTTAAAAAAAAAAAAATAAAATCAGATAAATATTAATAAATGCAGCTTTCTTCTCTTTTCCAAAAAAGTTCTTCCAAGAAACAAGTGCGTAGTTTTGCTGCTAATGACTGTTTATCTGATAATGACATAATTTAATTTGGAGAGAAATACAGAAATGTTTATTTCTCCACTTTTAAATGAGTCTTCTAAAAAGTGTCTATCAGTGATAACACATAGAGCCTTCTCAGAGCCCACAGAGGTACTCACATAATTTAGGTCACGTATTTTTTTACTGGGTTTATTTGTGCTGGTTGAATTAGGCCTATCAGCCTGAGTCACTTACCGTAAAGTTTCAACTCAAGGATTTTTATAACCATTTTATAACTCCTTTGTCCTATGTACCATCAGAGTCTTTTCAAAAGTGTATAATTAGTGTTCCTAATAGAACTGAACTGCTTTTCATAGAATCACTATATTAGCTATTACTAAAATGACAAAGGCATTGTCATGATACGTACACTTATAATTTACAAGTGCAGAATGTTATAACCCCTCACAGGTGATCCTTATGTGGGTTCTGTGACCTTGTCACGACATCCCTAAAAATGTTCTCTTTCAAAAGTGTTAGACAGGAACTGATCCCTGTCCTAAGTCCAAGTACCTGGCTCTGGAGTGAAAGCAAACGTATAGAAACAACAAACATATCACTCATTTCCTTATTAGCTGTGACTGGGTGATTGTTTTCACACGACAGTTCTATTCTTAGGCAAGCTGTGAAAATAGGAATGATATAACAAGAAAGGTTCTGGTCAAACTTCTAGGCTGTTAAAAAAAAAAGAAGTAGAAAAAGCAGCTCTATCAACATCAACATTTTCACAGAGATTGAATTTAGGTAAAGCGCAAGAAGTGAATGTGGTGACCTGAAGAACCATTCTAGGACCTCCCTAATTCTGTGGGATGTGTTCCTGTACTGCTGTCCTGTTTTGAATGTGAGGTTTCCCAGAAGTTTAGAGATCCAGAAAGTGGCCTGTGCCAATCATCTGCCACATCTGCTGACACAGAGGCCACAGTGGCCGACTGGAAGCCAAGCAGATCCAATCACAGATTAAGAAATCCACAACTGCAATTCCAAGTTGGACTAGAGTCTTTTATCATCCTCAGGAAACGAGTAGCAACCAATAGCAGCCCATAAAACAAACCTTATCAACAAAAGATAAGTTTAACAGCAAAATTTTACAGAAGCATGTGCACAGAGAAAAATATCTCCATTTGCAAATGCATCAGTGTCTGGATTCTAATGGTATCCTGGTGATATTTTTTAGCCAGCTAATTTTTTTAAGTTATTTTTGCCAGCTTTGAGGGTAGTTTTGCGAAATTGTTTTCCTAGAAAATCTGAGAACTGCCAAAAACTAATGCAAAACCAGCAGGATATTTTCTAACATGAAGAGCCAGCACCCAGACAACACTAGAGACCGACCTAGATGCCACAGAGCTCATCCCGGGCTAGTTCCTGGGCCCAGAGAAATTCCCTTGCATTGCTAATACAGAGAGTGAATGCAGTCCCCTCAGAGCTCTGCAATACCCAGCTTTGAAAGTGTTGGAACCCTGGAGGCTGAGAATTTCAGGCTTTCTCTTCTAAAAGGCACTGACCCTCAAGCAAGCACTACATTTGACCTGAGACCTTGGAGAAGGCTTCCAAAATTAAGTGATGGCACTGGGGTTGTGGGTGTGGAGTTTGAATAGAAGTGTGTGATCTCACAGGGTGGAACACTTAGGATTTAAGATTTTAGTGTATAGTAATATATATGGGGCAAGATGGAGGATTTAGGGCATTGTCTAAGTCCTTCTTCTTCACCTTCTTCTTCATGGGTTTGGGTGGTTTTTTCTTGTTGGGTGAAAAAGGTCGGCATTGCAGACTTTGGGTGGTCATTATTGGGTTAAAAAGTATAAATAATACAGGTGTCATCTCATTATTGGATAATTAGCACTTAAAAGACCATGGGAAGAGTTAGAGACAGAGCCATTTGCTACCTTGCTGGCTGGAACTCACAACTTGTGAGACTGTACTTTAGATAAGAATTAATAAACAACTGAGTCTCAACACTAGAGAAAACTGCATGCTCTAATCCTGTGCTCTAATCCTGGCTCTAACACAAGAAAAGAAGAGAAGAAACCAGAATGGGCTCCAGCATGATCCCTGCAGAGCTGGCAAACTGGCTGGGCCAGCTTGGGGAAGTGTCAGGCTGCACAGAGGTGGCAGGGGTGAAAGGGAAGCAGGGCAGGACAGCCCTGTGTGAGCACAGCTGGCACCTGTGGATGCCGCCCGTGGGCACTGAGCACAGCTTGCCCTCCTAAGCTGTCTTCTAAGGAAGTTCCCCAGTCAGGAACTTTATTAGAAAGACTGAGAGGATTCTGTTCCAGCAAGGTTTCTGAGGCCTTAGAGGGATCCATTTTTTTTCCAGCTATCTGGGACACTTATATCTGGATTCACAGTGGCTGGGGAATCGATGAAAATAGGGACAGTATCTAGACCATGCTGCTAGGTCTGTTTTCCTTGGAGAGAGGCTGAAATGTCTTGGGTCCTGCCATCTCCTTTACAGTCCTTGTATGTGACTCTCCACTAAAAGCTCCTTGAAATAAAGCTACTGAAGGGCATCATGAATATAACCAAGTGTCACCAGTCTGATGCTGAACTGTCAGCTTCCATGTGAACCTGCATTGCCAAGACTAAAGCAGGGCTCACAGGGCCACTTCACAGATTTCCAGTTTCTCTTGCTTAGCTGCAGTGTGAAGACAAAATTAGATTTAAAGATACATGTTTTGAATATAGGGAGTATATCACAAATGAACAAACCAACACTGAAATTATCTGCCTCCCTTCCCCTTAATTTCTGGCTGAGATTGCCATCTCAGCTTAATCTTGCTCTTTTAATTCTGAACCTTTCTGAGATAAAGAATTGTTGCTGAATATTTTTCCACAATTACTGAACTCCCAAAACAAATACTTCCTTATTTAACAAGACCACTTTTACAATACATGACAGCACCCTGAAAGGTTCAGGAAAGCACAGATTTTAGTTTTGCTTTTAGAAGTTTTGCTTTTTAGAAGTTAATATACATATGATCAGCATTATCACATGAATAATGCACTAATGTGATTGGCAGGAGTCTGATGCATTTGGTTTAAAAGATGTGGCTTTGATGACCAGCCTAATTAAAAAACTACTGAGAGGGAATTAAAGGCATGTTCTTAGGGAGAATTCTCCCAGGTGAAAGGATGCAGAAGTAGAAAATTCCCTGTGTAGAGTTTTGCCCATCACAATCAGATTTTGTTTCCCAAATTCAATTGGATCTAAGTCCACAATACATATGAAGCCAAACATTCTTACCAAAAAAATTAGCAATTTGAGGTAAAAGTGCATTTTCAGATGTCTATCTGAGTTTGGTGGTTCCTACACAACTGTCTCAGGGAGAACATCTCAGCTGACAACTTGAACATTCCTCTGTCCTCAGATTTAATTACAATAACAAGCCGCTAATCTTCAGCTTCACTTACAATTACATTCTCTTAAAGCAAACTAAAAGGCCAGGCTGGACAGGCCTTTGAGCAACCAGTTCTGGTGGAAAGTGTCCCTGTCCATCACAGGGGCACTGGAACTAGAGGATCTTTAAGGTCCCTTCCAACTCAAACAATTTTTTTCCTCTATGAAAAGTCAAGGGCTGCTGACCTTAAAAGACAGATATTCAAAATTGACTGTTCCTTTCCCTCCCCTCTATGCCAACCAAAGGCTGGCCACAAAGCAAAAAGGATGTAAATTTCTCTATTTTGAACCTCAAAGTTCTGGTTTTCAAGTTCCCCCAACTCTCCAAAAAAGACTTAATCTAAATCAGAACTGTGCCTCCAGGAGTGATCAAAGTCAAAAACCAAAGAGAGACCAACAACAAGACAGGCTTGTACCTCTCCTTCATCCTTCTGCCAGTCTCCAATTACTCTCAGCTCAGGGGATTTCCTCAGCTGGATGCAGTTTATCTAATTATTAATCCTCAACGGACCTGTCTTCCAAATTCTTGTTCCACTCTCCTCCGGGGTTAATGTAAACTTTCTGCCTTTTTATACAACAGTAATGCTTCAGACTAAACCTCCTGCCTGCTCTTGAAGTCATGTCAGAGAAGAAGAGTACGAGGAATGAGTCATTCCTGTCTCCTGACTCAACTTGAGTCTGGGAATGCTATTTTCCTGTGAGGCTGCAGGGAACAGGGGGGAAACTGCTGCTCCTTGCACAAGTCAGCCCTTCAGCTCCCGAGTGCAAATCTTCATGTTAATAAGCTAGCAAAACAAAAGGTTTCACTGCAAGTCATAAAAGGCTGCACAAAGATGGAAGCTGACCAACACACAGAGCTTATAGACTTCTCCCATTCACTGAAAGCAGACTGGAAAATAAACTTTTGCTCACTGAAACAAACCTACACCAAGCAGCAAGAAAAAAAACCAAGAACTCAGCCTATTTATCAGCAGTTCAGGGTAAGATTATTTAACCAACTACTTTTATTGTCACAGGATTATGAGTATTTCAACAACAACAAAAAATTTAGGTTGAGAAAGACTCAAAAACTATCATATCTGTAAATTACCATAGACTATAATCTAAAACAAAGCTGGTAGTATTATTTTTTAGAGAAAACAATGAGGCAATGAGCAGGTTTTAGTTTCTAAGTAAATAACTCCCATGTGAGAATACAGTGTTTTGCTTTCCTCCTGCCTCTTGTCTCCCTGTTCTAGCGCTCAGTGATGGAAGCAAAGACAAGTATAAATCACTGTGTGCCATCAAGGCAAAGCTGTCCCTGAGAGTCTGGCATCGTGCCCAGGATTTTACTCACTCCATGACAAGCAGGGCTCTCTTCAGCTCAGATTTATCCAGCCTCATCAATAAATACCTCAAGCATGGTCATCTGATGGACATGATGAGACTAGATTCCAAAACATTTAGGGCTGTATACAGGATTTCACTATTGTAAAGAAAATGGCAAATATCTTGAAGCAGGAACAATTTATTTCCCTTACATTGAGTATCTGCACAAATTGTTGTTCAATCCTTGATGGCCAGGCATAACATGAGGGCTTTTTAAAATTTACTCAGTGCTTTTTTCTGTGCATTGTTCTAGGAGCCATTTTCTGCTCAGCGTTTGCTTTATAATCATCAGCCCTTTACTCACTTAAGTATGACGTGGCAGAAAATGTTCTAATCTGTGTCTTAGCAAGCAAGAACTGGATTTGCTTACAAGCTTTCAGACCTTGCTTTCCTCAATCAGACCAGGGGATGTAAAATAGCAGGTTTTAACATGGCAAGTAAATAAAACAGACTCAAAGCTCACAATCAGCCTCTTGCTCCGTAGCCCAATTAAAGTGTATTTACTGCTGGCAGAAGAGAATAACCACATAATCACTTGTGTGCAGTGCAGGGCTCCAGCAGGTACAGGGGAGAGGAGACGGAGAGACACGTCAGGAGTAGCCAAACAGCAGAGGAAACACAGCATTTTGTTTGCAAGCCGCTCAAGCCACACTCCCTCACCGCTGAGATCAACCTGCATGTTTCCAATTTTGCTGAAGCGGGGCAGGCTCGAGCGCATTTATCAGAGAACTGGGGGCTGTTGAACAATCAGTCTCAGCAGAGCCAAAAGCAAAGGCGTGAGCCTGGCATCAAGGAAGGCAGGTCAAGCTTATCAAACTGTTATTACACGCTGGACAGCAACAGTTCCTCAGGGTGGCTTCCAGATCACCTCCAAGGTCAACTGAACACAGGCTTCAGGGCACAGCTGTGGGATAACGTGGCTAAGAAGATTCCAGGATGCCCAATCAGTTTTTAACTTCTTGGCTGTGCTAGTGACAGCAAAATGGAAAGCTTTATCTACCTCCAACAGCCATCCTTCAAACATGATGCTGATGAGGGTTTTCAGGAGAAAGAGCAAAAACAATTATCATCTTCAGGAAATAGTGAGAACATAGAAAAAGTCACACCCCTTTTAATATAAGCAAGCATAACCTGTCAGAATTTACACAGAGTTAAGAAACGCGTTTTCATTCTCAATGCAAATTTATAGAGCAGTACAGGAATGTGTGGAGGAAAAAGCCCTCTATATTTTTTCAGGTTGTATCATCCTTTAACAGCTTTCAGTTAGAACTGAGGTTGTTGTTACCAGTACATTATAAACTTCCTTTTACTCGATAAAGCAGTTAAAGCATGAATTTATATGACCAGCAGAAAGCAACACTAGAGGCCTAAAATCATCACCTCCCACTTTAAAATATAGTCGGATCTATGGAATTTGCCTAAAACTTGGAATTTGCGCTCACCTCCGGGTCCTGCTATGGTCTAGTTCACTTGGTCCCTCCCTACTCCCACAGGGTCAGACACACTTTCCAGAGGTCAGAGGCCACTTTATTTTAAGCAGTTCAATGAAAAAGGAATAATTTTCAGCTCCCTATGGATTTTCTTGCTTTCAAAAGGTCAAAGGCTCTGCAGAGCCCAGTTTGCCTTCTGGGCTGGAACAGAGCAGGCACATCAGCTCCTGTGGCCAGAGGCAGCAGAGCAGCGTGGCTGGCACTGAACTGAGCCCTGTCCACATCTGCCCACACTGCAGATGCATCAATTAGGGGTGTGTAGCCCTGAATTCACGCCTGACACGTTTTAGTTTTTGGAAACTCTTTTCCCAGGTGATTTTCTGTAGACAAGAGCAATGTTTTTTCTAACTGTACCTATGTTGTTTCATTCCTTTCTCACAGGAGAGACTTCTTGGTCTCCCTCTGGTTTGACCAGTGTGATTAAAGAGGTTTGCCTTTGTTTCACCAACAGAATTGGTCTGTGTAAAATAGTATAAAAGAGATCATCCCAAAATGAAGAGGAATTAGGTTTCTACCCTTCTGAAAAAGCGAGTCTGCGTCGTTCTTGGCGAACTGCGACGGGTGGGTTTGAACACCCCTGAGCCAAGCTGGAGTGTGGCCAAGGGAGGGCAGAGCAAAGCCTCTCCTGCACAGACTGCTGAGAGGAGCTGCAGGCAGGGCACGGGGAGATGCTCCCCTGCTGCACAGGCAGCGGTGCCCGCATGCCAGGCAAGGCAAGGCAGCAGCTCCAGCCTGGAGCCACTTGGACACATGGCCAGAGTGTTAAATCTGTGAGCCCCGTGTAAACCCCTGCACTTCTCAGAACGGCTGAGAAGAACTTTGCAAGGGGACTCCTCGGGTGTGTTTTGTAAAGCGAAAGGTTTTAATAAAGCAAAACAGCAAACAACACAGAAACAAAAGGAAAGCCAAGCACAGGTGTCAGAGGAGCCCTGGCACCTTGCTAACACACCCCAAAAAGCACTTGAGCACCTTGATAAAGGCTTCATGATTTAGGAGGGATTACTCAGCTTGTTGCCAATAGAGGCAGCTACAGATATTGAGGCATTTTTAAAGCCCAGTAGGTGCTCTCATGCCGGGCCAACACCGATGAAAAGGGCACAGAACTTTCTAGTTTGGCTTCCTTATGTGTTTAAAGGAAAACCAAACCTTTTTTCCTCATATAGAAGCACCTGCTTGGCTGTGGAAGTGCATTCCCACACCTGTCCCCTGAACTTCTGTGTCAGTACCGCTGGCTGCTTTTGGAGAAGCCTGGGAATGACAGGGAGCAGAGATAGCTCTGACAATTACACAGCCTCTCAGGGAGAGCTGTGGTGGGACGTGCTGAGCATCACTCAGAAGCATCCATAGCCCTCACCCACAGGAGGAGCTCAGAAGTGGAGCCCAGCAAAGGATGAACCTGGATTTTTGAACTTCTGATGGAGCACTGTCCATGTGAGCTGAGTTTTTTATTTAAATGCAAAAAATTTCCTGGCTGGCTTCATGGAAAGGAAGGCAGAAGAGAGCATTCTTCAAATCTAAAGTAATAAACTAGGTTAGTTCAGGTGTCAAATAAATTAATAAAGCATAGAGGTTTGCTACTACTGAGTGTAAATCATAAGTTCTTCGTAATTTCTGCTTCAATGTACTGGATCAATGGAGGAAAAAAAACAAGTCCAAGACATACTGAAGAACCAGTGATACAAAAATCCCACTTGGGGAATTATTCATTTAAGATTTGTTTGCATCCACTGAAACTTTTCTTTGTGCATTATTAAAGAGCAGCAGCAGACACACAAACTGGCAGATGGGTCTGGTTCAGGTCTGGGTGATGGAAGGAGGGAATGAGCCACAGAAAACTCTGTTTTAAACACACCCCGTAAATTCACATCAAAGCCCAAGAGTGCTAGTTGAGTGCCATGGAAAATGACTTGAGCAACCAAGAGGAACTGATGGGAAAGCCATGAGCACACAAGCTGAGATCTCAGTCTCCTTTTTCAATACATACTGAAATGTGAAAGCAAAGGTAAACATTTCCAAAGGGAACTCTCAGCCAGGACCAAATTTATTTCAAGAGCTGTTTACCAGAAGTATTTCCAGGGTCATATCAGCAGTTACTGCTCTCAAATACCACGCAGCATTTTCCCTAGATTAGCTCCTGCTCTTTGTACTGTTCTGTCCCTTGTGTTGCCATCTCCTCTGTACAAGGACTGCTAAGTGCAAGCTCAAAATTTAGCAGAATTAGACACTCTGAAAGCTACAAATGCATTTCCGCATTTATTTTCTCCTCCTCTTTCTTTCACTCTCAGATTTCAGTGCAGAAAAAAACCCATCAAAAATACTCAAACATTATCATATTCATGGCCTCCGAAAGGCTAAAACACCCAACTTTGCTTCAGCTGCTTCTTCCTTTTTCCCCTATGGGCTGTCAAATGTTTGCATGCAACAGCCTGGTGTGTTAAAAGGAAAACAAAAGAGCAGCAGTGCTGGTTTTATCCTAGGGACAATGAAATTGGAGATCAAGATGATCTGGACATTAATATTTATAGCCAATATTTTTAAAAAAGGCTGAAACTGGAATGTAATTTTAAGCATGTAAAATGTAGTAAACACTTAATTTGAGTAAGTAAAGGGCAATGGTGGAATAAGAACTGCTATAAATGAGAATTTATTTATGTCAGGAAGAAAGCATCACACCCCTGAGATGGATAAAAATTGTGTAATTGTCAAATGAGAAGTAGGATACAACAAAAATATTCAATAAGATCTATAAATAAGCCAGTGACTTGATTCACAGCTAAAACCTGGTTCAGCTGAATAAGGGAAGAATATATCACTGTTAATGACTTATAACAATCAGCATGTAAGTTGTTTGGGTAAAAGGAGATTTATCAGACTTTTGCTGGTCCCCATCAATGCATCATGAGTTGTAAACCACAGCTGCACATCCAGCCCAGACATCTCCATGTAAATGCCAGCTTTTACCTCCTGCTCTCCCTACCTGGACACACAGCCCTGGATTTTACAGAAAACCCCGGGTGAAACTCCAGTCCCACCATCTAGCTGCACATGGTTATTCAGTGTTTGCACAAGCAAATTCCCAGTTAGCTTCTTGGACTCAGGAGGCACCTGAGGCATTTAACAGAAGTGGGAAGCTGGAATTCCTCTGTTTCCTTCCCTCTCTTGCAAGGACAGCAGTGGTTTTAAAGAGCAGAAGCAGCAGATTTCCTTGTTCCACAGCAAAACAATCCTTATCAATTAAATGCCCAACGCCTGCCATAGTGACACCGTTCCTGTGTGTGTTTGAGACCTTCCTTTGTCATTGTTGTGATTCAGCCCCCCTGCTATAGGAGCTGTGAAATCCCTTTGATGTTATTTCAATTCACATTTTTCATCTCAGCCAACTGCTCCTGAAGGGCACTGATGTGCCTTTTGTACAGGTTCAGGCATTATCTTGATGACCATAATGAGGAGAAGCTTTCTGTTTGTTTGTTTTAAAACACCAGTTTAGATTGTGAAACAATTATGCAACTAGATCCTTTAAAAAACTCTATTGTGACCACGTTTGCCTGCATAATCTCATCTAAACAGGGATTCTTGTTTAAAAGTGACTCAGACAATCAGGCCACACAAGGATAACTGCATTGTAAGTGGTTTTCAATGGATAAAAATAATAATAATAAAATTACATGCAAGTTCCGCTTTTGTGTGAGGTTTTATATTTGAGGGCATGTAATAGAACTGAAACATTTTAAAACATCCACATAAAAAGCATTCACCATGCTTCAGATCAAAGAGTCATAGCAAAAGATTAAGCACATTTATTGCTAAGTAGAAAAACATTTCAACATACCAGATGAAGATAACCATATGCAAAAGACGTTTGCTTCAGTTCCTAATATAAGCTACCTAAATATAAATTTTACAAGCAACAGACAAAGGCAAACCAGCAGAAGATGATGAATTCCAAAACCCCACGCTCTCCCCCAGTGCAAGTTTGTCAGGACAGCCTGAAAAACAGCTGCACACTTGCCAACCCAGCTAGCCTGGGAAGCACACACACCCCACTTCCACTCTGGAAAGCTGCTGCCGTGGGAGCTGGGCATCTCACAGAATTCACACAATCACAGGGTTGGAAGAGACCTTCAAGATCATTGAGTCCAACCCAGCCCTAACACCTCAACTGAACCATGGCACCAAAAAAACATCCAGTCTTTGTTTAAACACATCCAGGGATGGTGACTCCACCACCTCCCTGGGCAGGCCATTCCAGTACTTTATCACCCTTTCCATGAAAAGCTTTTTCCTAATAATATCCAACCTATATTTCCCTTGGCACAGCTTAAGGACGTGTCTTCTCGTTCTGTCAGAAGGAGACCAACCCCACCTGGTACAGCCACCTTGCAGGGAGCTGTGGAGAGTGGTAAGGTCATCTCTGCCTCCTTTTCTCCAGGCTAAACAACCCCAGGAGTTGTGTTCCAAACCCCTCACTTGCCTCGTTTCCCTCCTCTGGACGTGATCAAAGGTCTCAATGTCCTTCCTAAACTGAGGGGCCAGAGCTGGACACAGCACTCAGTGTCCTTCCTAAACTGAGGGGACACAACTGGACACAGCACTCAGTGTCCTTCCTAAACTGAGGGAACACAACTGGACACAGCGCTCAGTGTCCTTCCTAAACTGAGGGGGACACAGCACTCAGTGTCCATCCTGAACTGAGGGCCCAGAGCTGGACACAGCACTCAGTGTCCTTCCTAAACTGAGGGGATAGAACTGGACACAGCACTCAGTGTCCATCCTAACCTGAGGGGATAGAACTGGACACAGCACTCGAGGTGTGCCCTCACCAGTGCCAAGTATAGGGGCAGAATGACCTCCCTGCTCCTGCTGGTCGCACCATTCCTGCTCCAGGCCAGGAGCCATGGCCTTCTTGGCCACCAGGGCACACTGCAGATCTCACACGTGCCATCGCCAAATTTAGCACACGGGGCTGAAGGTGCTGACACCCCTGTTAGAGAGGCTGGAAAGGAGCTGTGCCAGCAACAGCCCCAGGAAGGTTACACCTCTCAAGGTGCTCCTCTGCCTGCTCAGCAGCCAAGCCCTGCACGGGTGAGCTCACTCTGAGCACCAAGACACCAACCTACATAGTGTGTCTATCAAACCTTACAGCTACACACCATTAAAGTGTCTCCACCGGGCAAAACATGCATTCCTTGGTGTCCCAGAGATCATCACGAGCTGCTACGGTTACAGCAAAGGGTCAGGAAAACACTGCTGAGACATCCAAAGATGGTCCAGCTCCCTTGCCTAGGCTTAGATGAAACAACTTGCTGGTGGTGTCTTTAGGAGATCACCTGCTGAGCCAAGCTTCCAGCCTCTGCCAGAAATGCAACACAACACATTGATGGATATTTCCTGCTGCTTGCTGGAAGTCTTTCCCTAGCCAGCGGCCTCTCAACATCATATTCCTGATCAAGAAGTCTCTTTGCTAAGTACAGGCTCTTCATGGAAATTGTACGAGCAGGAAAAGAAGCTTCATTCCATGAGGTTATAGACAACATTAATTATATATTGTCCAGCGTTTCTTGAAGGCGAAATCCAAGCATGGCCTCATCTTGCTTTGAGGCTGTCTGTCATTCAGCCAGGAGGACTGAGGAGCTGCTATGACATACAGACCCCCATGTTCTAGGAGTTAGAAAGCATAAGAGAAAATAGGAATTGTCCTCGAGAGGAACAGCCAGTCAAAACTCTGACAAACACACAGAACATTCCTCCCTTTGGGCAATTCTGTCCCTTGGCAAGCAGCACATCCATTATTTTACTTCTGAGGGAGCTGTGAAAAGTTCTTGGGGTTTTTTCTAGTTTGAGCAAGTCCACGGAGCATTGCCTTTAGAGTCAGTGATTTTGTGCACGTCAGCAAAGCCCAACGTTCCAACAACTGTTTGTCAGTGGCATGCACTGAATCTGGATGGGTTTTGGTGAAAAACTCCAGGGAAGTCAATGGCAAGCCTGCCTCACTTAAAACCCAAGAACGTGGCTCAGTACAAACATAAAGGAATCTAAAGGTGATACTTAATATGCCTGATTGAATTTCTGGATTTTCCAGATGATAATTTCCTCCCTAAAGTCATTAAAAGATTCTGAAGAGCTCATGAACAGAAGTCAAACATCCCAAAGACTTACAGAAGGATAAGGATACTTGCATCAAAAAGGACAACACAAAAATGACCTGCCATTTTGAAAATCTCTCCTGCTTTGAAAAGACTCTTACTTTGTGGTGCCAGGAATTAGACTACAGTGAAAACATCACTACTTAAATACTCTTATTTGGCCTGCCTCCACAATTTTCTATCTTTCCCAAACAGGTAAAAAGAAGTGGTAAAAAATCCAAACAAAACACACACAGAGAAATCCTACACTGAACCTGAGGTTTGATAAGAATAATTACCACCTGAAAAAAAATCCAACTAACACACTTGTTAAGATATAGAAAGCCTACACACAAAGAAAGGGAAAACGGTAATCAGAGCTGTCTACAAAAATGGATAAATTGTAGTCATGTTTGGACTAACTCAAACTTGCCTTCAATCAGAACGAAAACATTCAGCTGAAACTTCAAAATCATTTACACAGAAACACACAGCCTACAAATTTCAAGTTACTCTTTTCATGGAGTTGGATTATTTAGTGTAACAGTTTACCATTCTCAGCATTTTACACAGCTTACAGTCCCATGAGTATCCATGTCTGTTGCTGGTGCTCAGACATCATGGGGAAGAACACAAAAGCAAAAGGCTCAGACTAGGAGAACAACGTGTAGAGAAGGAAGCTAAGAAACAAGGAGCTAGAATGTGCACTGGGATTAATTACTTGCTTACAGAGTCCAAGTTTAGGAAAAAAAAGGGAATTCAAGAGCAAAATTAACAAGAGAAGTGGTCAGGAAGCTGAGTAAGCAGAGCACTGAGATCAGGTGAGAAAACAGGTGGGAAACATGAAACTATGGAAGGGAGACCGCAGTTAGGAAAATGGAACAGGGACAGGTTTGTTAGAATGTGTACTGGAGCAAGAATAATTACTTGGCAAGGATCATGAATTTAAAAAGCAACAAAATTGGGGGGACACAGCCATGAGAGATCTCAGGTCCCATAAAGAGATGGCAAACAGCAACAATCACAGACTGGATGAGCACTCTGGGGACACTGGTACAGAGAGAATCTGGGATTTAGTTGAGACTCTGAACCCAACAATTTTGTTCCTGCTAGAAATACATATGTCAGTCTGTGCCTTACCAGTTTCATCTTCACAAAGCCTAGAAAGTGGCACAACTACGTTAAAAAAAAAAACCAAAAAAAGCTACTTTTTACGTTTCTTTTTTAGTTGGTGACTACTATCTTGGAATTAATTGCTAGGGATTTCCTTCCTTCCTTACAGTCTTTTCTACAGCATTTCTTGTCATGGTGTGATGAGAAAATTGGGGTGGCAATTTATCCGAGGCCACACAGCTTGCCAATATCAGGCCCAGCACCCAAGCTGAGCGCCTCCTTCTCACCCAAAGCTTATTCTTCCACCCTGTGCTTCTCTGCAGCCAGGGAAGAAGAGTTTCTGGGAAACACTGAGCCTAAATTCCATCATATTCAGCTCCCTCAGAATCACACAGTGACTCACAACCTTTCTGGAAGAAACCCTCAAGCATTCTTTGGCACGATTTCCTTTCTTCTCTCCTGACTCCAGCCCCTTTCCAGCGGCCTCGGCGTCGTTCTCCCAGCTTCTGTCGGTCATTCCTCAAACTCCGTAGCTTGTGTGAGCTGCAGCGGGGCTGGCAGCAGGCCCAGGGTAATAAACCCATCAGAGCTCTTAGCTCCGTGTGCCTTCTGTCCCTCACCCCCGGGGCTGGCATCGCTCACTCACCAGCTGGGGGCTGGCACCCAGGAGGGTGAGAGCAGCGACCCAGCAGAACCGAAAGCTTCTGTGCAGTGTTCTTCCTCACCCAGAAAAGCCAGCCTTGCTTCTCCCCCACTTTGCTCTCCAACACTTTCTGATTTCACTCAAGAAAAACTGAGCCTGTTCCGTGTGGTGACCCCAGAATTCTCTGACACAAAAATTGCTGAAGTTTGTTGTGCCAGTGTATAGAAATATAATAGTCACGTCCACGCCTATTGTGGCAGTCTCCTAAAAATGCCAGAATAAAACATTTAAAACAACTTTGTCTTTTTTTTTTTTAATACAGGAATCCCTGACCGTACAGGATGCTCCCATAATGACCAGATAAGAAAGCAGCCACACCTCCTGAAAGGCGAGCCCCCTTTCCATGGGCAGACACAACCACTGCCTGGCACGAGAGCTGCCGCGCAAACAGAAATCCCACCCTCCTTTTCACAGGGTCCTATCTGAGGTTTGACAAACGGGCCCAAAGGTGACATCCCATTATAAGCTCACACATAAACACGAGAGATCTTTCCTTACATTTAACACAACAGGATTTTCTTCCAGTGAGAAGGACAAGGGAGGGAAAGCACAGCTATGAAAACATCAGAAGGAATATTTCCCCTGCTCTCTATCCAAAGCATAAACAACCAGCAGAGCTGCCTTCCCTGGAAGGTGCTGTAAACCTTGGTCTTCACCTCATCATGTTATCACCATGCTCTGACACTGACCAGGCTTGTGCCATTTGCAGCTGCCAGCAAAGTGACAGGAGCATTTTCCTCTCAGCTTCCTATCTTAAGCAGCCTATAGTTTTATTCCTAAATGTACGTTATCTCAGTCCTAATGCAGAATTGCAGGGATAACAAGCAGAAAGCCTTCCTATCAGTCACAGCCTCCGATGCAGGCTGACTTTAATTCCCCTCAAACCAGCTCCAATTTTCCTGATTGCATTAACACACAACTGTTCTTTGCACAGGGTTATACGGGAGCTTACTTTATTTGTAAATGTAAATTAAGTCTCAGCAAGTTCATTAATGCGCAAAGGAAAAAAAATAATTGCACCTAATAAATCTGCCCTCCATTTGTGTGAGTTCAACAGTTTTCCAGTGCTCTCCAGTAACAATGGTTTTCCAGTTACTTTTGCAGTAACACATAAAAACTGCTGAAGCCAATTTCAAGCTTTTTTTTTTTAATGAGTACATTATATTATTGTGGCATATTTCTTAAAGCCAGTGACAAAGACACTGCAGTGAGCATAAAAACAAGAAATTTGGGGGTTAGGATAAATGTTCATTTCAAAACTGAAAAGGCTTCACAGTCCAAGTTACCATCCCTAGACTTGATACAACAGGCCTGAAGATTTATAGGAATTATTATTATAGGAATTCAGACTGCAGAGAAATGGGCAGAACATCTATGTGATATTAAACCTAAACCTGCACTACACAAGAGCTGTTCACAATTCCTGGCTAATGCAAAAGGGGAGGAATTATTAACAGGAGTCTCCTGTACCTAGTCTCAGTGCTCATCACTGAGGCATCACATCAAACAGGTCTTGCAGCTAAAGACAAATGGAGACATGGGAGAGGTTTTGTTCAGGGATGTGGGGAAGGCACACGGCGCTGCATGTGCCCTCTGTGACCAGTGGCTGCTCACATTTAAAATTCACACAGCAATTTTTGGTCAAAGCATTACCCAGGCATCCTTTTTCTACTTTTACAGAGAGAAGGAAAGAAGGCGCTCACATAATCCAGGATTCCTTTCTCTTCCCTCCCCACCCTCTACCCCATCAGCCTGTTGAAGGCAATTGATTGAATTTTGACCTCAGTCACCAAGGAAAATGTTATTTGAAAAGTTATGGTGAAACTTTGGACAAGGAATACTCAGAGCTTATTGGAAAAGGGTTACGGCACTTTCAGCATTGTAAAACAGTTTCTGCCCATGCTGTTTTCTGTAGATATTTTCTTGTACCTCAAGAAGTTACAGGTGTCTTAGGAAACCAGGGATGTGGGAGTTTCTGTGGGAGCTTTAACCCTAAGACAGCTAAATTGCAACATGAAAACAAATCAAGAGCTCTGGGCAGCCAGAAAAATCCTGCCTGCATTCAATCACCCTTCTGCACAGCACACACATCTGCGCGTGCCCCACAAGCACACAAAAACTCCTTGCCTGTGTCATGGTGCAGCCTTTGCAGCCACAAAACAAATCTGATTGGGAAATAGATGCTCACAGGTAGAAAAAAAAAATCAAGGATGAAGTGAGCACATGAGCTTTTACAGGAACATATTATCAATCCCAGCTTCTCTCCAGTCTCTTCCGCAGTAAGGTCCCACTCTTGTACAGTTCCTGCCTGAATAACTTCCCTTTAAATCTCATCTATTCTTTCATTCCAGAACACAGCTAACACATTTTTTCACCCTTATCTCACCCATTTACTCACAGAATGCTGAACGCTCAGCTGTGTGTTCCTCAACAGCAGTGCACGCACGACATGGGGTGAGGATGGAAACTGAGAAAGCAGCAACAAAACTCACAAACCCCAACAACCGCAAACACAGAGCGAGAGGAGAGCACAGCCCACTGAGCAGTCAGAGCCCCAGGGTCTGAGCTATAATGTACAAGAGTCTTGACTTCAAGAGTCCGCACTAAGCATCCCATTTTCCACTTCTAATTATTTTTTCTTTTAAGACACAAAAAATAAAGCGAAGGCAAGCAGATTACTCATTTAACTTCCTTCTTCCCCTACTTCTGTGAAACAGCTATTTAGGCAAATTATCAATTCCTCCTCATCCTCAAAGCTGTAACGCTTCCAGGCTTTCCTGAGATGACAACTCTTGCTCGGCTATGTTTTTTAAAACGCACCAACAAATAACACAAATGTTTTTACAGACATTCTAAATTAGGCAAAAGATGTCTTGGAAAACATGCAGAATGGAAGCTCAAATCACAAGGTGCAGATGCTGCTTGAGAGCAGAACAGGTTCAATACATCTCATTCAATGACAAACACACTTCCAGCCAGGTTTTAGCCTCCTCACTGAACTGAGGCAAACACCCACAACCAAATAAACTCAAAACAAACCCTGAGTCCTCTAACCTTCAAATCTGCTTCGTTTTCCTCTCTGAACCCAGCAAGTCAGAACATGCACAAACACACCTGTTTTCCCACCGAGGGATCAACTGAATCTGGTTTTTATTGAATCGAACACAGTGATTTTTGAGAAGTTTTTTAAATACACACACCAGAGCTCCTCGTTGCTAAACACTGAGTCACACCAACACAGAACAGCCAAAGAGACACAAAACCAACTCGTGTGTACTGTAGGTGTAGTTAACAATCACTTACCACCTCCTGCTTCTCTTTTTGTACTTGTTTAAGGAGCTACAGTGCAAATGCACTTCACTACAAGTTCTTACTACTTTATCTTTTTTTTTAATCATAGGAGAATTGTTCCAGCAATTCCTGAAGTTTGCGATGTGTTTTCTAAAACTTCAAGACAGATTTAATCAGATGAGTGACCTCCAAGAGCAGCATGAATCTTTTTAATTACACTGTCTGTCAGCCACCCCAGTTGTCGCTACTTTAGAAGTATGGCTTTTGTTTTCCTCCACTGTTGCTCTAAAATTCCCTCTAAGTCTCAATAAATTTTATCCAGGAAATAGCATCCCTGCTCCTAAACTCTGGGAGTAAGTTTTCATCCTGATTCAGCCCACAAGTAGGAGATTTATTCACATATTTGAGAGGGAAATAAAATGTTTTCTGCTAATTCAGCGAGCTGCGTTCCAGACCTGCTTTGTGTTCTGCCCTTACTGAACAGAATTTCTTTGCTATGGCTTCATGCTAAGCCAAAGGTAAACATTCCTCCTTTTCATACAGACACCTCAATCCCAAAGTACCAACACTGGCATCAGCGGTGACAGAAGAAAAGCTATATTCCCCCAACAACAGGGAATGACTAAAAAAACCCCAAATTTTAAAAAACCCCACACCAAACCAAAGAAAAAACCCAAGAAAAAAACTCAACCCCACAAACATTATCCAGCCAAATCAATGCATGTGCCTGAAATGCAAGCATTAATTAGTTATCAATCATTTGAGAGGAGGACAGTACCAACTTTCCCACAGCACGCAGTAAGACAAAAAACACCAGATCATCCCTGATTAAAAGATCGCTCCCACAAATACCTGCAGGTTAAAATTTACCTGCAGCATGCTGAAATCTGTTAACTCAAACATCACATACAGCACCTTTTTGGAATATTCTTCTCTAAAGCCAGCTCCTCTGAAACAGGTAGCAAAATGAATTGACAAGACAAAGCAGTAAAAACCAATTTTTATGGCGTTCTAACCTTTGCTGGATGTATTTACATTCCCCACCTTCGCAAGTCTCCACCATCACTTTTCAAAAGGACTTTCAAAGTAACAAAATTAAACACCAGCAAGGACTTACCAGATTGGAATTGGTGGCATTGGAATCATCTTCTGGAAAGGGGATATAGATAGCTAAGGCCACACAATTGGCAAAAATAGTCAGTAAAATAATTATTTCAAATGGTCTGAGAAACGGAGTTAAGGAAATTGTTCCAAAATGAGCACACAAAAATAAAAAAAATACTAATAATTAAAAAAAAAAAGATTTATAAGAATTCTGTTTAAAGAAAGCATTCCAAGCCCCTTATATTCTGAAAAGAAACATATGCTTTTTTAAGTGCTTTTAGGAGCTCCCAGCCAAAAATCTTCCTAATATGTCAAAAGCAGTGTAGGCCAGTCGCGTGCCAGAGTAAACACAGATTTCTTAAAACTTCTTGCTTCTTTTACTTATTTAGATTGCCTTTTCCCAGTTTTCCTTTGAGTGTGGCTGCACAAACCTGTCCTGTAATGACTGTCCTTGTTCTTTTTAGGATTACTTTTTCCTTGGTTGGTTTCATCTGCATTCATAAATTCTCAGATAATTTTAACAAACATTTTAGGGTTTTTTTCTTTTGTTGACATTGCTATATTTTTGCCCCCCATCTCAACTCTCTCATATCTTGGAGTTAAAAGTGAAGGCTCAAGCAATACATGTACACATGGTTAGAGGATGTTTTAAAAGGGATAAATTTCGTTAAGGCAAAAAAAAAAGTCTTTTTCCAAAACGTGCCTACACTCCACATTGCCACGTATACTTGTTTTGCTTAAAAATTATTTGAGGGAGTATTTCTTTTTCTCTTCTTTGCATTTCACTTGGCACCAGAGGGAACACAAGTAGAGAATATTAGGGACAGCAGGAAGCTGAGAGTCCCCTCTGACAGAGAGACAGGTCAGAGGCATTTCAACCTCTCAGCAGCTTTGCTGGGGAAGAGAGAAACCAAACGTTTGGAATGCTCAGCAAAGAAATCCTGCACAAGCTCAGTGGCCGTCCCCTGGAAGCAAAGGGCATTTTTCTACTGCCTGCTCTCCTGGCACTGCACTTGATCTGCTTCAGCACCCTCAGTGGTTGTGAGGTGTCTCCAAACTCAGATTGGAAACCAGATTTATGGTCTGTCTGCATCCACTGGCCTGCAGGAACATCCCAGAAGCTGCTTCTGGGACAACTCAGCAGCTCTCTGGAGGGGAATGAGGAGCAGGAGAGAACGCCAGGCATGACCTGTGCCACAGAGTGCATTTGAGCCTGGCTTTATCTGCCACGGGACTGCCAAATGTCGGCACAGCAGGGATGATTGTGGTCAGCACGCTGCTGTTCTCAGCAGGCTTCAGCAGAAAGAACAGGAGATCTTTGAATGTTCAGCTGAGCTGCAAGATACACACAAATTCCAGGCACCTGACTGCTGTTTATACTCACACACATTCTACTTTTCACATGTGGGAGAGGCAGAGGGTTCCAGGCTCACCAGACTGCTGTGCTTAAGCCTCTGAATAATAGGAGATAAATGAGGCAGAAGAGCAGATCAGGACGGGAAGACTGCAAAAAATCACTAAGACCTCTCAGGTATGTACTACACCAGGCTGTTTGTATGATATTTACTGCTTAAAGACCTGGATTTCCATAGGCTTTCATTTTCTTAATTAATTTTTTCCCCTCAGGTTTTTATTTTGTTTGTTTTGGCAGGATTATTATCCGTTAATTTATCACCGTTTACACATATTTGCTTTTATTTGTATTCTCATTTTGCACAGTAAACATTAAATTCTATAAAATCTACCAAGGCGCTGCACAAAAGGCAGAAAATTAAATACACGGCTAAATCTTTGCAAAATAAGATAATTACTTCATTTCACTTTTTCCTGAATGCAGTTGCCCATTCAGGCTCTTGGCACTGTGACATTTGGCTGAGAAACACCACTGAAGTACTATTTGATATTTGTTTAATATCTATTATGCTTAAACTTCAGTGGTACAACAAATTAGGCTAAGCCTCTCAGTCGTTTTTAGCAAGTAGGAAAAGTGAGAACGTAGAATTAAACTAAACCTTGCCACAACCCTTTGATATTGCTCATTGTCATTGAAGTGTTTCACGTTTATAAACTCTGCATGTGCAATGAGAGGCTCTGATGGAAAAAAGAAAAATACTTCCATCAACCCCCCTAAAACCAAACAAAGCCCCATACCGCACGCTCCAGCATCTTTGTATTGCTTTAACTGCACTGTTTGGTCTTCTCTTGATCTCAGCAGTGCTGTGCCCTGATTTACTCCACCTCATTCCCGTCTTTCACTGCTGATCTCCTTTATCAAATGTCACTCTCTGCTTTCTCTGAAGGCATGTGGTGACTGGGGTGCTGCTAAGCAAACCAATATTCAGTTTTATCCTGCTAGTCATCACCCCTCATCTTGTGCTTAAAGTATCAGACTTATGTCAGAAGCAATAAAAAGTAGCAAACTTAATCAGGGGATTAAAAATTAGCGTCTGAAGAAGAAAGGAACAGGCAGGCAAGTAGTTTAAGGACATGGAAGGATTGACAGGAGCATTTTTAACAAGTTCTTCCTCTGAAAAGTATGTCCATGTCAGCACTGCTTAATATACTCATTTTCTGTTTTCACCCAACATCCCACCAGACACCCAAAGGAATAATATTATCACTTTGTCTTAAATGCCTTAATTTACCTTTTTATCATATTAGCTACTGCCAAGTCCTGCACTGCCTTTCCTTGACATGCTTATCTATCCCTAAAAACATTCTTTTTCTTCTGCATTTCCTGAAGAACCCCATTAGCTCCTGCTCCCTGCCCAGGGTTAATCCTGGTTTATCTTGAGGGTGCAAAGGAGGGGTACTTCATTTCAGTCTGAGTTTCACACCAAAGACTCAAATTCCAGCTTGCACTGCTCAGACCTGGGTGACTGGAAAGGCTTTGCCCTTTGCACACCGTGCAGCAACGATCAGACTCTCCCTGACTTTCCAGGGAAGCAGCACCAACCGCTCCCCTCTGCATTTCTGTGTCAGTGGCCATCACCCATCATCTGTGACACCATCTGTCTCCTGCTCAGGCTATGAGAGCTGGCTCTGCACTGCATTTGGACATGTTCTTTAACTCTACTCCTTTTTCCTTTCTTCTAGATAACCATCGTCCCTTACCGTGCACTACTGAGCCTTATTATTTTAACTGGGATTACAAAATAATTAACAGTCCTCAGCCCAGTCTCAGGGCCTTACTGCATGCCTTTGGGGTTTTTTTTCACCTTGTCCTTTTGCCCCATTCTTTTCTCCATACTGCAGAAGATGTGAATATTCAAGGTGGCTGACGCCAGGAGTGAACTGACTCTGTGGGATTCATAGGGGATGCATACTTCCCATTTTTAAGTTTTTATTGGTTTTTTAGAGGTGTCACCAGTCCAAAGCTCTGGTACTTTGAATCATACACATTTTTGTTAAAAAAAAAAAAGGGTTAGGGCTAGGGTTCTCTTGGGTTAATGTGAAAGTGCAAATATCTCCCACACATTTCAGCCTGGGGCATCCCTTTCCCAAAGGGCAGAATTCAACCACTGAGCTTTATCGTTCAAGCTCCCAGTGGTTCCTCACACCAGGGTGTATTTAGAGTTCCAGTTCTGACTCTTTCCTGACACAGCCCCCTTCAGCATAAACCACCTCAGTTAAGGCATCAGAAATCATCTTGTGCACTTTAAGTTCCCAGTGCTGCCTTTCAGACAGAGGTGCTGGAACTCTGGCAGCTGAGAACTTTACGCTTTCTGTGGTGGCAGGCTCTGACCTCCAAGCATTTGACCTGAGGCCTTGGAAAAGGCTTCCAAAACTGAGTGATGGCACTGGGATTGTGGGTGCGGAGTTTGAATAGAAAGGTGCAACATCACAGGGTGGAAAATTTAGGATTTAAGGTTTTAGAACACAAAATATGTAAAACATATATAAAACACGTAAAGCAAGATAGAGGATTTAGGGCATAGGCTAAGACTTTCTTCTTCATGGTTTTGGGTGGTATTTTGTAATTGGGTAGAAAAGTCCACATTGCAGGCCACGAGTGATTGGTTATTGGGTTAAAAGTAAAAATAATTTAGGTGTCATCTCTTAATTGGACAGTTCGTCCTCAAAAAGACCTGGTAGAGATAGAGAGGCACCATTTCGCACCCTGTTAGTCAGAGCGCTGTAGCACTCACGGCTTGTAGCATAGACAAGAATTAACAAACATGTTGTCTCCGAGTCCGAACACAAAAACATCATCACAATCACTCAACCCCAACTCTGGCAGAGGCCGAGAAGCAGCCAGAACCTCGACCATGAGCTAACAAAACCAACACCAGCCTGGCAGTGCCCAAGGATATTTCCATTCGACGATGCTGATGCAGGCCCTGCGGATGGGGTTCTTGAGCGTGAGGCAGAGCAGGGCGCGGGGCGGGCGCGTGGCCGCGGCGCTGCCCTGCTTCTTCTGCTTGCCGTACTGCTGCCTCTTCCTCTGCGTGGAGCTGGCCGTGGAGATGGTGGCGTTGCCGGCGCTGCCCATCAGCTTGGCCTGGCGGGCGGCGTCGATGGCGGCCTGCCAGGACAGGGCTGCCCCCGGCGTGGGGATGTGCTCCGGGGCCAGCCCCGCCGCCGCGTTGGCGTTCATGTTGGCGTGAGCCGGGCGGGGACTCCCATAGTTGGAACCTGAGGAGGGGGGGAAAAGAAAAAAGAATTAAATTTAGAAAAGTGGTTAAAAATAAAATGAAGCAGAGAAATTTGTGAAGGCTGTGGTTTTGTTGGGTTTTTTTTCAACTGCGGTAGTGTTTTTAAACTCCTTCGGTGGAGGGTATCATAGGTAATGTCTCACAGGAGGAAAAGAAGAAATTATTCTAGTGGATGTTCAAACCACCACAAGTGAGTGCCTTAGCTGGGGAACAGAATTTAGCCAACAAGTGTGGGCTCAATATTTCTGAGCCTGAATTTCATCTTGCTGACTCCTTTCCCAAGGGAAAGCTGCCAACAGTTTCTCTTTCCAAAACATCTCTCTCCATTTCTCAGCACAGGCTCAGCAAACAGTGTTCCCTTTGCCAGAACAACTGTCCCAGGGGTTGTTTCCTATTCCTGACCCAATGGAGAGCAGTGTCAGTGCCATGGAGCAATAATAGACCTTTTTACACAGTGTGTTCTAAAAGAAACTGTTGGGATTGTAAATAAAGCCTTCTTTCTCTTCTGACAGCTCCATGGAGCCAATCTATCTCGTGTCCTACTGTGACACACACAAAACCATAACATGATTCTCCACTGTAAGTAATACTACCATGCAATCCTTTGTCTTGCAAGAGACTCCCAACAAGACTGATGGATCCTGAGCTGATTGAAGTGCCCCCAATCAATGCAGTCTCTAGAGATCCAGAGGAAAGGAACCATCCTTCCTTTCTTTTTCACCCACATATTTTGCAAGCTCAAAAGCTGAGGCCAGTCCTCCTCACCTCCTTCCTCACTCAGACGTGCAGCACCACTGTCTGGTGCATGGCAAGGGACACAAGTGATATTGTCAAGTCCCACCATAAAAATCTTCATGCTCCTTCAAGATTACCTCAAGGGAAGGCGAAGTTTTACCAATAAGTTTAATTCCCCCTGCAAACAGCACACGTGTGTAGGTCTGAGCACAGTCTGAGCAGAAGGTACAGCAAAGCAGAAACCAGCACACAAAGGCACAGCTCGTGGGTTTTGTGCTCTGCATGCTCCTGTGCAGAGAGTTTAGGCCAACCATGTGTTTGGAAATCGGAACTAATTCCATATCCTGATCAACTGATAGATGAACTACTGAATCAACAGAGAATTTCATTTTAAAAGCATAAAGCAATAAGAATGTTAAAACCTAATGCTTCCAAGTTTTGCAGCTTCTTTAGCCTAAAGTGAGGAGGTACAGGCATTTGCCCAATCATAAAAATGGAATATACACGTCAGGTGACATGTGGCTGATATTGAGAAGGTCTTCGCAGTACAAAAAATAAAGTCACTCTTCCAAGCTAAGTGCAGTTGTTCCAGTGTTTGAGTAAAGACAGCTAAGTCACCTGTGCCTCTTCGATGAGGGTTTTCCAGCGACCCAAATTAAAACATCAGTCACTTCAGGAGGAGAGAATTTTGAAGTTGCAGAACAGGTTGCTTCACTCTTTGGACTACGCTTCAGCTGAGTTCTGCGAGAACTTGTGAAAGATTAACTGAATTCTAGCCCAGGCATTTTACAGAAGAAAATGTAAGCCCTGTTAAAAAAGGTGCAACAGAATCCACACACAGTCACAACAGCAAACTTTGATTAACAACACCTTGTTTAGGTATGTCCTGTATCACATTTAAGAGGCTATTGAATTTGTTATGGACTTGTGAGTTTGCCTGTGGCCCATAATTCTAGGGACAGGTAAAAGGAGGCCTGAGGGGTCTACAGATCTTATTCTTGCAGAGTTCAGCTTCAAACTGCTGGGACTGGTGCTCCTATTTCCATCTGAGCAGCAGAGAGCGCTTCAGAGAGAGTGAACACAGGCTACAGAAAAAATCTGTATTTATTTACAGGGGCAGAGGGTGGAAACCCAGCCAGGCAGTTAGGTCACCTGTTCTAAAGCAAGCTCAAAGCCTCCTGCCGACCATGTTCCACTGCAGATTACTGCAGAAATGGGGTGTTATTAGAAATAAGGTATCTTCTTTAGACAGGACAGATAGGCAAAGCAAAGGGAACACCACTTGCAACACTGTTTAATTTACAATATCAGGTGAAAGACATTTAAAACCCAGCACTTGGCAAGCTCTTCTTGAATGGAAATAATTACTCAAGATGCATATTTCATAGCTGGATGTGCATTGCCAAGGTATCACAGCACTGACTGCACTACAAATGAATTAAAGCAGGTGGAATAAATACAATTACATTGACACACAGTGCAACAGGATATGCCTCTACCTAGAAAGCATTCAAGATTTGAAAATTCATCTCACTGAATCGCAAGGAAGGACATGACAGAGTCGGATGTTATTTCATGCCATGAGATTTTCAGGCTGTTACAGTCAGATCACAGAGCAGGGAAATCCAGAGCTTGTCTCTGCTCACTGAAAAACCTCCTAGCTGCAAACCAGCCAAAGGCAGCTGATGAGTAATGTGACTCCGATATGTGAAAGGGAAAGCTGAAAGAAACGGGAAATGGTTAATTCACATCCCCCTCATCTTGAAAATGAAGAAAAGGAGCTTTCAGAATCCTACAGGCTAAGCAGATTTCCTCGATGAAGCAGGCAATCAAGTGGCAGACAAACTTAGTTTTCCAAGGCTAAGCAAATTGTGCACAGCACTACTCATGGGATACGTATTTATTTTCAGACTAGCTCCAGATGCAGTTTTTCTCTTAGCATCTATTTGACCTCCCTAGCCTGAGGCATGCTGGAAAGCAAAAATAAATGGAAAATTACTCGTATTATTCTCCAACTCCATCTCTTTTTAATACTGACCCATTAGAGTGGAGAGGAAAGATGTGCTTCCCAGTAGAAGCAAACTTGCTGATCCCTCTCCACAGTGTTCTTCTCATGCTGACTAGACCATGTGCTCCTGTAAATAAACAGCTGCTGCTTCTTAATGAAGACTTTTCTGCAATTTGGGAATGAGTCAAGCTTCATCGTTATTATTTCTTATTAGTTAGGTTCCACATGAGGATCCAAGTCCATGCATTTTGACTTTGATGTGCCAGCCAAGTGAAGGATCCAGCTCTTGGTGGTTTTATTGGTTCTGCTCCTAATATGATCAGCAGTCCCAGACCAAAGGGCTTTGTCTCAAATTAATTTCAAACAACGGGTCAGTAATGACAGATTTACCATAACAAATATTACAAATATTGATTACTGATAAGGATCTGTCTGTTTTATGAAGCGCAGAGGCTGCAGACAGGATCTGTAGAACATGACTGATGGCGGTGACAAATTACTTGTTCTGGAGGTACTTCATAGAAATAGCTTGAATAAAAGAGTGAAGCTCCCACAGCTACATTCAAGAACTGAGCAAAATATTTTCAAAGACGGCATAGCCAAAATTTCAGGGAGAATGAAATTCTACCCTATAATCTAAATGCTCAGGGTAAATTCCTGGGAAGTAAGGAGAGCACAGCTCCTATTGAACTCGTGAGGCACCATGCTGAAACTTCACCTACAGCACTCATTTCTCCCCCACCACAAAACTCCGTGAGCCGCAGTTACTGGATTTGGGTATTTTTTTCTTTTTTGCAGAGCAGCAGTGAAATACTCCACTCCATTTCCCCACTACAAATAAAGTTCCACAGTACCAAATACACCATTATTAAGCTGGATGTTGACCAGAAGTCGGAAATGGAGATCGAGCCCCCACCCAAATGCAATAACTCACTAAGCACTGTGATCCACAGCATCATCACCCTGCTAATCCCCATCACCCTCCAGCAAGAATTTGCACTGTTGAATGTGCCCAGCTGGTGCACAAAACTCTGCTCTCTCAAGCCCTTCTGTGCTAAGGATCATGAATTTAAGCATCTGAATATAATTAAACAGAAAAGTCCATGTATGTGAACAAGTATGGTTACAGTCATTGGAACAGACTTTCCTTTCTGAAAAATAGGCAGATGTGCAGAACTAAAGCAGCTGCAGAAGCAAGAGAAACACAGGTCTCAAAAATCAGATTTAAGTCACAAAAGTATCAGGTAAGGTTGTTCTACCACAGGAAATGAACCACGTTGCACAAAGTCCCTGATGCTGAAAGCTCACAGCCAAATCACCAAACCTGTCATTACCAAAAACACAATTAAAATACACAGTGATGACCATTTTAAGTGGTATTTGACTTTTAATACCATCTGTCAAATACCACCAATTAACTACCTCAAAAAAGCACCATAAAACCACCCCAACATGCAGTGACCATTTGATACAAAACTTGTGCAAGTTAATGACACAGTCACAGCTGCTGAGGGGTTTCACTTCATCTTATTAGCCATACCTTTATTTTAGAGAAATTTGTGCTCAGATTAATTATTTAAATGAAAGAATAGATCAACTCTGATGTGGAACATCATATTTTTTCCCCCACCACTTTAAAAGCGGCAGAATTCTAAAACTGCACACCTTGAAGCTGCTGCACAGATGTGTTTTCCCCCAAAGCAGAGGAGTAAAAATGGGCACAGTAAAAGATGAAATGGGTTCATTCAGTGTCTTAACTGCTCTCAGAATGAAAGCAGAGAGGAAAAAGGAAACTGGTCACATTGCTAAGATCGTGTGAGACCAGCTCAAGCACATGGGAAAGACGTTATAAAATATTGAAGTGAGAGGTGTCAAATCAGAAGCACAAAGAACAACACACGAAAAAAAACAGTCAGTGAATGAGATCTGTTAATGAGGAAGAATGTGGAAAACATTGATCCGTTAACCAATGGAAAAAGGAGAACATTTGATACGTGATTCCAAGAAGGGTTAAGTATTGCATGACATTTTTGCATCAATTTTTACTAAAAATAAAGAAAAAAATCCATCAAGAGCTGATGGCTAGCACAGATAAACCCCAAGCCAAAAGAGGCATCATTTCCAAGTGGAAAAGGGAAACAAGTCATTGGGTAATGTCCATGCTTTCACCTACTTTGGAACTGCTAGAATGTCCTAGAACATTTCAAGCACTTTCTGAAGTAACCTCAAAGTTGTTTGCTGCTGGCTTGAGCTTATGGAAGACAGGAGAGATCTCAGAGGGCTCAGAAATGGTAAGGATGATCCCCAGTTTAAAAAAAGAAGGCAGGCAAATTTACATCCAGATTAACTTCAGTCTCAAAAAAAAGAGGGAAAATCCCTGGAATAAGTCAAATAAACAAGCAAGTGCCTGCAGGATAAGTGGGAAAAGAGCAAGAGACGTGGACCTGTCAGGAATACATTGCAGCAAAGAAAACCAATTTCTTCCCAAACTGAGCAACAGAATTCACAGGCGAGGTGGAAGCAGAAGGGTCCACATCTCTTGATTTTATTAACAGCTTTATGAGGTCTTGTATGATAGGTTCATTAAAATTCTAGGGACCTACAAGCAGGACAAAAACTGGTTTGTCATGAGTGTGAAACCAGTGGATGCCTGGGAGCAGTTATCACTGCTCTGCATCTAAACTGGAGGATGTGACACAGGGAGGTACCCAAGTGCCTGCCCTGGATCTGATCCTGTTCCGTGTTTTGATTCTGCTCAATTAATGATCTGGATGATTAAATAGTGAATAGTGTTACCAAACAAGCAGGTAACTGTGAAGCTGGGAGGTAAAGCAAACACACAGAAGGACAGGATCTGAATTTAAAATTAACCCCATGAATTGAAGAAAAAGCCTCTAAAATAGGATGGAGTTCAGCAGGGACAAATGCAAAATATTTAAGCAAAATTAATCATCTGCCCAAATTATTCTCAGCAAAGCCTTGGGGGTTTGTATTGGATCCCCAACAGAACAGGAGCTGATATTGTCATACTGCCCTCCTCCCACTGAAATGCAGCCGTGGAGTGCACAAACAGGGATAAAATCCACGCAGCAGCACCAGGAACCCTCACCCTCAGCTGGGCAGGGGGCTCACACAGACGGGCTCAGCTCAGGCTGCCCAAAGCCAGCGAGGAANGCATATTTTTAGACACTATACATTATATATACTCTAATATATATAATCTATAATAAAATCTACTGGTATCCATATTCAGTATCCACTGGTATCCATAGTAGATACATATTATATATTTACTATATATTGTCATATTTTTGTATGATTTCATATTTAATATCTATCAAATAGATATTATATAAATTGGTTTTTTAGACATATATGCGTACATACTTCAAAGAACAGAAAGGTCATACCTATCACCAAGCTCACAGGCAATAAGAAATGGGTTTTGCAGTAAGGAAAACTCAGGCTGTACCTTCCACACTCTCAAACCTGCTAGACCAGGCCAGGAAAAAAAAAAAACAACCAACTCTATTTGCAGTCACACACCCCGGTGAGATTTCTAGCGAGCAGTAATTTCTTTTGTTCGTTTAGAGCAAATTTGACATGAAGAAAGATGCTCAGGACCATCAACCTGGAACTCTTTCTTTGGTTTTAAAACCTCACTTTGCACATCTTCAAAGCCCAACACTCTTCCAGCATCTCAGGACAACGACCAGCAGCACACAGAACTTTAAATCTTGAAATAAAGGCACTTATTTGTATGTGAAAGTAGGGGTTTTTTTCCCAGAAATCTTTAGTAACTTTTCAGTTGCCATGCCTGGAAATTTCCTGCAGTGAATGCAAGGCTGCACACACCTAAAACTTTCTTTGAAGCATAATGCGGATATTTTTCCTTATTAGCCTTTTTTAAAAAGTTGACATTNCTCAGGCTGCCCAAAGCCAGCGAGGAATCTAAGCCAGGGACTGGAAAAGACGAGCCAAAGGCACAGGAATGGGAGAGGCAGGGCTCAGCCTGCTGTGCCCAGGGATGCCAGGGGCAGGGTGGCACCACAGCAGTCTTGAAGCATCTATGCATATATAATATATATACATTATNTATTTGCAGTCACACACCCCGGTGAGATTTCTAGCGAGCAGTAATTTCTTTTGTTCGTTTAGAGCAAATTTGACATGAAGAAAGATGCTCAGGACCATCAACCTGGAACTCTTTCTTTGGTTTTAAAACCTCACTTTGCACATCTTCAAAGCCCAACACTCTTCCAGCATCTCAGGACAACGACCAGCAGCACACAGAACTTTAAATCTTGAAATAAAGGCACTTATTTGTATGTGAAAGTAGGGGTTTTTTTCCCAGAAATCTTTAGTAACTTTTCAGTTGCCATGCCTGGAAATTTCCTGCAGTGAATGCAAGGCTGCACACACCTAAAACTTTCTTTGAAGCATAATGCGGATATTTTTCCTTATTAGCCTTTTTTAAAAAGTTGACATTAATTCTGATATCCAACAGGAAGTGATGTTAGGGGGCTTTGCTCCCCAAATAGAAGGGTTTTCTGAAGGCATTCTGTAAGCAGAGGTAGGAATTGTAATCAAAAAAAATTCCACATTTGAACTAAGGCTTTTTCCACAAAAAAATTTCCTCATAGACACATGCACTTTTAAATATCACATCAGGCTAAGACTCAATGTAACCTCAAGCCCAGATAAGAGAGTTAAGAATTTCTCCTGTAAATTGTTTGAGGGTTTCAGAACATACACACACATACAAAACACATGATTTAAGACAGTTTGATTGCCATAGTTGAGACTAAACATCAAATCTAAACAAAAAAAATTCCACATCTTCAAGAACTGTGCTTCACTTGAAATCAGATCTTGGTTTTCCTTTATTTCCCTCCTCAAAACCAATGATTTTTTTTTTTCTTTTCTGCACGCCATTCACAGAAGAAGCAATGAGCTCCTAGCAATGTGAAAAAAAGCCCATTTCAATGAAGGGTGCAAGTGCACAAGCTGCTCTCACTTCCAGTATCAAATGCCTCCAAGTTAAATATTTACGTCTGAAAATTAATTACTGACACTGCGTGGCAAATTACTGTAACTTTGCCAACACTGTTTAGATTTTCAATTTTCTGAGAGAGGTTCCACACTGGTAGAACAGGCAGCACAATGGATTTCTGGCTCATGAATAAGGCACAAGACTCCAAGCAATAATAATTCCCTAGACAATTTATTCCCCACTGAAATAAAGCATGGGACAGCTCTGCCTTAAAACCACCATATGAACAGTCCTCCCCATGCAAAAATCCCATATTTCAGAGTATGTTGCAAATAAGATCATTCTTCTATACGCACAAGCCACGGATGTACAAGAGATCCAGACAGTGAGGTACAAATTTCTAGGACTTCCCTTACTTTTCTGTAGGAAAATGCTGTGGTTTTCAAAGAACACAGTTCAGGTTTTTAGGGTGGTGTGGGGTTTTTGAGGTTTTTTTGCTTTGTTGCCTCTTTTTTTGGAAGGTGGGGAAAAAGAAAGGAGCACTGTTTTGCATTGTGAGCTTTTTTAATAAAAGACACTATCTTTTACTTGAAGCGAAAACAAGTTCTATTCCTATTTACTGATAAATTTGGGGTTTAAAGCAACTTTCTGTTCTGCCTCCTTCACCAAAGAGGCAGCTCAAACCTTGCCCAGGAAAATCCAGAAAAGTGAAAGATTGAAAATTCTTAGCAGACACAAAAATCCATCTAGCTTGGGATGTTTCTCTTCTGGAACTGTGGGTTCAAAAGAAAGAGACAGGGAGATAAGGTTTGGGGGGTTTTTTAGAGCAGAGGAAAAGGGGCAGGGGGGAACTAAATAATGGGACCTGAGGCAAGCATCTGATGTGAAAAGTTCAATAATTGATGAGAGGTCAACTCAGTTGAATCACAAATTCTATCAGGAGATAAATTTATTAGGGTGAGGTGGTGTTAAGAGCGCAATTTCCTTCAAAACACTTGCACTTTTTCTTTTCTGCCTTTCAAGCTACAAGAAAGCCTTGAAAAACCCACAAAGAATCCTTTTTGGCTTCTGGAGATAAGTTCCTGTTGGCATCAAGAAACCAAGCCGGGCTGATCCCTGGTTTCCTTCAACCACAGCTCAGTGAAACGTTCATCAAACTCAAAAGCAGCAGCAGAGGAGTGGTGACAAACATCCTTTTGCTGATAAGAGTATTTGTGTGAGTCTGAGAGAACCCAACCAGCCCCGTGTTTGAAGGGGCAGCTAGAGAAGGTATTTTTTACAGAAAGCCACAGCTCTGCCGGGATAACACCATCTCCAGCAGAACACAGGGGCCATGCCGACACCAAAGGGCAAGCAAATAGAAAATAAAGCCCCCAAGTTCCTCGCCTTGAGTCAGCTGTAGATGCATGTCTCTTGGAATTTTGCTTTGATGCATCATTTTAAAGTAGGGCACCTATTTTTAGGGCACCTGTCAGCACAAAAGCTTTGCAGTAAGGTGCATGCACATCATGGGGAGCTGCTTGGAGGAGCACCAGGCTTCCTGCGCAAACTCCAGACCCTCAAACAGAGACACCAAGAGAGTTTTCTTGTTTAAATGCAATTTTTTTCCCCTCACCTTTTGTCTAAATTATCATTCTTGCCATTACAGATCCTGGGTGCAAGCACACTTTTGCTAAGATTTCCTAGACTTCAGTAAAATTTCCCTGGAGATCAACTGAATAAATTGGATTCTTCTGACAAACCTGTCAACTGCTTGTCATTTTCATATTGGTGAATGATTACTCTTCACTCAGTGAGTAATCTAAATAGACCTTCTTTACAGAAAGCTCTTACACTTCAAAAATAATCCTCACTATATCAGGTGGTTGCCAGATTCCTGCTCTGAAAGTTCAGAGTGGGATAGAAACCAATACCCAAAGCTGGTAATTTGATTTGCCTCACCCTACCCAAAACATTTATAAAAAAAAAAAGGATCTTGTTTAAACCCCCTCCACAGTCAGTGCAGAGGATCATTTCTTCCATCCTTAGATTTCGGAAATACAAGTGAAAGCAGCTGCTCAAAGTGCCAATCTCTTACTGTACAGAAGGAATCTAAAACGTAAGTTTAATTGCAGAACAAATTTCAGTGGATTAAATGAGATTACATGACTCCCATGTATTTGTGGGGAGCACATGCACACACATGTGCTAGTGCACAAGGTAGAGAGCAGTTCTGCAGCTGCTTTCAGCCCAGTTCTGGAGCTGCTTTTGGCCCTAAGCACGTGACACCATTTGGAAAATATGTGCCAGCATATGATATCTAAATAATTCAAAGCCTGCAATTCCAATAGCCTTCATCCTAGAAAAATCAATCTCAGTTCTTCCACAACTCATAGTATTCTCAGTCCAGAAATAGCAGCCTGCTCCCATTTACAGCGGATGATGGCTAAAAAGCACAAAGGGATCTCTATGTAGGTCTGTGTCTGCGTTACAGACAACAGCCATCTCCGTAAAGACACACACAGAGAACAGAAATCAAACTTTCGCATCCAGATCTAAATGGAGATCAGCCCTGACAATAGACAGTGAGAGGCTGAGGGCTTTGGCTGCCTCTTGCTGCTCGAGGGGTCAGCGTTCAGCTGCCCCAGAGCTCGTTGGGAAGAGCTCAGCAGGAGAGCGGAAACCTCAACTTCCTATCGGAGCCACAAGCACCGGCTGCCAGCCCTCCCTGGCAGCCGTACCCACCCAGGGAAGGCATTAATCCGCATTATGACACAATAACGCAGATTAGAAGGGACCTCTGAGGGCCATCTGCTCCTCCTCCTCCTCTTCAGCCCCCTCCTCGCAAGTGGTCCAATTCCATCGACCTCCTTGGCTCTGCAGAGTTACTGGGATCTGAGTCTGTGCAGGGCTGTGAGAACTCGCCCAACCCAAAGATTCATTCACATCGTGGCCATACAATTCCATATATATATAAAATACATCTGTCTAATTTCCAGAGGTACCCACCACATGATCCTCACTGAAAACCAGACGTTAGCACACACACGCGAAACAGGCATTCAAAAGCTATCTGTTGCTTTCCAGAAAGGCAGAAATTTATTTTAAGCTGCATTCACCTAACTTTAGATTATGCGTGCAATATCCTAATAAATCAAAAATGCACTCCCTTCTTGAAATGCAGGCAGTTTCAAAGGAAAAGATATTATAAGATGCTTCAGTGTCAAAACTGACTTTTATTTCAGCTGTTAATCTTAGTGTTCCAAAAAACACATTTTTCTATTTTTCAAATCTGGTTTTTTTTTTTTCTTCCCTTGCTGCTTGGAATTGTATCAACAAGACATCACCAAAACCAACTGAAGAGGAAAGTTTTGAAACAAACTCTATAAAAAGTTCAATCAAATCCTAAGAATTATGTAAATAAAAATAGAAGTTCAGTGTTTCTCCCAATTTCAGTCATCTAATTAATGTTATCTCATGATTTAATAACTTTAGAAAAAATAAAAGTAACCAAACAAGGGCTCTTTGTAACTTGGCATCATTAAGGTGTTTGAACAAGATCATGCAAAAAAAAGGCAAAATTTGAATTGAGGGAAGAAAAAAAGCCTCTTCCATTCTCTATTTCCTTTCATCCACAAAATCCTCAAGAGGATGCTGCACATACAACATGCTCTGCAAACCAGGGAAAAGGAAGCCCTTGTGAACCTCCCCTCACACAAACCCACAGAAAATCACTAACCACATGAATGTAAACCATGCCATACAACAAGGGAAAACTGTGGCTTAGTTAATATTCAGGCTGATAGCTAAAAAAAAAAACAAAACACAAACCCAAAACTATTCATTTACTCAAACTAGACCTTTGTGATCTAAAGTTATTATAGCATTAAGACTTGGAGTCGTATTTTTATAGCACTTCAGGAAAAAATTTTACTGCTTAATACCTAAAGTAGTATGTTCTATCTCCAGCATGCAGACTTTTCTCTGATATTTTTTTTTATCTACTGGTATCTTCTTGCTGAATGTTCCAAGTCTAAATATTAATCATGTGTAATAGACAGATACAAAAATAAGCACTCTGGGCTTGCTCTGTTAGTTATGAGCATTTCCAACCTAAATAAGGCTTGAAATTTTAGCCAAGAGGGGAGCTAAGAGGGAGAAATAATAAGGGGTGGGGAAAATGGGCAGGAAACAACCTTTGCATGCACCTGTACCAGGAAAACCAGCACCTGCTTTACATCTCAGGCTGAACATCATCACACACAACCCCAAAATAGTTCCTGTGCCACTGGGTGACTGCACAAAGATTGTTGAGCTGCTCCTCTGTGACCTTTTCTACAGCGGGTGCACACCAAGTTTTGAGGCAGCCTTTGTAGGTTCTTTCTATAAAATAAAAGCTCCTGTTTATGTAGGGCCAGATCCAGTGATCACTACAGAATTTACACAGAGCAGAGGTGGCACAAGCAGATCCACACCAGGTTTGCAGAGCCCTTGATTAGAGCTGCGTCAGCACGGCCCCTGGGAGAAGGCTCTGGCTGCTGCTCCAGCTCTGGAATTTGCAGATCTCACCAAAGATGGTGAAAGCTGAGGCTTTTGTGCTCCTTTCTCAGGATGCTCCACACTTTGTAGGATCAGCATCACAAAAGAAGCAAGAAATTTCCTACGGACCGCTGCTCTGAGAGCACCTGAATGCTGGTCCAGAGATTCTGTTTCTACTGCTCATTAGAGAACAAAAAATAAACAGAAAACACAGAAACCCAAAGCCACAAATTAACAAAAACATAACAGAAGGCCTCAAAACATCCAGCCTATTTAAAAATTGCCATAAGTATTGTACCTGTCTGGAGAAAGGAGGTGCAGGTTAACTCCTCCTTAACTCCTCTTCCATGACTGGGCTGCTCTGTCCTTGGTGGCTCTAACCACTGGACAGAACGTGCAGCAGCCCTCTAGTCAGAGGGTAGAAATGAGCCAAGACACAAACTCCTTGTTCATCACAGCATGAAAAGGGCCCTGGTTTGTTCCTCTGGACAGCGCAGCCATCCTGACCCCAACCATTCACTGACCCTGGCGGCAGCAGCTCCTGCTGGAGGTTTCCTCTGCAGCCTCTGCCCGCAGGCTTTTACCCAGCTAGACTGGGACTGAACGTTCCAACAACTGCTCTGACTGCAAACCCAGACTGACCTCACAGCACTGATTCTCACTCCTCAGCATCCTTCTTCCTCATGTTCCTCAAGGTTCCTCCTCCTTCATGCTCCTCCCCAGCTCACCCACTCCCTTTTATCCCACTTATCTTTATTGGATACAGCTGGGGCTCATCAGGGGCTGTATTGGGTAATTAACACAGCTGTTACTAATCAGGGACGAGGTCACCTGTACTCCCTTCTCCTACAAGAACAAACACACAAACACAGCCCTCAACGATTTCCAACCCACAGGCAAGCCTGAAAGTCCAGGGAACTGAAGAAAGGAGGTATGAGAAATGCAGAGCAGGATAGTATCTTCAATGAAAGACTAAAAATAGCTGAAGCATTTAGTCTTACGTAATAGAGAGTTTTAAAAAATTGATCAGAATTAATGAGCACAAGCACATGAAAGGCTTCTGACACACCTCATGACCCTTTCAACTTAATGGAACAATCCTTATTATATTCAATACTTGGTAGCTGTAAGCAAGCAAATTCAGATGTCTAATAAGGTGTACACTGGTAACAACCAGTGGAAATTTAACTGTGAAATGTCAGGGGTCACTTCCACTTTATCTCCCCAGGTCAGGTCTGCTTCATTTTCTAACGACCCTTTTGGTGATCAAACAGCAGGGTCCAGAAACTGCTGGGAGAGATTCTTCAGCCTGGCAGATGTCCTCAAAAACCTGATACCCACAGACAGCCCAAGGACAGCAGGAAACTCAAAGCTATCAGGATGATCTTTAAAGCACACCACTTGGAAATATCGCTGTAAAAATGGATCTTTTGCAACATGTTGAGGCCTGTAGTGGGATAAATGCAACATTTTCACGTGTAGACTGGGGATCCCCATTGTCCTTATTTTGAGTTATTTGCAGTACAATGGCTTAATCAGAAAAGTGGTGCAACAAAAACAGCTACATTATTTTAAGTAAATTACTCCCACTTAAATCCATACATTTCCTGAAACATTCTCTTGTTTTGAGTCATTGTATCATTACCAGGCACAGACAGTAAATGAGCATTCAAAAGCAAATGGTGAAACGATGACAGAAAACATCAGAGGCAACCCTATGCAAAATTACAGAATAGCTTGTCAAAGAGGCAAAACATATGTCTGTGATTTCTTCAGAAAGATTGAACGGGAAGCCACCGATGGTAAATACTACATTAAAGGTTGTTATTTAATTTTAAAAAAATCCCCTTACTTCCTACTTTCAAAATTCAGATTTCACAACTGAGTTCACAAAGCTCAATTATTTCAGCAGCACCTCATGAGAAAGGCAGGCATTGCTTTGAGCTGGTCGTTGCAGGTGCCAATTTCTGCCAGGAGAATCTCCGGCTGGTGCTCTCTGGGGAGCTGAAATCGCTGTTTCACAAACCACAGGTGCTGTGGCACAGCCTCTCTCGATTTTGGGCACTACAGAGCTTGTGCAAAGGGCAGCGTGACAGAGCCAGAGCTGTAAATCCTGGGCAAAGAGGCCCTGGAGAGATAATGGGATGATACAGAAAGACTTCACGTCCCTGCTGGCAGCAGTGAGAGGGAGAAATTTGAAAAGATACACATTCTTTGAGGTGAAAGAGCAGCACAGATAAAGAGTGTGCCACCCTTTACTTATGATGATAAAAACTTTCTCTGCCAAGACAGGTTCACCTTTCCTTCTGATGCCACTCCCCTGGCTGCACCCGGGGGGACAGGGGCTCTCCCTCTGGCAGAAATCACAGATCCAGCACACTCCACCTGGAAATCCAGGCTCTGGCAGGCAGAATCCCATTTGCCAGCATGTCCAGGGTTCAAGAAAGTCACCAAGTTCGCAAGACCAAATGAACTTCACACCTCAGTCTATCTTCTCTTTGGGACCCGGCTAGAGAAGGAGCCCCCCAGCACTCCAAAATGGCACTCTCAAAACCAGGCATGCCGCATGTTCCCACCCCAAAGCACAGCCCACACAAACCAGAGGGGTCCTGCAGACGAGCCTCCCTCCACTGCTGTCACCCAGCCGTGAATCTTTCCTGGGGAGTTTGGTACCTTCCAGCCAGCTCAGGGACCCACACTCAGCAGCCAGGGAGTAAAGCCTGAACTGACGGCAGCGTCATTCCTCGGATGCAGCTGTGCCTCCTGCCACACTTGCCATCCCTCCCCGACTCTGGAAAGCCCATCTCCCTCCTGAAGCTACCTCTTCTGCACTCACAAAGCTTCCCACTCCTCAACAGAATCTTAAGAAAAAATGAATTGTTCTCACAACGCAGGGATTTAACAGGGATATTCCTCAAGAAGCAGCTTCCATGAACTTCCAGCTGGGATTTTTCCCAAGTTGTTATTTTCCTCATCGTGCTTTTCTTTGCCAACTCCTTTTGTTTAACAGCATGCATCCAGGCAGGAGGTATACACTGAGGGCATTTGCATTCACACAGGCCACCCGAAAGACAGGTGACTTAAGACCAAAACAGGCAGAGAACTCCTTTCTTCACACTATGCTTCTGTTGTTGGCAACCAAAATTAGAAATCAATGCACAAGCATGAGGTAGGATTCAGTTCAGTGGTTCTGGCAATCTGAAATCTGGCATTTAGTCCAACTTAGTCACCAAAGCTTCCGCTCCACAGTCAAGGCAGAGTTCAGTAGCTCCCAAAAAAGCAGCCTACCCCTCCTGTTCCATGTATCTATAATGTTCTTTGGCCACGGCTGCCTTCCTCCCCACTGACTACACACCAACTCTAAAGGATTAGCTCTAACTAGACAATTTAAACACCTGCAGTGAGGTAAAATGAAATCTATGCCAAGTGAACAGTTTTACCAGATGAAAAAGTGACAATTCTTAGAACAAAAACCTCAAGCATTTCTCTTATTTCATACTATTCTATTTCTTTCAGAATCTTTCATAGCACAGCTAGATCCTCCCAATCCCAGTCACTTATTCATTGTGGTCCACTAAGCAAATTATACTTCTGCCTATATATACACACAACTGTGTAGGCACAGAGCAACCGCAGACATCTCAAAGACATTCTAATGGCTCCCAAGAGTAGATAATTTTTTTTCCAGCTATTTGGAAACAAAAAATAAAAACTCCTCATGATACACACCCTGGAAAGATGGCAGATAACAATCAGGAATATCTGTATATCTAGGTTGTTATTCAAGCCCTGAGGTGCCTAGTGATAAGTACGTGTATGCTTGCGGGGGAGAGAGGTTTAATTCCTCCTATCCAAGAATGCTGTGCACTCCCCAGAGAGACCAGACAACAGCCCCCTTTCTTATCAGGCTTCCATTTGATGATGGCATTCAAGAGAATATTCAATATCTGCATTTAAGAGAAACATTTTGTGCAATTTACATCCAAGAGGGAAGCCACACGCGTCCTCACCATAAAGCACCTGGTTCAAAATTCAGAAGTCTGTGCACTGACTCCTCACAAAGCTGCCGGGTCATTTGTTTCCAGTTACCAAGACCTCAGCTGCCTTCCATGGCTGGTACTTCCTGACCAGAAAACTGACCGTCGCCAGGGAAAGATTGCACGGACAAAGAAGAGAATCCTCTCTACTTATTAATACACAGCACTCATTAGTGGAGTTAAGACTGCTCAGAATAATTGGCGTTAGGGCTGCAGGCAGATGACTCAGCCTGGACAACCTAGGAGGACATGGAAAACTACTGGCCATGACACGAGGAATTAGCAGGGGCGATAACAAAGTGAGGAGCTGACAGGAGTTACAGGTGGGACAGTTCAGAGGGAGCTGGCAGAGAGGAATAAACTTCACACTCAGTTGAGGAAAGTACTGGAGTCCTACAGGGGAGTGTCCCAGGGAGAACAGTGCCCAGGTAAATGTGCTAGGAATGTGAAATAAGGCCAGCACTACTGAGATCCAGCACCAGCACACCAAATTTGGGTATGGAGGTAGAAAAGCTGGTGCAGTTGGGGAAAAAAACCAAACTAGGCTTGGGTTGTTTATTCTGGAGAAGACTGGGATGACAAGGGAGACACAAAGACAGAAAAAGCAAGTCAGTAGAACTGGAAAGGGATAAATCATGGCCCAGCAGCTGTGTGGGGGTGCCCGTCAGGAGCCCTGCTCCTTGACCACCACAGCTGGACCAGGACAAAATAACCAACCTGAGGTTCCAGTTGTACAAGACCTGCCTGTGCACTCAGGAGGAGCTGGGCAGGGTTTGTTCTCTCTGATTTACACCCAGACACAGGGATAAAACATCCCAGTATTGCTGTCTCTGTTCCAGGCTTGATGACATCAGTAACTGAACCTCATTTCATAACATGGATCTTACTAAAATTAAATGCCTTATTAATTTTTTGCATGCACCTCCTAGGGTGATATCTCCACATAAGCACACACAGCATAGCTGATGAAGAAAGAGAAAATTAATTTTCCAAGCCTACTGACCTGGCACGTTGGGAAGATGAAGAGAGTTTTTAATACTGGAAGATGTTCATATTACAGGGATCATGACCACGTAAATATATAAGAGGAGAAGTAAATAACTTCAGAGAACATATTTCTTTTTCAGCCCTTCCAAAAGGAAAGGAAGATGAGACTTCCTGAAAGCCTACATCCCAATACAAAAATGAAAGTCAGCTCCTCTAAATGTCCATACTCCAGTCTTTACAGTCATCTCCCAAGCAGCACCCGACAGTCTGTCAGATCTTTGCTCGGTGTTGTACCTGCAGAACCAGGCTTAGATATTTTCTACTGCTGCTATCAGAACAACTAGCTGCACGAGCTAGAAGTCTAAATCCTAAGATAAGTGGGGCTTTCCATCTCCTGCAGTAATTCTATCTTGAAATAGTGTTCTAAAATAGTATTCCAACACGGCATAGGGAGATGAGCACTAAATCCACCAAGGTATGAAACCATCTGGCTGAGCTCACATCACATTCCTTTTGAAGTACCAAACACCACCGATACATGCTAAAAGAATAAATTCCCTTCCCTCTGATATTTCTAGAGCTGACTCCACACAGGGCTTCCCCCATCCGGATTTCTCATAAATAATGAGAAATTATTCCTGGTACAGCATGCATACCAAAATCCTCGGGAGCACTCAGCGTACCCTGATGTTCTCCATCAGAACCCACCTCAAAGCACAACAGACAAAATCTCAAGAGCGCACACCCCAAAACAAAAGTAAAAAAAAAAAAGGTGTTCTGGTGAAATACCAGCAAATTCAAGGCAAAGCAAGACAGCAGCAAAGCTATCAATAAGAATGCCAAGTCCTAGAAAAATAGATCAAGCACTGCTGACCCATATGCACTTATTTGGGTACAAGCTTTGCCTTGTAGCAGCAGGATGTATGTTCCAGTCAAATGCATGTCTCCCCACAGAAATACTCCAAGCTGGGTAAACCACATTGCAAATTAAAAGCACTTAAGGAGATGTCTAAGCATAACGTTTCATAGAAAGTAGCAGAAGTTGCATTCTCAGCATTAAAAACTTCCTGCAGTGTTTTGTTGAATTATTCATACTGGGAGATGTGATCCTTTTTTAAGCACTTCACATTTGACCATGTGCCATGATACATCCCCAGGGACTCTGCCAGGCACCTGTAAAGCTCCATGCTCCATTTTTCTAATGTTTGAATTTGGAATTTTTTTAAATTTTGTTTTCAAATGCCTTGGCTGTCTTTAAGAACTGCCAGTAGCAAGCCCCTCTTGGCATTTTTGACTGATTTCCTGGCATGCATAACAGCTTTTATCACTGCATGCAAGGTGGGCCACAGTTTTTCATCTCTTATGATCTTTCCCGACACCCTTTGCCTTCAAGTCATGTTCACCTTAGTCTTTCACTCTCTGCTTTTATTTCTGACTTTTGCCCCAATGGCTGAAAAGACAAGAGGTGCTCAGAGTTATTCTGTTCCAGCCGCCACTGTGCCACTGCAAATCCAATTCATTGCAATCCATTTCCAATCCAACAACTAAATGAAATTATTTAACTCCTTTGGTCATAACGCAAACCCTAAAAACTAAATTAAGGAATTGTTTTTCAGCATAGCCCCTCATGAATGCTCTCATTTCTGATTTAAGCAATAAGCTTTGTTACATTGAACAAATAGCAAACAATCCTCAAAGAAAACTGCGGAGAATTTTTTTTTTTTTGAGAACTCAGCAGCATGTGCTGCTACATGCAGGGCCAGCACATCCCAAACACCTGCTAACAAACACTTCACAGTCACAGAATTTGTGCAGCTGAGCCAAAGCCAGTGAGAACCTGCCAGGTAAGATACTGGAGTTCTACGGCTGAAGCCTTCACTGATTTATGAATTCAGCTTTGGATGCTGCTGGCACTAAACATGAGTGATGGCTGCAAATCTCAGACTTCTCACTTAAAATTCTCACTCAGGTGAAAGTGATGTAAAAATTTCATGTAATCCACTCCTAGCTGTTGCTCCTGAATACAGTCACACTAAAGTTCCATTAAACCCACAATTAAACCTGATCACTTTCAATTTTCACCCCATAAATGCCTTTTACTTCTCTCTAAAGACACCAATTTGAATTTAAATTACACCTGAAAACACTCTGTGCATCTATACAATTTATAACAGGCAATAATAACAGGCAGTATACAATTTATAAAAGAAATAATAGGCAATTTAATTATCATATGTGAATTCCAGCACACAGGTGAAGCTTTCCTCCCTGCATGAGTCATGTCATGTTCACAGCTCGAGAGGATAATGAATATTATAGATTTCCTCGGCTTTCTTAATGACCCTTTGGTTTCTGTGACTTCATTTGCTGACTTTGCTGTCAATATGTTAAACTCATCCCAAGGAAGTCAGACCCCTTCGTGCTTAATTCAAATGCCTGCTATTTACATATGGGGCCTGCATGGAAAATGTTCTTTTGTGGACTGAATGGAGGCCACAGGATGGAAAACCCAGCAAAGTTTGGCATTACAGATCACTCTTAATGTCTCCTGATATTTGTCAATCTGCATCAGAAATCAGGTGCGACATAAATCCTCTACACAGCGCACATAGGTGCAATAATTCATTTTCCCCTCTGTCCTCCACACATCAATTTTAATTCCTCTATCCACCCAGATGACATTTGCTTCTCACACAGTTCACTGTTGCATTCCTGGAGCTAAAATTCAGGAGCTCTGCTACTAACAGCTGTATCACACAGGTTACAGTTCCAAAATTATTATTTTTGCCAATAATACATGAAGCTAAACATAGTTGCTACCTAAAAGAGTGGAGCTGACTTACAACCCAAGAGAGACCAGTATTCTTTTTGTCTACGTAAAAGATTATTTCACCTGACAAAAAGCATTAGGAGAATATCTGATGTATCAATAATGTATATTACATTTCAAAAATTACATATTAAATTTAAAAATTGAGGTTTCTTAGGAAGCCTCACATCGAGCCAGCCATGTTGGAGAATGGGAGCCTTTTTTTTCCTCCTGCAGAATAAAGAATCTGAAATTTGATCAGTAACATGGCTTTGTTCTTACAATGCCTTTAGGAAGAAATGTTGAGTTAATTATTCAATTAGAGCATATTTACTTTGTAATTATAATGTCATGTTCAGTCACATTCAATTGTTTTTTCCAAAATACCCAAAGGCAACCGTACACATAGTGGGTTAAAAACCTGAATATTTTAGATAAATAACAATACCATTTAGAGAAGGATTTTTAAATATATCATAGAGTATTCTTTAAGGTTAAGTGGTTCTCAGACAATATTTTCCCTGCAACAATTAACCCTTTAAAGTTTATACGCAAAACTCAACAAGAGTTCCTGTCCAGGTTTTTTTTTTTCTATTGCTGTGTCTGATTTCAAAACCAACAAGTTTCCACTCACCCTTAATAGTTATTTTATTTTAATCTTCTGTCTTTTATTAAAGAAGTAAATTCTCCCTAAATTTGTTGAGTTTCTTGGTGCCCAGGTAAGAATTCTGGATTTCTTTTACTTCTTGGTGGATGCCAGGTTAAATAACATTTCCCCCCACCACAAACAAGGCTTTAACTGGTACTCTGCTAATTTTTCCCAGCTGTTGAAGGGCATTCAGCTTGCTGGTGCTTTTTCATGGATCCTGAATGTTTTGCCTGCTGAGAAAGCCACTGAAATTTAAAATCTTCTATGTGGGACTGAATAAAAACACAGATACATAAAGAAAAAAAAAAGAAAAATGCAGAAGTCCTCCACAAACAGTTTTAGCATTCCTGTATAAGCTTCTAACATCCAAAAAAAACCAAACTGTTCCAAAATCGGTGTGATGCACTGAGGCACAAGCCCTTGAAGCAGCCTCTGTGTCTGGTTAAACACAGAAAAGTGGCAGCAGCTCAGCTCCTGGGGACATTGAGCTCTCCATCCTCAGGGATGCAGGCAGAAATACTCAGCGCAGGCACCAGGAACAAGGTGCTGAGCTTGTTTGTGTGTTACGAGAGTAGGTAAATCCTGCAGTGAGATTGGGGAAGCTCCATCCTCAAAGACATTCAAGATTTGCTTGGGCATGGCCCCAAACCCATTTTAATCGGCCCTGTTTGGAGGAGGGTGTTGAGCTACCCAGCGTCAGCAGCTCCCTCCCATCACACAGAACCATTTTATTTAATCCTCACTGCCCACAAATGCAATTTTTGCAGTGAAATCCGAGCCAGGGAGAGCAGCACCTCCCAGAAGTGTCTTTCTGGGGAGGTGACACAGAGAGCAGCCCACCTCCAAAGCCATCAGCAGTGGGCTCTCCTCAATCTGATCTCCTCCTGAGCAGGAGCTGTGCTAATAATCATCTCGCAGCTCTAGACTGCAATAACTCAACCTTGCTGTCTGGACAACCGCCAATTTGTCCAAATAAAGACAAAATGTGACTCCATCAAATCTTCTGTCACCTTCTACGACACATAAATTCATCTTTTCTCCCTTTTTTTTCTTTTTTTTTCCCCCTACCACACCTCTCATGGACCTGCAAATGCACCTATCCATACCATACAATCTTTAATGTTGTAGTTGGGTTTCTGGGGGAGATCCAGCCAGGGCTTTTCTTCTGGAAATCTCTGCACATGGTACTGAGACACCTGTGACTCTTCCAGCTGGAGCAGACCTATCTGAAACTATCCCAAGTTCTAAGATAAGTTTGTTCCACTCTCCTGATTATGCCTCATCCACAGAAACCGACAGAAACTCCTCCAGGGATTCTATCAGAAAAGGGTTTATATTTACCATCAACTGCACCCTGCTGGATTTCACAACAACCTTGCAAGAGCAACAGTTGTCTCTGTGATCATGAAACCCCACCAGTGGATATCAGAGACCCCTGCAGCAGCCCTGCTGTGAGAGGGTAGAAATGAGCCAAGACACAAACTCCTTGTTCATCACAGCACGAAAAGGGCCCTGGTTTGTTCCTCTGGACAGCTCAACCATCCTGACCCCAACCATTCACTGACCCTGGCTGCAGCAGCTCCTGCTGGAGGTCTCCCCTGCAGCCTCTGCCTGCAGGGATCGGGGCGCAGCCTCCGCCTGCAGGCTTTTACCCAGCTAGACTGAGACTGAACGTTCCAACAACTGCTCTGACTGCAAACCCAGACTGACCTCACAGCAGTGATTCTCTCTCCTCAGCATCCTTCTTCCTCATGCTCCTCTCGTTCCTCAAGGTTCCTCCTCCTTCATGCTCCTCCCCAGCTCACCCACTCCCTTTTATCCCACTTATCTTTATTGGATACAGCTGGGGCTCATCAGGGGCCGTGTTGGGTAATTAACACAGCTGTTACTAATCAGGGACGAGGTCACCTGTACTCCCTTCCCTACACAACAGGACCAGGCCAGCACCTGAATCCACACCTGCTCTCTGGCAGGAGCATCGTGAGCCCCTCACCGCCCTCTCTGCACTGAAGAATGACTGGCACTTCCTCTCTCATTAGAAAACAAAAAAAAAAAAAAAAAAAGGAAAACTGAGGAGAAAAAAAAAATAAAGCTTGACATGGCTTAAACGCACAGTGATGCTTTTACTCCAATAAAACTGAACATTTCTAAAAATGGTAATAGTTTTTTTATTTTTTAACTTTGGTTGGTAATATTACAAAGAAGAAATGTCAATTTTATGTTAGGTAATAGAGGAACTACCAGAAAAAGGAAAAGTGTTCAGTGGCCGCCAAAGTGTCTGAACCCGTAATAGTGTTTTTAAAATTAATGATGCTGAAATCCAGTAATAAACATTTTAATGAATACATTTGCTCTCAAATTCATATCGTCCCCACTATCTAAATAAAACCAGAGTTTCAGACAAATGACTGACAAAAAATATACTGGGTTTGTATACAGTCTTTTAAAAAAGATAAGCAATTGAACCATTTAATAACATTATGTTTTGTAAAGCATATATCTGCCACTGGTAAAAGCTTTCTTTGGTGTTGATCTGATTTGCTGTGCTCAATAATTTAAGACAGACTTTTACTGCACGCAGTCACATCTGTTATGCCGGTTGATAGACAATAAATTTAGAGAACATTTGCTCAGAAGAGCTCTTTTATTTGCTGTTCCTGAACTCGAATGACTCTGTTCCTTTCATGATTTCCCAGAAGGGGTTAAACAAGGCACTTCCCAGCAAGCCGGTGGCCACAAGGACAATTCACACACACACAAGAGGAAATTTAAGAGCGACTGACGTTCAGGTAAGCCCTGTTTTAAGCATGGATGTAGAACCGTTTTCCACAAAACTGAAAGAAAGTAACCCAAAACGAAGCACATGTGGCAACACTGCAGCCACAGAACACGCCCTCCGAAGAGTTTTGAGGAAGCAAAACAAAAAGACGAGGACAAAGAATTCAAAGTGAATATCTCAGTAGGATAAATTAACTCCACGTGGCAAGGCTGTGTCACGCCTGCTGTGGTGAATTACTGAGGTGTAACCCCGAAAGCACATCAGAGGTGCAGGCAAGAGGGGGCTCAGAAAGGTGCCCTGGCTGCAGAGAGCACAGCAGGTGAGCGCTCAGGGCAGCAGCAAAAACTTCAGGAAGAACCAGCCAGCAGCAGCTCCGATGATGACCCAACCAAAACTGGTCTCTGACTGAAGATCATTGCAAAGAAAACCTTTCAAAAGTGTATGTTTTAAATTCCATGTCTTTTGCAGGACGCTCAGAGACCCCTTTCAAGGACAGGAAATTATTGAAAGCACTTTCTGAAGGCTCTACTGGCAACTTTCACAAATAAATGCAGTGCACTCCGTTATGCAGAATGTTTAAGTACTGTTACTTAACATTATATTAAATATTTTTATATTACACTGCTATTTCATATTATATTGAATTAAATGCTGTACACCAACCAAAAGTTCCAAGTACAAGGCAGAAGATAACACTTCATAAATACAAGTTTATTGTTAAATCAGGGAAAGTTGGAATTCTAGTGCTGCATCTATAAACAGTGATTCAGACTCTTTTTCTCCAAAAATCCTTAAGATACGCTGTTTTAGACCACTTAGAGATATTCTTTATGCCCCATGACTAATGCCTACTCTGACCAACCTTTACAGCAAAACAAGAACAAATACTCAAAAATGACGACTAAATTTGCTAATCTGGTCACTTTGTCACCACGGAAAGAGCGTGGTTTCTCCTACTCATGAAAGCACTGCTCCAAAACAAGCAGGAAATAAAATCGGTATTCTGAAAATAGAGCAGAAAATTAAAGCAAACATCCAATAAATTCTAGTGCCTATAGCCAATGGTTTTGTTTTGTGGCACAGCATGAGACAGATTTCAACTCTTCGACTGAAATCAGCTGTGAAGTGTACACAGTTATCTCTTATTTCTACCTGCAAAGTTAAGGGGAACATTTGTGGGTTTGACCCTCATTTCAGGTCAGAAAATGCATCAGGGACTATGCTTGTGACTTGACCCTCTCGCTATCAATAGGCTTCTGAGAAATAAAGGGTATACTAATTAGTTCTTAATTTAACAGATACAGGAGATACAAGGACTATGAAAAGAGTGTCTTACAGGGAAACATTTCAAGAACAGGGTATGTGCAGGTTAGGAAAGGAGGTTGCAAGAAGACCTAATTATGGTTGACAAATACCTGAGGGGTTCTTTTTCTACAAGCAGCAGGTAGAAATCTGTTCAAAATACGCAATAAGGACAAAGCCCAAAGGCAGTATCTGAAATTGAAGGCAGGGTAGTTCAGACACGGTATCAGAAATGGCTTTTCACTCAGAGGATCATTACTGCACGGAACAAATGACCTACCAGGGGCTCTTCAATCCTAATGAATTTTATTCTGGGATAGACAGCGCTGTCTCGGCGCTCCATCTGGGGAGCCGGGCTGGCCACACAGCCCGGGCTGGCCACAGCATCCTGGGCTGGCCACAGCATCCTGGGCACATCCCGGGCACATCCTGGGCACATCCCGGGCAGTGCTGCCCATCCCGGGCTGGCCACAGAATCCTGGGCACATCCCGGGCACATCCCGGGCTGGCCAGATCATCCTGGGCACATCCCGGGCAGTGTCCACAACCCCGGGCTGGCCACAGCATCCTGGGCTGGCCACGGCATCCCAAGCACATCCTGGGCTGTGCTGGACATCCCGGGTTGTCCGCACATCCCGGGCACATCCCGGGCTGGCCACAGCATCCTGGGCAGTGCCTGCAACCCTGGGCTGGCCACAGCATCCCGGNCCGAGCGCGGGGGCAGCGCCGGGCAGGGCCGGGTGGGCAGAGCCGGGCACCCCGAGCCGCCACCCCCGGGGCTCCTCCGCGCCCTCCCTCCCCGCAGGGCGCTGCAACACGTGCCTTTGCAAAGCCGCTTTCTGCCTCCTTCCAAGAGAGCAAGTTTTCAGAAGTGAGATCAAGGAAGGCGCCAAAGATGCCCGTCTAGGATTCCACCCAGTCCCACGTGGGCATTAGGTGTGATGTAGTTAGTTTTGGAAGCTTTTGCTGGCGCTTCTTGGGTGGGGTTTTGTCATTTTCTGGACAAGCATAAAGCTGGATCAATTAATAATTGATAAAAAAAACCAAACAAAATACAACTCCATTGTGTAGTGAAAAATGAGCATTGTGTCTCAGCATCAACAAATAACGTACTGCCTCCTTGCCTAGGAGGCTGTGATGGAAGCACAGCAGGCTTAGCATCCAACAAAACATGAGGAAATTCTTACTGTAGGGTCAGTGATTTTCAGGATACGTCCTCACATTCCGAAGTGTAAAACAAGTGTATTCCAAACCTACCCAAACTGGCAGTTAAGAAGCCAATGAAGCCTTTCCAAACACCAACCCTCTTCCCCACAGCCCTCACAACGTAACGAATGGACTCTCTATGCTTTATTCCTGCACGTACTGGAGCAGCCCTGCTGGAGCAGCTCCCCTGCTGCCCAGGTAGCCGAGTGGGAGCTGCTCAGGTGGGCTGACAGGGGCTGGCAGTGCCGGAGCCGCGCAGGCAGCAGCTGCCGGCAGAGGCCTGCTCACATCAGTCACAGCTCGGCGGCAGACATCACCATTTGTCTTGCACCACCGGTACCTGGAACATTCACCTTGCTGCCAGTACCGCGCAGGATGCGAGAGAAAGGACTGATCCACATCAGTCTTCCATGTCAGAGCAGGATCCCAGAGCTGGCCTCATCTTCTCCCCCCCTCCTACCACCACCTTGCAACTGGCAATCTGTGCTTGCTTCGGTGGCTCCATTCCACGTTGTGATTGGTTTGCTCCCATCTCCTCACCACCAGGTTTTCTTGACTACTGATCAATTTAACCTTTCAGGCGCTGTTTGCACAAAATAAAAATAGATTGTAAAATAAATGGCAACCCGAGCACTACCAGGGAGCAGAGCTCCCTTCCACTCGGCCGATTTTCCGTTTGCTTTGGAAGTTGCTCTTTCACCTGGGAGTAACGACAATCCGCATCGAGAGACAGATGCAAAACTGTTCCTCCAATTATATAATCACTGCAGCTGATAAGGAGGGAGCTGGATTTGGGTTGCCATAGCGTTGGCATATTGCTATGGAGGCTGAGCTCTTCATCCACTTTACCAGCTCCGGACCGGGAAGAGCAGCCCAATTATGCCCGCTGAATGCATGTGCTGCAGAGCTCCCGCTTGGAAGAGGCACTCCGGAGCAGGGGCTGCTTCCTTTCCCCTCCCACCTCATTTCGCCGGAGCGCTTGGGGATGGGGGTGCTGCCTGCTTTCATTCCTTTTAACCTGTATCTAACGGGAAGGATGGAGGGGGTGTCATCTCCAAACCCCACCAAGCCTTCCACACCACGGAGGGCGGCCACGGCGCTGCTGCCCCTCCCCGGCTGCGCCTCCAGCAGCCCCCCCAAGGCCCCGGGGGTACCCAGGGGCTCACCGGGGCCCCGAGCAGGTGCTGGATGCCCGCGGGAGGGGGCACCTTTGCCCGCGGGGAAGTTGTCACCGGCCCCGGCAGGGAGGGGTGCCTGGAGGCTGGGGCGGGGGGCGATGACAGAGGGGTTGCCCGGGGATGGGGGGCTCTGGGAGACCCCGGCAGAGCTCTGCTCCTGCCTCGCCGAGGGGAGGAAATGGCTCTGCCCGCTCCGCAACGCCGAGCGTGTGTGCGGGGCTGGAGGGGAGGGGGGGGAGAGTTTGGACAAACAAAGTTTTACTACGGGGAATAGCGGGGGACATTTGCTGGCGCCGAGGAGCAACAGCGCGGGTCGGGATCCATGATGCGGGCGAGGAGCTCGGCGAGGAATCAGCGCCCCGAGCGAAACCCCCACTTTGATCTCCGTGGAGGCACCCCCCCCCCCTCCCA
>WBMY01005300.1:317835-343899 GCA_013397315.1 Donacobius atricapilla
TAAATAAATGACCATTCCAGCCTAAAGCAACAGCCTGAGCAGTCCTGGGCACACTAAAGAATCCCTGTGCATGAACAGGATCCTCCTAACAACTCCTGCCAGTTCTGACAACACTGCATTGCTGCTCCACGCACAGTAAAATACCAGAACTGGCTATTTGCTGGTATTGCATGACTACAATGTAATTTTTTTTTTAAGTGAAATATTGGTGATAACAATTTTTTTTTCATATTTCAGGACTGCTGTGGTAAACATTGTTCTCCAAGTTATTTTTGATTCTTTTGAACTACAGAGCATCTAAAACCGTATCATCATCTCCACTTCTTATTTGTTAATGAAAAATATACCTGTTTGAACCTATGAATACAGATTTATAAAAATGTTCTTTATTTGACTTTTCTTGGTTGCTTGATTTGAATTGAAATTAAAATTAAAGCAACTGATAAGCCTATCTAAAGCTATTCAAAGTGTGGTCAGGAAACTGCAGACATTTCAAAATTATCAGCCAGCTAGAACCCAGGAGACTTTCTCAATATATATAAAAAAAAAATCTGGGATGGATAGGAAGGAGAAGACTGATGATCAGGATTTCTAGGTGATTTCATGTCTTAAAAACTGGAACAGTTACATACACACAGGAACTTTCGAAATTTTACACAGTGATAAAGATTGATTTTCAAAGTCAAGCTGGGAAACTTAGCTGTATTTTCCACATTCAGCTGAAAAGAAGTGGTGGCTTGACCTTGAAATTTCAGTCATTAGCTTCTATAATTACATTTAAATGCTGTCAAACAACTACAAAAAGTTCGAACGGGAATTATAAGATTAATTACAATTATAAGATTGTCCAGGTAGTTATGTGTCCCGCTAAAGCACATTGAGGCCTAATATTGATAAATGACAGAAAATATTAGCTCTAAGGGAAAAAAAAAAATGGAAAGAATGAAATAACTGGCAGCTGGGTAGGAAAGCAGCTAGTAAGGACAATAAATGGTCATTAAACACAGAAGAGAAGGAAGCAGATGAAATCCTTCACATAGGTTTTGGGTTTCTAGGGTGCAGAAGCCTCTAAGAGTAACCTGGATGTCCGTGAGTGATTTTATTCAAATCTCCCTGGCCATCCCAGCTGTGATCTGGGACTCAGCGGGTGGTGGCAGAAGTGCTGCTCTCAATTCCAGCTGTAGAAATGGGAGAAGTCACCAGTTATCCCTGGAAACAGGGGACTGACGTTTGATTACTCTCAGCATTGCATGAATCCGTGCACAGTTTCAAGCTGCAACAGCCAACAACTCCTTGAACACTCCAAAAAAAACAAAACCAGGCATTTGGCCCAAGTTAAAATATAAATGCAGCTATGCTTATCAGGCTTGAAAAGAACTTCTGGCAGTTTTCACTGTGCCATCATCAGCACGGATACCCGGCCAGGGAGGAAGGTTTAACACCTTTGCAGAATTTAAATACAAAAACATTGTCTGGAAAAATTTGGTGGCTCTGCCATAAAAGTTTAAGGGAAAGACCCAAACTTAACAAAAAGTCGTGCACTGTTTCTGTGTTAAATAAGAAATAATTGAGTCCAGATAGATCGGTTACATACTGATACAGATATTTACACTCAGCGTTGTTTCATTAGCTTCTGCCAGTTAATAATAAAAAATAAAAATAAAAATAAAAAAAAGAGAGAAAAAAGCAAAATTGTTGCTGTTAATACTAGTTATTCTAAAATCATCAGTTAAACAAAAGCCATGAACTTATAAAGTCTACAAGGAGAAGAAGTACAATGAAAACTGAAATTTTAATCCAGTCAGCAAACATTGGTGAAAATAATGATGCAAACTCTGGAGTGTGTCTTAGAAACTTGCCACAGCTTACAGAACAAAAATTGAGAGCTTACTACCATTCTCATCTTCCATCATAGTTCTAGAAAATACTCAAGAATATGGAGTTTGTAGCTTGTTCTTAACTAAGAACCACACAGAATTTTGGCTTTAGGGCGGCACAAAGAGACTGTTTTGGAAGGGAGGGATTCTTCAAAGAATGAATGTTTGCAAGTTGCTGAGGAAGACCTGACAGTGACTAGAATTACAAGATGCGACATTTGGAAACCTCGGTGGACCTAATTGGCAAACAATGAAAACTACACAAAGTGAAAATAAGAAGGCAATGCAGAAAAACATATTTAGCTAGGACAACCAAGTATAAAAATCATCAACTGAGTTCAAAAAAAGAGAAACAAATTCATGTTGGGGTGGGCTGTAAGACCAGGTTCTTTCCTTGTCTTTTGGAACTTAAAGATCCAAAACTTTTAAATATGCTTTGTCAACACAGAAAATTATTGACAAACTCAAGGAAGCCAGCAATTTGGAGTTCTGACAGATTTTGGAGGATTTGCAATAATCACTAATGAGATAAAATGGTCTAAAAATACATCACCTTACGTATCAGCTGCAAGGAAGATGATTAGATTGATTTGTTAGAATAGTCCGTTGCTGTGATGTTGGCCTGATGCACAATGTCAACATTTCATCTTCATCAATGACTCTTTCTATACTGAAGGGCTACGCTGCTTGGTTTTAATTTTTTATCTTAATTATTTTTTTTAATCTGGTTTTAATGCAATCTTTGCGGTGTTCCTCTGGCTTGCTTCCCCCCCAGTTATTTCTCTCCAAAATGAAGAAAACCACAGCTCACCCAGCAATCAGTCTCTATTTCAACTGCAGCAACTTGGTTTCATGTGATCTTAAAATCGGTCCCACAAATTGCAGTTCTCCTCTTGCCTCTTGTTCAGATTGACTGGTAATTGTGTTTTGCTGAATAATAATTTTGTGGTCAATTCAAAAAGGGCACTAAGTTAGAAACAACTTCCACATGGAGCAATACTCGATTCCAAGCCCATTTTCCACAATTGTACGGTTACACACTATGGACACACCAGAGTTATCTCAGCACCACCTAAACATTGTGCTTGATTTTTTGCAAACCACCCTTTAAAACAAAATTAGTTCCAACAGACTGCTCAAAAGAGGTCTCTTTATTTCCAAAAAAAAATAATTGTCAAAACACCAAAAGCAAATGCTACAGAAACCTTAATTGGATTGGTTGCATCATCAGTGTTAAAAATGTATATTTCATTAAGGTGCCTCTTGACTAATCCCTCTGCTAGGACATCCAAAAACTCATTTAGCTGGACTTAAATAAAATGCTCTAGAAGTTCTGGAAGTGTGAAACAAGGTGTTTGGAGGTGCTTTTTGCTGGAGAGACAAAATTAATTAATTATTAAAGACATCCCGAAAATGTTCCTGAACACTGTATAAATTAAATCTGCTTCTGTTGCACAGGTCTGGGCTTGGAAAACAACAGTTATTCAAACAGCTTTAATTTAGAAATGGTTGTGTGGCTGTCACTGTGAGCTCCAAAACTGCTGAAAATAATTCCAAATACTTGTAGCAATATGCAATGGGTGGCTGCCTGAATATGTGCCCTCCACAGCTTCCCCAGCTGCAGGAGAACCTTGGTGAAGTGACAGTTAGCCAAGTTGAGAACATTATTTCATTTGGAGGATAACACAGCAAGGGAGTAGGTTTTGAACTGACATAGTATAAGAAATGTTCATTGTGTTTGCAGCTTCTCAAAAAAAAAATCTGAAGCTTTAGAGGCTGAGAAAAAATGTTGTGATGTTATTTAAACTACCCCTCCAACACGCAGTCAGAACAGTTTATTTATGTCTCCACTTTTAATTCTCCCATCTTTGCTTAAACATGCAGACAAGCAAAATAAAACAATAAACAACTTAAAAATCTTTACTCACTGGTCCCACATGTTCTGAAGGAATAATTTCTATTTCCTTCACAGAAATGGTTGAGTTCAGTTATTTTATAATGCGATCAATGTGTACACTAGTTTAAAAGAGTTGCATCTCCAGAACTCCAGGAGACCAAGCTAAGCTCCCAAGGGCGGAAAAAAGGAAAGAGGGAAGGAAAGAAGGAAAGAAAGAAGAGAAAGTTTTATCCGAGAGTAATGTGTCACAAGAAACAAGTTCTGCAGATCAGATTTAATACCCTCTTTGATTTAGGGGAGGGCAGGACAGAAACAGAGGAAGACCACCTTCTGCTTGAACTTCAAATGGCACTAGTTTTACACTGAGGGGAAGACAGGCAGGTTTCAGAACACGTTACATCACTGGCTAAGACTGCTTGAACTGTTATTCATAGCTCCCCCTTTTTTAAAGCACAGTGGAACTTTTAAGACTTTTTTTATACATTTTACACTATGGGAAGAGAAACGAATAATTTTGAATAAGAATAAATAAAGACAAATAAAAAGAGAATGGAAAGCTCATGCCAATTACACATATAGCAAGCTCATGTAACTGCATCACTTCAGTCTTTGACGTTTTTCTTCTTTCCTGCCCCCTTCTCCTCAGCTTTTTGCGCTGTTTTCTTAAATCAGACAAAAAACCCAGGGGTTGTGAAGAACAGAGGTCTTGATCCTGACAAAACATAATGCTACTATTCATAGGTAACCTTTCAAATTGGTAAAAACTGAACGAATGCCTGACCCAGGGTTGCACAAGACCCAAACTGCAGGGAACAGAAGCAGCCCCATTTCCCACTTTGTTCCCCGAGTGCCTTTTCAGATGTCCTCTATGTCTCATTTACCTGCGTTTCCATAAGACTGTGCGAGTCTTGTGACTTCAGAAGAAGATTGGGCGAGTGAAAAGCAAGATGCAGATTTCAGACCTGGCTCCTTAACAACTAAATCCCTCCAGAAGTCTCTATCCAGTTCCTTGCTTTCTTCCAGACTTCCAGAGCAAAACAAGGCCATGCTCTTTATGAGCAGCCACGAGTGACAGTGCCCATAAAATAAAACACAGCATGATTCAACTTGACATGAAAACTTTCTCACACTGTGAGCTGTCAGGCACTGGACCATCTTTCTTTAGTCTGAAGGGCTCCTCTCTTACATCAAAGGAACACAAAAGGCTCAAAATCTTACTCGGTTCCCTCTGTACCATTGCAATGCAAAAGGCTTGATCATTTTGTTACTTAACTGAGTAACTGTGGGACATCTTTCCTCTTCGGTCTCACGGGAGAGTCTCACTTTTAAAATTATTGTATCATCTGCTGCCATCTCCTGAAGAAACGCAGCTTGAACTTTGGGGGAAGGCAGGGACATGGAGACATTCACACTCCGAGCTTTCTGCTGGTCAGTCCCAAAGGAAAAGCTCAGCCTGTTTAATACTGACTAATTAATTCTTAGAGTATCCATGAAGACAGAAAATAAGACCGTTATGCTCGGTTTCAACCCGGCGAAATCGCAGGGATTTTGGAAACTCAAAACGATACTTGAGGAGGCAAGGCGCAATGTGTTTTCCAATAAAGTTCCATGCTGGTAGATTCTGGGAACGCAGAAAAATGCTAATACGGGTGGGACCTTCACACCCCCAGGTTCCATCCCTCTCCCGTTTGGAGCCGTGGTGTTTGTGGCCACGGCTGCCACACACAACAGGAGGGAACTCTTCTCAGCACGAGCGCAAAGCGGAGCTGGAGCAAACACACCGTGCAGGGGCTGCACAAAAGCACCTGATTTAATGAGGCACGAGGATGCTCTTCTAACGTGAGCAGGCACAGGCTGGTGCCCAGGGGATGGACTGACAGGTTGCAGACGTTCTGAATATCTGTATTTAGCTCTACACGAACTGCACAGCTGGTTTTGCAGCCCAGCGGACGTCTAGAAGCGAAAGACGTCAATCAGTCGAAGGAAGAAACTAGGAAGTAAATTCTGCTCTCAAAATAAAATAGGTTGACAGGAGAAGAATGCTACAGAGAGGGGGGGAAAGGCAAAAAAAAAGGGAAAAAAGTGAAAGAAAAAATGCACAACAAACCCTAAATAACCCCTGCTTGGCCCAGTGACCCAAAGACATGCCAGTAAGATGATCCCGACCACAGCCTGAAATGACTCCACATCTCTACTTACATAAATCTTCCTTTTTGTGCTGGTGTATCAGCTTCAGTTTACCAGAAATAGAACTACAAAAATAGATCTATAACCATATATAAACAATTTTTTCTTCTGTGCTCCTCCAGTATTTAAAAATCATTTTAAAATCATACAGCTATTTTTAAACTAGATTTCTGCAGCTTAACTGGCCTAGCATATCAAAACAATGTAGTCATCGAGAGAGTTACAAAGATAGAGGAACAAGCACACCATGAAAGAATGGCAGATGGTATTACTGTCAAAATGGAAGTGAGCTGGTGGTCAAGTCTAATAATTCATTGGAAGCTACATCCTGCCTGAACTTTCACACACGCAGAACAAAAGGTTTGAATGTCTTAATTTAGTTTTAAAATATTCTACTGACAAATAAAAAGCAGAACCCGCAGATGTTCACCAGTACAGGGGGAATCCACATGCTTTCCTGGGGAACTGGACAAATGTATTTACCAAGACCCAAACTGTTTCTGCTGTTGAATCGGACAAGATCTCGCACAAGGATTATACCGATGTAGGTCAATTGCTTTTACCAAATTACTCCCAACTTACATCGTTACAAGGGAGATCACGATGCCATTTAGTGGTCAATGGAAGTGAAATCTAACCCATAAAGATGCATCTGCACTTGAGCGTTCGGCAGAATGGAAGTGATGAATCACACCCTTGCCCTAAGAGTGACACAAAGGAGCAATCAGCTTGAGCTGATGTTCTGGCACCCAGTTAAGAACACACTCCTGACTCCCCGTGTTCTAAGTTCCTCAGCCCTTGAGATGAAGCTCCCACAGTTTGCAGCAGCATCAAACACAGTCACTGATGACATTCAGAGCACCTCGCATCCAAAAAAAAACAACCAAAAAACTTCAGAGCGCACAACAAAGTGTTTAAAAATAATTTTACTAGTCACAATTGACATTTGAGTTCAAGCTTCGTTTTGAATTAACGCCCCAGCGTGCTTTGAAACTGGAATTGAAAAATGCCATGTGAAGTGATTTACCATTGTAAGAACTTGGTCAGAATATGAATAGGAAAAGGTTCCGTGAGATGTGGAATGACCACAAATCGTTGAGCTGCCCGTGGCATGTGACAATTGCAGAGGGGCTGCAGGGCAGGCAGCAGGCAGAGTGAAACCCAAACCATCGTTTTGGTAGCTCAGCACTTCTTCCAGGAGAAGAATGGAATCTGCTGACCAGCTTCACTACATCTGCTGTCACCCGAATTTCTTCTTGAAGTCCCATCGGATTGCTCACTACAACTGATGTTGCAAGAGCTCAATTGCTGGTACTTTGGCAAGCAGGACAACTAAAAGCTGGCCTACACTGGAGTGAAAAAAACAAATTGCCGTGTTTACACAGAACTTTAACACTTTAAAGCATTGCAAATTACTGACTAATTGACTCTTAGAGTATCCGTGAAGACAGAAAATAAGATCTTTAGGTTTGGATTCAACCTGACTAAATCACAGGGATTTTGGAAACTCAAAATGATACTTGAGGAGGCAAGGTGCAAAGTGTTTTCCAATAGAGCAGGATGTCAGGTCGATCCTGTGCTAGGAAATTAAAAGGTGAGTAGGTGGCTGCCTTGCAGGATTCCTGGATGTTAACATTCCCCTCTTTGTCCATAAACACCTCTGAGAACAAATGTGTGATGGACCCTCACAGAAAAGCATATTCCTTCAACTCTGTGGCTTTAAAAGAGTTTTGTGGCTTTTTAAAAGAAAACTTAAGCTCCACACCAGCTTCCCCTTACTTTTTATCTTTCTTTATATCCTCAGTGCTCCAGCATACAACAAATAATTCTCTTCTAACAGACCAAACAAGACACTTAGAAGTGTTAGGCCTTTCAAAGACAAAATGAACAGCAGACCATGGGGGCCGAGAGTAAGGGGTAGAAGGTAAATCACAACTGGACTCCCAATTAATTTGCTGTTTCCTGTCAGCCACGAGTAAGGAAAGCTCAGGCCATCCTTTCCAAGCTGGTGGAGCCAGACGGTGTGATGTGATGTGATGTGATGTGATGTGATGGAGTTAATATTAATGTTTGCATGCTGCCTCCTCTTGAGAAGAGAATCAGGAGTTCTGCTTCACGCTGGTTTGGGGAAGAAGGCTGCGAAGGCGAGGAGATCTGTCATTCCAAGGAAACATGAAGCAGGAATTTCTCCTTGTTCACACAGGGTTTGGTTTCTATAGTCAGTAGCAAAAGTTTTAGGCAGACTTTTCTCTTCAAATTTTTATTTAAGTTGTCACAGTATTGAGAATACTGGTCCTCAAAATGCATTCAAACTTACATTTTTTTTTATTTGGAGTTGTGGATTATTGCTCTGTGGGCACTTCTCTTCCCCCCAAATTGTGCTCTAAGATAATACTTGAAAAGTCAAAGCAGTAACTCACAAGTCATGTCTTTTACTCCCTGCCGCAATTCAGAACTTTGCAAGGAATGTGCAAGGGTTCCTTTCATTGAGCTGAAAAAACACCACAGAATGCTGCTGCCTTTTCCTGAGCTTCAGAAGAGAAATTCAGGATATTTCTTTACTCTGTCAATCCCATCAGTGTGGGATTTCTCAAATCAGGAAGCATTTCCAAACAACCCAAATTTGGATACAATTTCTCAAATCAGGAAGCATTTCCAAACAGCCCAAATTTGGATACAATTTTGACACCGGAGCATCACCTTCGAATCACTTGGGCCACAGCCTGCAGGACTTATATTCATCCAGGTAAAATGTTAATCAACCTAAATAGTGACTTCAGATCAAAAGGAACTTCAAGATTTCACACACTCTTGCTTTTTATTTTTAATAAGGATGGATTTTCAAGTCCACATAAGTTTCCCTCACAGGCAATCAAGGTAACTTTTGATCCTAAATAATTCAGTTTTCAGTTGTAATCTACTTTTAGAACACACTTTCAGCTTAATATATTTTACTTTGTTGGTGATAGAATCCCCATCTTTTGTCCCTTAGTAAGCAAAATGATTTTTCTAATATCATTTGCCTTTGTTTTAATTTGAGAGATCTCATCTCTATGGCTTGTGTTCTGATACTTGATATATTCTCCTTTTTAATAGACATTCAACTACTGGTGTTTGCATTCTATAGTGATAAAAAATGCAGGTCTTTTTAAATAAATCGTTTTCTTCATAATATTTAGTAACACAAAAGCCACTCCAAAACCTAGACTGGAAGAAAATATGTTCAGCTAAGTTACATTACCAAATTTCATCCAATTTCTATTCACAGTATGAACTAAGATCTGGTTTGGCTTTTCATACTGAAGTGGTACATCTGATCTTCTCAGGCACAAATGCTATTTTTAAATTTAAAAAAAAAAATTCCTTCCATAAATATTTCAGCTTTAAATACCCATCATTCAGTTTCTGGTTTTGTTTTTGTTTTTGTTTTTTTTTACATCTAAAATTGCAGCAGGGCCTTGGAGAGGTTAAACAACTACAAAACCCCCTAACATCCACTTAATGACTGCAAGCAGCATTTCCCCATGTTCAAAGCAGGCTGCCCATAATTCAGAGGACAGGACAAGGTCACCAATAAACATCAGTGAACTGTGGCTGCTTTTGCAAGTTCCACATAAAAATAGTGCATCCCTAGGAACACACCACAGACATAATAGATTGGTTCACATCAGAACACACACAGCACAAGAAGCTAATCATCCTCTGATTGCAAGAGGCTCTGCCTCAATTATTTTGCAACACTAGCAGCAGTCTCCCTTTGTGTAGGGTTAAAAGAAAGGAAAAAAAAAGAGTTGCTTTGTGGCTTTAAGCATTTAGAACTAATGCCAGGATCAAATTAAGCTCTTTGTAGACAAAAGTAAAAGGCTGCATTTGGCCTGCTACCATCCACACTTTTGGCAGAGCTGGACCCAAAAAAACCACAGTGAACATCGTGAAGGCATCACCAGCTGAATTATCCTCTCCCCCCAGAAAACACACACGCAGCAGGGTGGGAATGAAGCTGCTTCCCACCACCTCATTTCTTCTGAAAAGTGATTGCAGCAGGGACCAAGGTACTGTGGGCTCGACATTTCTGAGCCTGAATTTCAGCTCGCTGACCATTGCCGGCTCCTTTCCCAAGGGAAAGCTGCCAACAGTTTCTCTTTCCAAAACATCTCTCTCCGTTTCTCAGCACAGGCTCAGCAAAGAGTGTTCCGTTTGCCAGAACAACTGTCCCAGGGGTTGTTTCCTATTCCTGCACCAATGGAGAGCAGTGTCAGTGCCATGGAGCAATAACAGACCTTTTTACACAGAGTGGTCTAAAAGAAACTGTTGGAATTGTAAATAAAGCTTCTTTCTCTTCCGACAGCTCCATGGAGTCAATCCATTCCGTGTCCTACCCTGACACCATTCCCTGCAGCTGTGGGTGCCACAGAATATCAGGAAAGCCAACGCTGCCCTGCCCTCCCCACATCACCTCCCCTCACTCTGAACAGGGAACACACCCCCCAAGTGACCTGGGCCATGTGCCACAGCCCCATAAAGTGCAGGGAAACCCCACAACCAGGGACGCGATGGGAAAAGTGTCAGCCTGTGTGAGGCCACCACGTGGAAGTTACTGCGAGTGGTACATAAAGAAGGTGCTCCTGGATAATTTGCTCTCATTAAAAAAAAAAATATCCAGGAAAGGAGGGCTGTCACCCTGAATGCCCGAGTGACAGTGACTACTGAATCCTCAGGGAAAGATTATTGCCTTCAGAAATACTCAAAACCTTTGTTATTAGACACTTGCTGTCTTTGAGTTCCAAAGGATAAGCCAGACAACACATTAAAATACAACATATATAAATAAGAGATTTAGCAGCTGTCCCAACTTCCCAACCCTCCACCTAAAAAAACAACAAAAAAGGAAAAAACATGTAACATATTTTACTTTTGTTTCTTCCATACTTGACGCTGTTTACGGTATCAATTCATTGCATCTTCTGCATAAATTCCTGGTGGTTTTTCATTCTTATCCCCACTTAGCTTCCTGGGTTCTGACCAGATTTAAAGCACCAGAAAGAGAGAAAAACAATTTCTTCAGGTTCTTTGGTTTCAAGGCATATCCTGCTGTAGCCAAACTGTCGTGTCCCCCATCCTTCACTTGCCAGCCTGTAGAAGCAGTGTTGGTGGAGGATGTCAGGACAGCAGGCGGCTCTTTCCAAAATGCTGTTTATTGCATGGATGATGTTACAGCAGTCCTGGGTCCTGGGTGACAGAGCCAAAGCCCACAAGCTGTCAGCATCAGCTTATAGGTAAGCCTGAAGCCACTTTAGCTCAGGTTGCAATGCATTATATGCTTTCTTTATTGAGCGTCTTAACACATAATAACCAATCAGTACCTTTACATTTACCTATAGCCTATCACAACTACTAACTTTACCACATCATGGTTAGTACTGTCCTATCACATTGAGTCAGTATGTTACAGTTTAAACTTAAAGTTGTTTTTCTGTTTTCTTGCAGTGGAAAATTCCTTTTTCTACATCTTTTTGTTTGCTTAGGGTTTTCCTGAGATTTATCTTTACTTGGTAGAAACATCTTTTTGTTTGTGGTCAATATATCCTTTGCTCTAGCCATAAAACTACCTTCCAACTCATCTCAACCTTTGTCCAGTGGCAATCAGCTCAGCAATCCCCAGCCAAAACATCCTTTATTTTTCTAAATCAAAACCTGCTTCCATCTCTACTTTTCTTTCAGGTTCAGGTAAGAGTAGATTTGTAAGTGCAGAGTGATTTATTACTGAAGCTTACAGAAAAAGGAACACATGCTTGACATGTCCTTGCTAAATTCTCCGTGAGGGAAACAACCTCATTAACACACAACACTGTCAATGTTTCCACTGGCAAACTTGCTAAATACTGGAAATATTTCTGAAAGAAATCATTCTCATTATTTTTTTTCCCCAGCAGTAAACTGCCCATACATGATATATTAGGTATCTTCAGAGGTATTTTGTTAATATGGGCAAATCTGTGAGTGTAAAGAGGGTAATGACCTCACCAAGTTACACCAGATAGACAACTGGCCAGTGCATTGGAAGTAGAAGGTAAAAATGGTTTTAAATGCAGATTGACAATGGCCATTGCAGTAAGAATCCAACGCAAAATATAAACAAAAAGTATCAGTATTGACTTTTTAAAAATATTTCTAAGAGCTACAGGCCTACAGGTAAGACACATTAAAAATTTTCCTCATGAAACTTTTTTTTTGAGAGTGCCCATTTAACTTAGAGTCAATAGACTCACTTTAAAGGAAGGGCATCAAGAGAATCCTCTACTAGAAACTATCCATAATTATTTCCAAGCTAATCTTTGCCTTGAGAAGCATTTTTCTGGACCAGAAATCACAGATGATTGTGGTTTTGCCCTAGCCAGACCAAAATGATGGAAGTGAATATCTAAAGTACTTGATTCACTCACCACACATCATGCCCAGGCATCACCTGGGAATACGAAGGGTGAAAAACACATAAATTCTTTCCATTAAGCAAGTTTTTTGTGACTGTGCAAACAACAAGAGACCTAAAAGTTACTGAAGTCACAGGGCCATGCCGACCTCAGGCATGCTAACCAAAAATGGAACTATGAAGTATTCCCTAAATCTGCAGTTTCCAAGGTTAACAGGAAGGAATTGGCAAATTATTTCATCTCTCAGCTCAAACATGTGCTGCTTCTTCACTCACACTGACCAAATGCAGCCTTCCCCGCCCTACTTTTATTTAAAAAGAAGATGAATATAGTATTTCTGGGCCTCACTGAGGTATTTGTGAAGTTGTTTGAGACCTTGTAACTAAAGAACTGAAAATCCAGATGAACTACAGTGTTACTAAATGGTACCCTGTCGTTTGATTTTCATTTAAAAATAACCCCTTTTTAACACAACATAAGTACAAGGCAACGCTACTACAAGACATTCTTTTCAGTTTTTGATAGCAGAGTTTTAACTGTTTGGATTGAAATTTCTCAGGGTGGAAGTTGAATTTATTCTGCAAGTTTTCTGGAGGAAAAAAAAATCAGTCATTTTTAAAAGAAGGGTAAGAAGTGCTTTATCCTACAGTATTCAAAAATCCACACACCAGAAATTCCCAATGAAAACGGGTAATAAAAGCTTCAGAGCCAGGACTTGCAATCTGACAAGCAACAGTGCCCAGATTTCAAGGCCTTCTGTCATGTACATGACTTGAATCTTGTCGAGTTAAAGTTCCATAAAAGAATTGTGACTTCCACATGCTCAGTATGGAAGAAGAACAAGCTACAGGGCCGGAACCACCCCAGAACACAAGAGGCACTGAACTTAAAAACGAACTGGAACTTCACCCCTGAATCTCCGCATTCTCCAGCAGGTTTAGCCCCCGTTTTCTCCTCTGGCCTGACATAATATATGATACCCACACTTGGTACCAGCTGCTCCTGTTTTCCAAACAGCAAAACAAGGGCTATGAATTGAAATGTTTCCGCTGGTTTAATAAACCGTGCAGTAAAACCATTTTTATTCAGATTCGGGGGTGTGTTTCAGGAGGTTCACACCAAGGAAGTGATGTCCAAAATTCTGTGTGAGTGACACAAGAATTAAGCCTCTGGGAGTGACACCATCACTCTGTTTCCATGGAATTCAAATATTTACATTATGTTCAAGTACTACTTCCTGACAGAACCCCTGGAATACCTTACTTCTGTGACACTGATTTATCCTCTCCACCTTTGGAACTAAAAGACTGGGTAAAGAGGTTTAGAGTGAAACTCCTTCCCCTGGAAAAAAAAGGGCAGATCTCTGCAGTGAACCACTCTGGTATCAGTGTGACTCCCAGCAGGAGTCACAGCCTTCGCTGATGGACAGCAGGAAAGAGCAGGCTGAACAGAGTTTTCCAAATTATGGTGCCATGGCTGTTTGGAGACAGCCGCCCTGCCATTTGGTACTCCAAACACAGGCCAGAACTTGTGGATGGTTTAATGCAGGTGACTAAGGAAAATGCATTTTCCATCAATTAGCGTGGGACAAAGGCTGTTCTTGCATTTACTTCTCTATCAGAATGCCTTGATGGCCAAATTCAATAAAAGTTGAAAAAAAAAAGTTAGGAATTTGGGCCTTGGAAGACGGAACTCAACTTTTACAACCATCCTCAAAATGTGATTTTTCAGCTGCAGATTATCAGCTGTTCTTCTGGGACACTAAATACCTCTATGAGCCCAGACCTTCAATGACCTAATTATTCTGTCTTATTTTTCAGTAATCTGTTGTTTTCCTTGTCCTTTGGTAGGATAAGGAAATGTCCTACTTTTACACAGTGTCCTCATGAGTGCCCTATCCTCAAAAAGGGGAAAGAAAAAAAAAAAAACCCAATCATGTGGCAAACTTCCAATCATGAATCTGTGCCTATTGATGGTGCACAGTAAGAGCAGAGAGAATGCTCTTCCCATTTTATAATCTGTTGCACTTCCACATTTGTAACATTATAAGGAGTTTTTGTGTTGTTTTTGTTTAATTAAAAGGGTTTTTTTCAAAAGCCTTATACCAGTAGAAACATGCAATAGCTTGTACTGTATCACATCCCCATTTAATCTCTGAGGATGTAACGTAGAGGTGTCTAGCTGACTCATTTTCCCATATGACAACTTTCTGATGCCCTGGACAGTCAGGAACTTCAGTTTTCAAATCATACAAAACGTTTCCTCCCCTCATTTGCTTCCCTTTGCTTTGTTTAGAATGACTAACTGAAACAAAATGATTATTTTTATAAGGCGTTCCTTTTTCCTCATACAAGACATGAAATAATGCATTAAAAATCAAATACATGCAGAAGAATTGGACGTGATCTGAAAACCCTTTTCTAACCTAATTTAACAAAGGTTACCAACTACTCTGAACATGAATATGAGTACATTCAAAAAATTCCTAACAGTGTGCTGGGCCTGCACTCCAAAAGTCATCTGGATGCCTCCTTCTAGCCCCTTTCCCTGGGATAATGCTCTCTGATACACGGCTCAAAATCCATGCATCACAGACTGGGCAGCAATTGACTCTGAACAGTACAGTCAGTTCACTTCCCCAGAACAAACAGCAAAACCTGCTCCTATTAGCCTTTCTACTCTCCTGAGAATCTTTATGTAATGTTGCATTAGTAGCCTTTACTAAATTAGAAAACCAAAAGGGAAGATAAATCAATATGAATGTACGTTTGCTGATATTGATTTTTCCTCTCATAGTCAGCATGGGAATATTGCGGCTCCTATTAATACAAGGAGTGGAAGAGCTTTAAATGGTTCTGTTTGGATAATTACCCAGTAGTTTGGGAAACTTATTCAAACTTCTTTAGTCTGTAATTTTGAACTAGACACTTCATGAAATCAATTCCTCCTCATGAATAATCATGTTAGTATGTTGATGACAATTTCTTGATGTGGCTTATCAAGAAGAAGACTAGGAGAGGCATCCAGCCTGGTATTCATAAAAAAAAAAAAAAAAAAAGATGAGGGGCTAGGCAATGTGAAGGTCAAGGGCAGCAAGGCTGCAGCAAACACAGCATTTTGCAGTTCAACATCCTGGAAGAAACGGAGCAGGAGAAATATTGGAGTCACAACTTTGGAATTTGGGCTCTCTTTCAGTTTGTTTAGGGATGGGCTGTGGGGGATCCCAGGGAACGCTGCCCTGCAGGGCTGGGGGACCCAGGACATGTGGCAGGTCCTCAGGGAGCCCCTCTGGAGCGCACAGGGACAGCTCAGCCTGCTGGGCAGGGGGGAAGCCAGCACTGAACAGGGAGCTCCCATCTCAGCTCAGGAACGTGGAGGTGGAGATGGAATGGCCAATGCCAAAGCTCAGATGTAGCTGGAAAAATTGAGAGCTGAAAGGGCAGAAGGGCTTCTCTAAGTGCATTGGCGGCAAAGGGAAGGCTGGGAAGGAGATGGCCCCACTGCTCAGCTTGGCACGAAAAGCAATGACAAAGGACACGGCTAAGGCTCAGTACTCCATGTCTGGTTTGCCTTACATCTTTTTCTGGGTTTTATTTTTGGGTTTTCGGTGGGGTTGTTTGAGGTTTTTGCGGGGAGGGGGTTTAGTTCGTGGTAAGGTTTGTCTTTAGGCCTTCAGAGTCTCCAAGTCCAGGGTCAGTCTGTGGGAGTGGTGCACTCAAGCCTGTTGGACATACCCAGATCCTTGGAACGACACGAGCTGTATCTGAAGGAGTGGAGAAAGGTGGCCAATGCCACTGTACAGTTGTCCTCTCGTTTTCAAAAGGTCACGACTGTGAGGCTTTTGATGAACAGCAAGACAAACACCACATCCATCTCCAAGAAGGAGGAGCCAGGGAGCTCCTTCTGTAGGGCACTCAACCTAATTCAGTCCCTGGAAAGACCATGGAGTAATTCATCTTAGAAGCCATATCCAAGCAGACAAAGGACGAAAAGGAACATCTGGGCTGGAATTACCCAAGGCACACAGTGCCACACACACCTGACTGTTCCATGGCAGGATCCCTGGCTCTGTGGGCAAGGGGAGGGTAATGGGTGCCACTTACCCTGACTTTAGCAAGGCCTCTGACAGCCTCCCACACAACTGTGTAGCTCCGTTGCAGAGCTGTAGATTAGATATGGAAGCCAGATGAAAATTTCCCTGGACTGCCAGAAATCACAGATGCCAAACCCTGCACCTGGGATGGAATAATCTCATACATCAGTAGAGGCTGGGGAGCAGCTTTGCCAAAAAAAAAAGAGCCAGGTGTCCTGGTAGACAAAAAGCCAAACACGAGCAAGTAGCGTGCCCTGGCTGGGAAGGAGGCCAGCCACATCCTGGACCCAAGAATTGCCAGCAGGTCCCAGGAAGTCATCCTGGGCACCCACAACTGAATGCCCATCTAGTTTTGGGCTGCTCAGTACAAGACACTGCAATAAGAACAAGTCCAGAGCCTCTAAGAGAATTAGGGGGCTGAGTGAGCACAGGCTGAGAGGAACTGGGCTTGCCAAGCTTGAGCAAGGGATGACTAAGACAGACCTTTTTGCTGTTTTCAGGTGCTCAAGAGGAGAGTACAGGGCAGTCAGTGCCTGCCTCTTATCAGAGCTACATAGCAAAGGCAGCAAAGTCATAAAGGAGGAAAATTCCAATTAGACACAAAGAATTTTTTTTTCATTATGGGGGTAATAAAAGACTGGAATAGGCTGCCCAGAAATGCTGTGGAATCTCCATCCCTGTTGCTACTCCTTTAGTTTAAGTCAAAGATCTGTTCAGAAACACTTCTACAGAAAAGGCAAATTTGGGATCTTTTTCTTGTTACTATAGCAGTTGAAGCACAATATTCTCATTCACAGAACCAGGATCATATTCCTCAGTGCCACAGGACAGCTCAGAATCAATGCAACTACAAAACTAATGTGGTTATCATTCTCTCCTAGCGGAGCAAGATGGATTTGCCATGTGAAAGGAAAAACCCCTAAGTCAGGAAATCTTATTCACTTACACTGAAGGAAAATGGAGTCATCACTGAGGGACTTAATGCAGGTAAGCGGAAATCACACTTCAGAGAAGCCTTACATCATTTCATTGCTTGAAATTTTTAGTGATAAATAAATGAGCCTGTGGCTGGTTTGCATACAATCACACGTACACTGAGCCTAAAGCTCAGACAAACCAGCTTGGTTTATGTAATTTTTGCGAACAGCAATAGCAAAGACAGAACGTTAAAGATAGTACCCCACGCCTTTTCCTCCCTCTGTATTCCTAAACCACATTTCAAACCACAGTCTCTATTGACATAATTTTAGGATAAGTACGACTTTTAGGATAAAATGGAACTGCTATTTGTCAGCTGGAGTTAATGATACTTAGACATTTGAAAATGTTAGACCGCATCATCTCTCTTGGAACTGCACAGAGGGTTTCTACGTCTTGTGGCAACAGTTGCCAAGTAGTAGGGAAAACAGAGATGCTTTCCAGCAGGCTTTATCATTTCATAAATGCTTCCTCAGTCATTACAACATTTTTCTTGATGGTCGATCAACTTCTCTTACAATTGTTAAGCCAACATCTCTCTCTTGCTCAAGAAAAAATGTCTGTTGGTCTGTATCCCTCAGAAACCCCTCGGAGACAAAGAGACAGCAAATCTATGTGCTGCTGTGTCTGCTTTCCAATTGCTCAGTGCTGCAGGAGGGGACAGGTTCTGTTCTGTAGCAGCAGCCACTTCCAGCTAGGTCACATCACAACCAGCAATTAAAGTGACCTCAGAAATGGTCATGGCAGCAGGACCGCTCTTGGTAATGACAGCACGCTGTTCACCCATCCTTGTGCTCTGCATTTCCTACCATCAAAACACTCCTCTGTCTCTATTTCCAGCTGCACAATCTACCTCAGCTTTCCTGCCTCCAGACCCACACAACTCCGTCCTCCCCATTTCATTTTGTTCCCAGCAGGTGTCCCTGGGGGCAGAGCTCCTTCTGCCCTTCCTGCATGCCAACGCTGCTTTCCCCTCCACTGCAGCAAGCCTTGTTCCACCTCAGCCCTGCCTCCTGCAGCCCATCCCAAGCCCCCTGCTCCTTCCAGCCCCTCGTGACACCAGCTGTGCTTCCTGCATCCCACCTGCCCAGCCTGGATGTTTCTGTACTGCACCAATGTGGGCTCGATATTTCTGAGCCTGAATTTCAGCTTGCTGACCATTGCCGGCTCCTTTCCCAAGGGAAAGCTGCCAACAGTTTCTCTTTCCAAAACATCTCTCTGCGTTTCTCAGCACAGGCTCAGCAAACAGTGTTCCCTTTGCCAGAACAACTGTCCCAGGGGTTGTTTCCTATTCCTGACCCAATGGAGAGCAGTGTCAGTGCCATGGCGCAATAACAGACCTTTTTACACAGCGTGTTCTAAAAGAAACTGTTGGGATTGTAAATAAAGCTTCTTTCTCTTCTGACAACTCTATGGAGTCAATCTATTCCGTGTCCTACCGTGACACACCAAGAATGACACAACATTCTCAGTGTAGCCCTGAATTCATGCCTGACATGTTTTAGGTTTTGGAAATTCTTTTCCCAGGTGATTTTCTGTAAACAAGAGCAATGTTTTTCTGACTGTACTATGTTGTTCATTCCTTTCTCATAGGAGGGACTTCTTGGTCTCCCTCTCGTTTGACCAATGTGATTAAAGAGGTTTGCCTTTGTTTCACCAATCGAATTGGACTCTGTCAAATAGTATAAAAGAGAGATCATCACAAAATGAAGTAGGCATTAGATTTCTAGCCTTCCAAAAAAGTGAGTCTGTGTCATTCTTAGTAAACTACGACACTCTCAGGAGTTTTCCTCCAATCCTCACCTCCCCTTTATGATCATGCTGAACAACACCTCCAGATGCCCCTTTCAATCTGAATGCTGCAGGTCTGAGAGCACCCTGAAACGCTGTATTAGCTGACCTTGTAGCAACAGAACTCCCTCAGAAGCCGTGTAAAACAGCTGCAGAAGGGTCTTTCCTTAAAGCTGAGTAGCAAGTCAAAAGTAAATAACAAAAAACAAACAAACAAACAAACAAACAAAAAAAGATAAAAATGTCCTGGACCTGATTTAGTTTTAAACTTGGTAGGTTTACTAGTGCTTCCATGACACAGCAATTTCGTTGTAGATAAGAAAGCAAGCTCAGCTCAGTATTAATCCTATTAATTCAGGACGATAATAAAATTAACTGATTTGGACAAACCAGCATGAAAAATAAGAGGGGAAAAAAAAAAAGAAAGAAAAAGAAGAAACCCTGCCCTGTTACTCCTTATGGAAGCTTTCCTTTGAAAAATCCATGCAGTTCATGTTTCTGTCAGGCGAGGTAATATGCCTGTAAATTTAATCTGACAGAAGAGGCAGCACAGCATCACCAGAAAATGACAAAATCAGATTGTAAGAGAGGGACAGCCAAGTGCCTTCGCAGCTCTCGGAATCCACCGAGGGAAACAAATTCACACAACTGTAATAAACCCAGACGCAGACACTCACTGGAGGTTTGTGGCGCTAATACCTTTAGTTTCCACTTCAAAATCTCATTCAAAAGTGCTTAAAGCTTGTATTGGCTGCCTGATGGAAGGTGCCTTTGCCTAAATCCAACCCTTCTACAAACCAGGGATAGACTGCATTTATTGTTTCCAAGGGCAACACTTCAAATGTTACCAAGTTTTGTTTTCTGGTTCAGTTACACAAATCCGAACTCCTTTTTCTACCCAGGCCTTTCTTCTCATACTCACAAACCCCAAAGCAACACAAACAATGACCAAAATGTAAGTTGGAAATAAACATGGAATATTTTTACTCTTCAGGAAGGCTGCAAGTAATTGCATTTAAAACACAGAGGTAATTGTGGATCCTTAATTCAACATGCTGCATAACAAAAGGGGGAAAAAGTCAATTTTCAGTTTGCAAGGAAGCTTAGTTTAAAACAAATCTTTTCTTCATATTTTCTAGCCAAGTAAAGGCAGTAACAAATAAAAATGATCACCTCGGGTGTTGTGCCAAAATCACGCTATTATAGGTTAGGTGATCTTACCCGAAAAGACACTTAAAATAGCTTTTAAGGGTAATTTTAACTGCGGAAGGTGTATTTGTGAGAGCCTTCAGCAGCGCTGCCCACCTGGAGGAGCAGGGCTGAAATAGCCCTTAGCAGCACAAGAATTTCCCCACAGCCATATCCGTGGGCAGCGATCAAAAATACAAAAGCATTGGGGGAATATTTCAGACAGAAATGTCGCTTTGTTTGCTTGGTTTCTTTAGCTTTAGGGATCCTTCCTGATATTTATCTGCTCTCTGCAATTCAGTATTGTTGCAACACTCTTCACCCACTTATATCTAAAGCTATGAAATGCTGTATCAGTCTTCAACAAACACCAACGTTCTCCATTTAAAAAACAAACACCACAAAACCCCAGAGGATACTTCTGCCAGTTGAGAAGGAAATAATGCAAATTCTCCTAACTAAGTAACACCGTAACAGCTAAAAGTACAAAGTTATTCAGACTTTCTCCTTCTGCTTCCCCAGTTAGCTCAAACAAAAGCCGATGGGAATGTCCAGAACTCATGAAAAGATATTTTGGCACCACAGGCACAGCTCCCCAGCACTGTGGATTTCCCTGCAGCAGCAACAGTGGCTTGTGATGACTCCACTCCCTTCACAGGGCAAGAGCTGCTCTGCCAAGTGAGGCATAAAAATAAGGTCCTGACTTCATGGAATCATCTAATGAAACTTTCCATACTAGGAATTAATTAATTAAGGGCATCTTCTCTGTAGCTGGTTGGAAAATACCTCCTATAGAGAGCAACAGGTGTTTGATTGTGCCAAATTAAATGATGATTACCAGAGAGATGTGGTTGGAAAGGTGTCATCTCAGGGAAGATCTAATTGCTACTGTACCTTATTAACCTTTGGGAAATAGCAGGACTGCCTGATCATCTCCAATATTTTGGTGGCTTCTCCAGCCAACCCACAGAGCAAAGAATGAACCTGATGGCTCAAAACAATTTATGTCAGTTGGTCAGGGCAGCAAAAGGTAATGGCTATCGATAATATTTTATAGAACTTTAGCACAGGCAGTTGTGGTAACAAAATCAGAGAGAGAAGATCACATCCTGGCTCCAAATGGTTGCCTTCTCAGGATAAAATCTAGTGTTAAATTTTAACTGTAATTAAAGTAGCATGGGGGTGGAAGTAAAGGAATTTGCAAAGTTAAACCTTATGAGAAATGCTACTGCAGTCAGTGAATTCTGCGACATGAAATAAATAAAGAAGAAGGAAAAAGCCTTCTGTAGGTTTTGACAGTATTTTTTCTTTGCTATGGCAGGCACATCAACAATATATATTCGGAATATTATCAGCATTAGAGAGAGACTGGAGGATGAAATCTAGAATTTTATTAAGAGATCTGACAGAATCATACTCACAAATGTATAGCTATAGCAGGCAGGCAAATTTGGGGGATAAAGGCAACACAACCAGGAGAAATATTCCATAAACAAAATATTCCACACATCTTCTTTAGGTTTTTTGTACTCTCATTTCTGCTTATCTAAAGACAAGATAGTGAAATCATATAGTCACTTAAAACATTGAAAATCTAACACTGATAAAAAAAGAAGTTTTTACTGATTAAATGTACACAAGGAAATTTTTTTTTCTTTTCCTGAATAACAGAAGAATTCAATGCAATTATATTGGTATAGACTCTCCCTTCCTCCTCCTGAAATAAGTCTTTTCCTGGTGTTAAATTTTGTTTTTGCAGCTCAGATTATGCACTCTGAAAAGAAACTGAAGGTAAATCAAGAAAAATTCTTTACAATTATAAAACGTGTACAGGAAGTTAGGAAAAAAAATGTAGCTCTTCTAATGATAGTAGGTAACTTTCCTCTAGCTCTCCTCAAGCTAAGCCACTGGCAGAAACTGGGCCTATAAAAAGGTAAAGCTCAGTCCCTTGCAAATAAATGCACAGCAAAAGAAGTAAAAAGTTGTATTTTGCTAAGTGATTATGATAGTAGGTCAGCCAAAGGAAAAAAAAAAATGTCCTTTGGTAAAAAAACAGGCTCTTACATGCAGCAACAATGAAACACTCAAATGAAAAGCAAAGTAAATTTTAGTTAGTTATTTCGTACACAGTGTGTGTAATACCAGAATTCCAAATCCAACAATGCCGAAGAGCATCATCCCCTTCCTGTGTGGACTAGCACTGCAGAGAATCTCAAAACAGTCTCACAGACTTCACCAGGGAGCCACACTGCAGACAAACACATGCCTGTCAGAGCCTGATGTGCTGGGGTTTATCTGGGGGCAGGAGGGGAGCTCTTTAGAATTGGAATGAAAGCAGCCAGATTTAGTTCTAGTGCAGAGAGGGAGTATTTTAATAACAGCAACAGATGAAACTGTAATAGTCTGACCCCACACTCATGAAGGAACCGTCAGCAAGCAATAAATTACTAACAAAATGACTAAAATTGTTTTTAACTATTAGGGCTGGAGTTAAGAAGTGGTCTCAGAGCACAGCTGAGAATTTCAACTTTCAAGCATGAGGGAAGTATTCCAGTGCAAAGCTACTGAAAGCCTTAATAAATGTGGGCTGAAAAGAGCACATATTTCAAATTATTCGTGCCTGGGAAGGGATGCAGGCAGACTCCAGCATTGAGCACTGGTTCCCAAAGGGGAGAAGGGCTGAAAACCCCACATATTTCAGTTCTGCCACAGCAGGGATGCAGGCAGACTCCAGCACAGGCACTGGTTCCCAAAGGGGAGAAGGGCTGAAAACCCCACATATTTCAGTTCTGCCACAGAAGGGGTGCAGGCAGACTCCAGCACTGAGCACTGGCTCCCAAAGAGGGAGAGTTACCTCGCTGCAGCACTGAAGGCACATGCCCAGGAATACGTGGAACACAGGTAATCAAGCCTTGCTGGATCATTCTGGCTCCACCAGGGCAACCTGCTGCTCCCAGGAAAGCAGTATGCTGCCAGGCATCACACAAATGCATTCAAGTGGCCCTGGATTTTTGGGGATATTAAGAGAGATGGGACCACTGGGAGACATCTTAAAAACATGATTTATTGCTCTTCTTCTACAGTCTTATGAAGGGTGAGAATGTCTTCACTGCATATGCTAGGAGTTCGTGGTCAGTGGTTACAAAATCACAGGTTACAAGGTCTTTTAAAGGTTAATTAGCCAATAAACTACTGCCACAAAGAATGTTTTTACTTTCACACCAATCCCTAATTAATTTGTTTTATATCTCTGCCGCAGTGCAGAGTCTCCTGACCAATCATCTAATGACACACAAACTCACAGTACTACCCCTTAAAACTTCTTATCTTTATAACTACTTCTATATCTTAAACATTAACACTTCCCACTACCTAGCTCAATATGTCTCTGCTTAAACTACAAACTCACACTCTTACTGATCTCTACGTTTGATTGATTTTAATTTTGATTAATTTTCATTCTTATGATCCCTAAGTTTGGAAGCCTTTTCCAAGGTCTTCCCTGCTGTATTTGGGCCTGCATGCAGGAGGTTCTGAGGATTTTCCATACCTTGATTTCCCACACTGGATGAGTAAGAGGAGCTCAGGAGTGCTGCCTCAGCACTCTCTCCTCTAACAGTGTTGTAGGACACAAAAAAAAAAGATGAGACTCCAAATATTTTTTTAGAAGGCAATGAGCATAGAGAAGGCTTTATTGTTTAATTCTTACTGCTTTTTATAAGGTGTTCTGATACAGACTTAACATGATTGGTGAATAGAAATGACACCTCCCTTATCCCATTGGTTAAACTAGAGAAACAGAGCTAGAAAGGCAAATACTACTTGGAGAAAAGATTGTTTGGAGAACAAACAGTTGTTTACTAAGATTGTTTTGAGAAGAAGCTTTCTTGAGATATATTTCCCTGGGGAAAAAGTTAGTAGCTGCTAGTAGGCTCAAATCTCTCAGACTCAGAAATATCAGGCCCACATACCAGGGGCAGCAGCAGTGCCACCAGCGTACGAAGAAAATTGTGGCAGCCTTCGGGAAGGAATGAAAAGGAAAAGGCAATTACAGCTCCAAAAGGGGCTGGAGAGGAGGAAGGGAGGGGAATGAGGCGCTCAGCACTGACGCTATTCGTCACACACACACTTTTCCATCAGAAGGCATGAACTGAGAACTGAGTTTATTTTAAAAGATCTGACACCATTTATAGTATTTCTACAAAGGCCAGGGATTGGGGAAGAAGGTTGACACCTCTCCCCATCCCATTAGTCAAGACAACTGTCCATCAGCTGCCCATATCTCTAAAAACAAGAATGAAAACTACTTTGAAGTTATGAAAACATTGACCAGTGTTTACAAACCAAAGCGTAAAAAACCCCTCAAACCATAAAACTGTAAAACAAACAAACAAACAAAAAAAAAATCAAAGCAACCCAGCACTACATTGGCTGGAGCGATTTCTGCTGTTGATCAGAAAAAGGTGCAGCTCCGAGGAAGGAGCGAGTGTGGGCAGGCAGCCAGGGGAGGCTGTGAGCTCAGCAGGGCTGCGAACACTTGTTTCTCACACAGTTCATCTCCCCCATCTGTCTGGCTGCACGCTGAGGCCACGCACACACCTGTGCCAGGCCAGAACCAAGGGGCCAGAAGGGCAGGACGCAACACCTGGGAGCTGGGCAAGGGCGTGCACACGCTCAGCAGTGCCCCCAGATAAATCCATAGAAAATCACAGCTCAGTGCCGACAATTTGCTGCAGGAAGCATGCCTGGATCTTTCAAAGTGTCACCGATTCTTGAATGTGAAGGTTTAATGGCTGCTTGAACAACCCTCATGGAAAGGTTTGGCCTAATCACCTCCACACTTGTTATTAAAGGAGACCTTCAAAATGTCATGCTGCATGGGTTTTGCCTTGAATTGGCCTGAATATTACCTACACAAAATCCTTTTCATGCCACATCAAAAGCAAGATGCGGTTTGGGTTCTTTTAACTAAACAGTATCCAGGTAGGTAGGAGACAAAAAAAGTGACATTCTAATTATATACTTCATGAAATTATGACATTTTGAAAGCTAGAAAATTACTTTGTTTCATAAACAAAATTACAGCAAAATCATTCAGACTCGATTTTACAGTTATCATGAACTACTGGATTACTGACTGTAAGAAAAAGAACCATAGTTTAAAGAATCAATGTTTTTCAGCTGTGACATTTTTGCTAAAACATCCTTAAGTTTTTAGATGCAGCGGGAATTCACAGTGCTTCTCTTCTTAACAGCATCTTGTTTCACTGGAAAATTTTTAGTCTGCTATCAAGTGATCCCATAAAGCAGGGCAGAACTAATGGCTTTATTAAGTATATTTACTTCAGGCTAAATGGAAGGAGCAATTACATTCCACTTATGCAGGAAAACAGCTGGAACCTACCGGAGGTACCTCAGAGTGTAACAGAAAATATAAAAAGGCCTGATCAGAAGCTTGAAAGGTTCTCTGGCTCAAGACACAATGTTAGGGAACTGTCTGTCCAGCTGGGTGAGAAAGGGGCACAGGGACCTGGGAGGGAGGTGGTAAAAAGCAGCTACAAACAGAAATACATAGCCAAAATATCTGACAGGTCTCCTTCAAGAGATTTGAAGGGAAAAAAA
>WBMY01005300.1:346422-371903 GCA_013397315.1 Donacobius atricapilla
TGTCCCCCAGACGTGTCCCCATGGCAGTGTGCCCCAAACCTGTTCCCCTGCCGTGTCCCCCTGCAATGTCCCCCAAACCTATTCCCCAGCCGTGTCCGCCAGATCTGTCCCCCAGCCGTGTCCCCCAAACTTGTTCCCCTGCTGTGTCCCCCAGATCTGTCCCCCTGCCATGTCCCCCAGACGTGTTCCCCAGCCGTGTCCCCCAGCCGTGTCACCGGGAGTGCGGCTTTGGGAGGCTGCAGGGTGGAGAGGTTCTGCCGCCTGCGGTGGAGGCTGGGGTTTAAGCTGGAGCTATGGGAGAAAAGGGTTTAACCCCAGGCCGTGGGAGGCTGGGGTTCAGTCTGGGGGAGTGTAGGCTGGGGTTCAACTTGGAGCTGTGGAGGCTGGAGTTTAACACCAGGCCATGGATGACTGGGGTTTGACCCAAGGCTGTGGAGGATGGAGTTTAGCCCAAGTCTGGTTTTTATCCCAAGGCCATGGAAGACAGGGTTTTAACCCAGGGCTAGGGTTTAACCCAGGTCCAGTTTTTAACCCAAGGCCATGGAAGACTGGGGTTTAATCCCGGTCTGGTTTTTATCCCAAGGCTATGGAAGACTGGGCTTTATAACCCAGGTCTGGTTTTCAACCCAAGGCCATGGAAGACTAGAGTTGAACCCAGGTCTGGTTTTCATCCCAAGGCTATGGAAGACTGGGCTTTATAACCCAGGTCTGGTTTTCAACCCAAGGCCATGGAAGACTAGAGTTGAACCCAGGTCTGGTTTTCATCCCAAGGCTATGGAAGACTGGGCTTTATAACCCAGGTCTGGTTTTCAGCCCAAGGCCATGGAAGACAAGAGTTGAACCCAGGTCTGGTTTTCATCCCAAGGCTATGGAAGACTGGGCTTTAGAACCCTGGGTTCTGGGCCTCGGGCGCTCCTCTGCCCTTCCAACACCTCTAACGGAACCCAAACGTGTGCAAAAGAATGGTGGAGTTACCTGTGCTAAAAGCATTGTTGTAAGATGTACAAATGTATTTACCTTGGGGAAACTTTAGGTGCTAGAACATTCAGGCTCTTGGCAGGTGGTTCTTGGCTTGCTGTAACAGTGAGACTCAGGCCTGTGTTTGCAGAACCTGCCCAATCTGCCTTTTGTGTTGTTTTCCCCCTTTTCTGTGCCAAACATCGCCCCTGAGGGCAGGTGCCCTTTGAAAACTCCTCTCTCTGCCCCTTGGCTAAGTGTGGTGCTCAGGTGTAGCCCAGAATTAATTCAGTGCAATGTTTATTGTCATGGTGATGTGCCTGCAGCGTTTTCATATCTTATCTCAAACCTTGGGTCAGCTGCAGGGTGACCCGTGCTAGCTCCAGCCTCTCACCACCAGCCCATGAAATTGGGTTTAATTATTTTTTCCTGGCTTGGGTGAGAGGGGTGTAACTGATAGTGCTGGTAAAACAGAGAAAAAGGGGTTCCCTGATGGTGAGCAAAAACACTGCCCTGTTTTCAGCTTTCTTAATGTTCCTTTTCTTCAGGAGAAGACGGATGTGGAGGGGACGCTGTTTGTTTACACAAGGTGAGGACACTACATTTTGACATACACAGGTGAAATCTGTGGGTATGGAAAAGCTGGCTGGGATCGAGCAAGGCTGAATGAAATAAAAAGCTCCCCTTTGTTCGAGGGTGAAAAGAAAGTGAAACTGCCAGAAGCAAATGTGGGGAAGAAAACACTGTGAAGGAGACATGACTTTGCATTTTGATAGGGCTGATTTAAATGTCAGTATGGGTAAACTGTAGAAATCTTTTGTGTTGATTTAAATGGGATCTGCAATTTAAAAATGTCTGAACGCAAACTATGAAATAAATAATGTGAAATAAATAATGATACTGCTTAAAAAAGGGAATGGCAGAGCTTTTGGAATATTGTGTCCCCTACTTAGAGAACTTTCATACTACTTGGGTCTGTTCATTTTTCATGCATATTTCATCCAACGTTTTGCATGGTTTTAATGCATTCTTTTAGCAGCAACTCTGTGGCTTTCAGAGCATCATTTTTAGCACCATTTGTTCTAGCACATGTGTTTGTTCTGTTGTGAAGCCTGTCCTGTGCTGGAGTTTCCATGTTGGTGCCCCAGCATTTCTCTGTGGCTGCTGTTAAAATCACAAAGTTACTCAGCCAGCAGGTCTTGTATAGCTGCTGAGGTGTAACACCAAGGCAGAAAGCTAATTTTTCAGCTTTTATGTCAAAGAGGATCTGGTAGGAGAGCTGAGAAAGCAAGAGATGGTTTTGAGAAGTGTGTGAGGTGACAGTCCCAAGAGGCTGTGAGCGTTTTGGGAAGTGGGAGTGCTGCTTTCAGTCTTTGCAGCTCTCTTGTAGCAGCAGTGGCAATGGTCATCAGTCATTTTTCTAAGCTGCTCTCAGGTAAGGGGACATCAGAGGCTGTAAAATTACAGCCGCTGGCAGCACAACATGGATGTTGTGACTTGTGTGCTGCAAAACAGAAGCAGTATTTGCTGGTGTGTTGGTTTCAAAGCTCAGGAACTGGCAACATGAAACCTGCTCCTTTTTGGTATTTGTTATCTTTCACGGTTGTTTTTGTTGCCTGAGGAAGTTTCCATTTAGGGCACAGACATCATGCATTGCCCTCATCATCAGTTTTTACTTTAATTTTCTGTGGCTTCAAACAAATTTATGAAGTCCTGTGGAAAAGGCATTGCCAACAGACAGTGTGGAGACCACTGCTGCTGCCTTTGTTTCTTCCCATTACCTTAGTCCCAATGTAAAATGATGTTACCACTTTGGGCTGACACATTCACTGCCCAGCTCATCTCTGTGAATTTGAGGAACAGTCAAAACATCCGACTTCCAACTGGATGAACACCTGTGGAAGTGAACTGTTTGTTTGTTATAAGTGAAATATTGAACCTTGCAAATAAGGATTCTTGTCAAGGATTTCCCGTTTGGTTTTTGGGGGGTTTTGGGGGGTGTTTTTTTTGGGTTTGTTTGTTAGTTTACTCCAATCCAGTAATGCGGGTTCCTGGTTTCATGGAGAAATCCACACACCAGCAATTAAGCAGAGGTGGCACTTTTCCCAAAGGTTTAGCCATCATCTTTTCCTTTATTGCCAAATTTGGTTGGAAAGGAGTGTCTCCTGTCAGGATCATGACAGGTTTAACAGTTTTATCTCAGTGTAATCTCCACGAATGAGCATAATGATTTAATGTCATAGCATGGTTTAGGTTCATCATTTATCAGGGACCGTTCAGGGATAGGGGAGGATTCACAGCTGCTCTGGGACAACCTGTTTCAGTTTCTCACATGCTGACTTCTAGCACACGGTGACTAAAATGTAAGATATTTGAGGTGGTGTAGAAAATTCTTTCTTCGATGATTGTTAGTATCTGCATTTGTTAACCCGAGTGCTGAGAACTTGGCTTCCTCTGACTCGTTTTAATTGCTGCTGTCTAGTCCAGTGAGGAGCTGTAAAGTAGATGGTGGCATTGGCCTGTTTATTTCTCATATATAATGTAGGGCTTTGCTATAATTAAAAAGATTACCGAAACTGCAAGAGTCAATTGTTATTTCCTTGGCAACAAAATTAGATTTTTGTAGTGTCTCTTAGAAATAAATAAATAATGAATTTGGAGCACTGCACAATGAAGAAATTCTTGTGATTTCCTTTTTCCTCGACTTAGTGGGATTTCTACTCATTGCTTTTCAGATCAGCTTCTCCAAGGCATGGCTTCACAATCATGAACAGACTGAGCATGGAAAACCGAACGGAACCTATTACTAAAGACCTCGATTTCCAGCTCCAGGACCCTTTTCTGCTCTACAGAAATGCCAGATGTAAGTATATGACACGTTGGGTTAAATACTGCAGTCAGGTTCTCTCCAGCCTGCTCTTGGTGCAGGTAGCCCAAGTGCTTAGGCTGCAGCATTCAAGGGGTTGAAGGAATGCATTTTGCTTTTTTGATGTGCTGAACGAGAAGAATTGCTCAGTGTTCCCTGAAATGCCACTCTGCTAAAGACAGTATTAGGATGTGCTGAGGAGTAACCTCCTCATTTAGCCAACAAATTGTGGATGTTTGTGGTTTGTGTGTGATGGGCTGAGTTAGACAGAGAAAGTGTGTATGTGTGTTTTCTGAACGCACCCCAGCCACTGCTGGGAAGTCTCAGTGTCATATCTGCAGTCTTGATTTCTCTGCATAAAAATAGACAAAGGCAGCCAGTTCAAACCCTGTGTTCTGCTCCAGAATACTCCTCTCAGAGCATGTTGGAAGGCAGGTTGCTTCCCAACTATTAGGAGTAACTCCTGACAACATGCTGCTGAGTCTAATTTAAACCCTGCTGAAAGACAAAGTTATTACTTCGGGCTTGCTGTTGCTATTGCATGATTATCTTTGCACAAGAATTAGCAAGTGTCAGGCAAGCTCAGAACTGAGTGGAAGACATGAGGGAGCTTATTTGTGCCTGCAGATCTGCGCACAGACTGTTGCCACGTGCGGGGAGCAGTTGTAAATCCAATTTGGAGCTGTAGTACCTGATCTGGGCTTTGTCCTTGATGCATAGAAAGCAGAGTGCAGAGGTGATTTCTGTGAGCTGTGATGCTCAAGTGTTGCCTCTGGATGAAGTGAAGGCAAGAGCAAAGCTTGCAAAGCAGCCTGATTTGATAATCTGCTAGGCCTTCTTATTTCATGAGCTAATTTGGAGTGGGGAAATACATCACGAAGGAATCCTGTTGTTCACACACACTATGTGGTAGAAGCAATAGAGAAAGAACATTCGAAATAGCCGAAATGAAACTGCTGTTTTTGAAACTATTTGCTAGGCTGACAAAGAATTGAAATTCAGAAGGAAACTGAAAAGAGTTGCAGACGTCTCCAGGCTAACCTAGACTGGGCCAGAAATTAGGATTTTAAGTATTATGGCACCTGTTTATTCCATCTGATTTTGAAGGATTTTTCTTAGCTGTAATCTGTAATCTTGTTTAATCTCAGTTTAAACAGCTGTAGCTGTAATCTTGTTTAATCTCATTTAGAAACTTCATTAGGAGTTTATGTATGTATATACCAATATCTGCCTTTTGAAACCTGATCTATTAATTTTCCATTTGTGTTGACACGAGTGGTATAATGAGTAATTAGAAGTTGTCATAATTCTGTGGTGACAGAAAACAGGTTTTTACTCTGATTACTGTACATAAATTGTAATTTGTTTATTTTTTTACTAAGAGGAAAATCAGAGTTTGGGGGATGTAAGCTCTTTTTTCACTAAGAGACATAAAAATTTCAGATTCGCAGAGTCTCAAATATAAGTAGCAGCCTGTGCTTCTGAGCAGCATGCCTGGGTCTGTGGATCTGATTTTAACCAGGGTTAGCTGTTTGACCTAACCATGGGTAAATCTATACCTCTTAATTGAATTGAGAATTTGGTTGTCTGGGAGCAGATTCATGTTTGTTTTACTAAAAAAAACCTATAAATTCTGTCAGTATCGGGTGAGTTCTGGTATAAGGACATATTACCCCTAGCTGTTTATCTTCTAAAATATTCTTCCAAAGGCTTAATTATTATTTGTTCAAGAAAACTGAAGGTTTTGATACTTCAAAGGAAAAGCTGTTGTTTCCTCAGATTTTCACAAAGACATCTGTTTCCAGAGCAAATTGTAAGACAGTTTTTACCAACTCATTTGACTTTTCCAGGTTTTCTTTAGGTCCCTACAAATAGTTCACGTGGTGATTTCTTCACTGAGTTGCAGACACCTCTTGCCCTTTCTTCCTTATTTTGTATTTCAAAGCCTTTGCAACATGAAAAAAGGGGATCTCCCTGACAGTAATTATGGGTTTTTACAAGGGTCTCATCCAAACACAGTTCTGGATATGCTCTTGAATTTTCTCTGGGAATATTTTCTTGCTCTTGTGCTTTATCGTACATCTTGCCTTTATAGTTTTTTTGCAAAACTGAGGCTTGAGGCTTATTCCTTATTAAATGAAGCTTTCATACAAAACTGGGACATTTAGGCCCTTATGTTGTAATATTATTTTTATCTCCTGCTCTCACATAGTAACAAGGAGCACTCAGTACTCGCTGTTTACTTGGCAGAACAGTGGACAGCTTGGCAGTAATACTTCACAGTATCTGGAAACAAATTTATCTTTTTCTAACTAGTTGTTTGACCTGGTGACTTTTTAGGCTGCTCTTCATACATGTCCTCTCCTGAGACCTAACAAAACTAACAATTTCCTCTGTGTTTCTAATTGCTGGCCGTGCCCATTGTTTATTGAATATTCTTCCAATATTCAGAATTTATTTTGTACAGCCGAATATCTTTTGCTGGTTGTATCACACAGTCTAAAAGAAATCGTTTTGGCAGCAAAAGGTGGTACTTGGGTAGTACAAGCCCAACAACAATTTTTCATGTAACAGCTATCCTTTTATAAAGCTTGATTTCTATCCAATACATGATCACAATAGAAAAAAAAAATTCCAAAATTATACACAATAAATGTAAATTTTAGAAATGCTTAAAATAAAAAAAAGGTATATCTCATCTTTTTTACTTTCTTTCTTCATATTCCTTTTATTGTTTCATATGATCCTGGTCATCTGAAGTTGAAATATTGTCTAAACACCATGTTGGAGACACGGTCTAATCCCAGGACTTTTCAGGCTGGATTTGGGATCCATGCCAGTTAATGTCTGCACTGATCCACTCTTTCTCAGCAAAGTTTTGTTTGGAAAAATCTGCTGGGGTAGAGCTGGGATTATTCATTTCAAAGCCAGGAGGGAAGCTCGAATCACAACTTTTAATGCCAGCAGAAATCTTTGTCCACCAAGGAACAGAAGGTTAATGGATCAAGCAGGCAATTTTCAATGTGACCTTTAAACCTCTGAATTAACTGCAGTTTTAGATGCTTGCTTTCTGAGAGCAAGACAGTAGTTCTGGTTGTGTTTAGATGATCTAACAATTTTAAAGATTTCATGAGTTATGTTTTTGACCAATCCTAACTACATAATTATTACTTTTTTTCATTAATTTTTGCTGAGAGTTATTGGGAAAACCAATGTTCAGAGCCTACTGCTTAAGCCTTGATGCTGATTGATATGAGATAGTTCAGAAGAAATACATAGCAGTAAATTATTGATTAAATTGCCTTAATTTTCTCCCTTTGGCAGCTGTATAGTAATTACAGCTATTCCCCACTCTCTACAGCACCAGGTGTTCATATCTGTGTGCTGGGTCAGGGAATTATTTCTTGATTTCACTCATTTACCTTTTCATCACTGCTTTCAATGCTTACAGGAAATAGAGAATTTGGGGAGTATTAAGTTGCTTATCTCAGAGCTGGCTTCACCTTGAGCATTTCAGCTGCCAAGAACACAAGCTCCTACCTTAAAATAGTATGCTAATTGTGACAATGATCTGATACAGGCTAATTGGGTGGTTTTCTGCTATATTGAGTGGAGATAGAAATTGCATGACACGTCAGCCGGTATTCTCTCCCTGACAGTTTCTGTACCTATTTGGACACAGGAGTTACTTTTCACTTCTGTGTCACGCTGTAGCACAGCTTTGCTCCTGTCCTCTCCTAAGGCTGAAATGGAATAAAACCTTCTAGAGAAAGGTGTCTGCTGAATTTGGGGTTTGCAGAGCTTCAGCAAGTGGGGCAAAAGCAGAGCAGACGTGTCACGGTGGGACACGAGATAGACTGACTCCATAGAGCTGTCAGAAGAGAAAGAAGGCTTTATTTACAATCCCAGCAGTTTCTTTTAGAACACGCTGTGTAAAAAGGTCTGTTATTGCTCCATGGCACTGACACTGCTCTCCATTGGCTCAGGAATAGGAAACAGCCCCTGGGACAGTTGTTCTGGCAAAGGGCACACTGTTTGCTGAGCCGGTGCTGAGAAACGCAGAGAGATGGTTTGAAAAGAGAAACTGTTGGCAGCTTTTCCTTGGGAAAGGAGCCGGCAATGGTTAGCAAGCTGAAATTCTCTCAGGCTCAGAAATATCGAGCCCACACAAGTGTGCCTGGTTTTGGCAGAGCTGGCCCAACACACGTGGTCTGTACATAACCTCACACTTGTTTCAGTTTTTCACTTTAACCTGCCACCAGATGTCTGTCAGAACCCTGACCATTTTGTGTTGTTTTCCCAGATTCCTACACTTCAGAGACATCTGGTAAATGGGATAGGAGGGAGAGGGAGGTTTGCCAGCTGTCTGAAGGAATTTTGTGGGTTTTATCTGTGGTTTGTGAGGTTTGTTTTTTTTTCTTCCCCTGTAGATCATACTTATGTATGACAATTTTTCCAAATATATGCCTGGGGGCAAGTGATTGTAAAACATTTAGGAAAAGGTAGCAGTGTATATTTTCCTTAAACCATTATTTTTCATTCTTAGATTGTGTTACAGCATCCACAAGCCCTCTCAAAGAGAACAACTCATCTTCTTTTGAGACTGATTGTGACTCATTTTAGTTCACCCTTCTAAGGAAATACATCCTGATAAAAATACAAATGGGTTGTAAGTGTCCTACCTCTGCAGTGACCCTGCAAGTAGCATATCCCTTGTAAAAAACCCCTCAGCTTGAAGACTTAAAAAGTTCACTTCTGAAGGGAAAAGATGGGCGGCAACAAGAAGAGAATCAGAGTGATATGTGAAAAAGAATATGATGAAAAACAATCTTCTTTTGGCTACCATAGGGTTTTTTCCCCTTGAAATGTGTTCATAATCTACACTACATTATTCTGAAATACAGTATTTTAAACCTCTTCTTTCTTCTGATTTATTTTTTTTAATTTGAGAATGAAACCAGCATTTGGTGGTTAAATTTCCTTGTGTATATGTTTAGACTTGGCCTTCTGCATATTGACCAATAAATTACTACTTGCTCAATTGAGGCAGGCAAAATAGATATTCCAGCCTTTGTCTTTATGATGTAATAGAGTTTCTGTTTGATTTTTTTTTTTTTGTAAACTGGTAAAAACACCAGTTTAGAAAGGAGAACCTTATTTATCAGCCTCCTTCCTGCCAACATACAGTATCAGGTCCAATATCAAAACCCCAGGGATGACTGCAGAAAATTGAAATGTGTGTCTGATTGATTATTCCCCAAATGCTCATTCATCTTTCAGAATTTTGAAACAAATACCTGTAAATGTATTTAACTTAGTCCAGTTTGTATTCTTTTTTCTCTAAATGTCTCCAAATCAGTGGTCTGCTGATTCAGAAATATGACCTGGCTTTCTCTTGCTGCATCATTACACAAAATGTGGTGGCTTTGTCACAACTGAATAACTTAAAACCAGGGGTTTTGAGCTTAAATTTGTTTGCAGAACTAATACTCTGGATGTTTTGTTGAAGAAAATATTTCTGTAGTCTGAAACTCTTTGAAAAGTGTTTGTCAGTTTGAAACAAAAGTGCAAACTCAAACTGTAGAAATGCTCCGTAATTTCAGCAGAAGGGCCTTGCCCTTTTTAGGGATGTATTCTTCTCAGCCTGGTTTTTGCTAAACCAGGTTTTGGGTAAAGGTATTTTGAGAAATTCTGCCATTTGTTCAGAATACAAGGGATTGTGGTTTACCTGAGGTTCTGTCCTTGGAGACATTTTTGTCTCAGAGATACAAACAAATCTCTCCTCCTTTCCATTCCAGTTTCTCTCCTTTGATCAGCATTTTAAAAATTTATCGTCTATCCAGCAGGACAGAACAACAGCAGAGGTCATGATTATCTTCCCTGGACGTTCCTGACCTTAAAGTGAAACCTCACTTTTGCTGAGAGTGTTGGAATGCTAACGCTCTCGAGCACCAGCATTATTTTCCTTTTTAAATTTCCAAAGGAAACATACACACAGAAAATAATTATTGTATTTATAAGAGTTAATTTTAAAGCCAGGAAATGAAGGGTGCAGCATGAGCTTTGCCAAGTTGCATGCATTTTTTTGGAAACCTGTTTAAGTTTCTATCCAACTTAACTGTTTTATAGTTTGCCATCTGCAAATTTTCCTGAGAGAAGCAGGCAAGTTTCTTACTGCCACTATTTGTTGGATTCATGGTGCTGATAATTTTTTTTCATGCGAGGTGGCCTCTAGCACTCAGTTTATTGACTTCCTTGTACCTACATTCAGAAATTACCTGTTCATAAACCAGTTTATAAAAGCATAGATAAAGGCATTACTAATTTTCTACTGCATTTCCCATATGGTTCCTGCCTCTGTGGTCTATACTTCAACTAACCAATGATTTTAATGTGCTTAGAAAATGGTAAAAATCACTTCAGAATGCCAAGGAAAATAATAAACTGCCCCTTAGAAATAGCATAGATACCAATTTACACTTTTATCACTAAAGCCATAAAATACGTGCATTTATATATTAGATTTTCATGCTGGCTGTATTATTTTAATTTTTAAGGCTACCTGAAAATCTTTAATGCCTGCCTGCTGAGATATAAAAACATTATTATAACTTGATGGCATAAGTTAATAGTGCAGTCAGGGATAGATGGACATGCAGCAGTGCTGGCTCAAGGAAAGTGGGTTTTAACATCAGGAATTATGGTTTTGCAGTCAGGTTATTCGGCGTCCCTCTTCTAGAGTGCACAAACTCCAGGGTTTGAAACCTGTAACTAAACTCTGCTTGAATCCATGGAAAGAGGGTGGATTTTTAACTTAGGGAAGGGAACAGGAAATTAATTAAAAATAAATTAACTGAGAAAGTGCCACGGAAGATAGTTTTTTATGGAAACTTGGGATTGGTCATGATTTCTTGTTTTCCCAAGTGTCTCTTATACTGAAGCTGCATCTATGAGCAGAAGGCTGAACTAAGTGAACTACAGAGACCCCAACCAAATTAAATTATTCTTGTGACTCTAGGAGTAGCAGCTATTAGTTAATTCAGCTTTAGGGTGTTTGGGTTGGGTTTTTTTTCTGTGTATTGTGGAGAGTAAATGTTCTATGATTTGGGTTTTTAAGGTTCATATAAAAAAAAAAAAAAGGAAGAAGAGCTGCAAAATTCCTTTTTTGTTTTTAAAGCAAAATGGTTTGTACTAATAAGCATTTCTCAATTTAGTTTTTCCAGGGCTGCCTTATTATTCCTATTTTCTTTTAAACTAAAGATAGTTTATTTTTTTTCCAGTGGAATTTGTAGACACCACTTCTGAAGGCCTTAAGTTTTAATTTTTGATGCGTAACACCACAGGACGTGGCGTTTGCCACGCTGCCCAACTCAGCACAGATATTTCTATTCAGGCTTTCTAAAAAGGACATTTTAGTTGTTTCTTCCTCCCCCTTCCTACCCTGAGGATTTGGTGCCAATTGTGGAAGCCTTTGGCCGAGCAAAGCAAACAGTTTAGAATGGTTTTTGTTTGTCAGGTGGATTTTTGCAGCTGTAACTGTGATGACTGCAGCCATGGTTTTGCTCTAATGATGTTTTCCTGTTGTGTGTTGAAGGTGCTTAAAAAGAAGTGAAGAAAAGAAGTGCAGTGACCCTAATACAGGTTTTCAGGTTCAGCCCAATCTAGAAGTCAGAGTACGCCACATGAGAAGAAACAGGCTGAGGAGCTAAGACAAAAAAAAAGCTGTGTAATTTTTGGGTGGCTGGTAATTATTTTGCGTGTGGTGCAGCTGTATCTCAGCTTGGGCCAACAAATCAGTGGGAAAAGGATATGGAATGGAGTTAGAACCTTGTATCAAACATCCCACCTTTGGGGATGAGTTTCTGCATGGGATGGCAGGAGAGAAATGCTGCATGTATCTGCTAGACGCAGCCTTTGCTTCCCATTTATGGACGTCAGCATGTAAGCAACAAATTAAATGAGCTTGTCTGGAGGTTTACTGGGGGGAGTGTAGTGCCAGTGCTGGGCATTCCAGCAAGATAAGATAGGCATATGATGCAGTAATGCTCAAGAGCTGGGCTTGCAGCAGATAATGATTTTTTTCCGGGGGGTTATTTTCACGTGACTACCTGTATACCCTCTGCTTCACACATCCCTCCCCGTACAGCAGGAAATGGCAGGTGTTTCAGGAGCAGGGGAAATAAATACATGAGTGCCTACATCTTCCTCCTGCAAACAGGGATATTCCAGTGCTGGTTGCTTTTCACAAATCCCTTGTGTAACCGCCTTTGCAGCTTAATCCCTTCACGCACGCACACATGTATTTAGTATTTTCAGTTTTCCTATGTTTTAAACTTCTTAGCCTCTTTGCCTACAATAAAAAAAATCCCCGTTTCTTTCTTTTTCTTTATACTTGCATTCCTTTTCTTTAATCATGTCACGGTGGAAGCGGGAAAGCGATGTTCATTAGATGCTCAAAACACAATACACAACCACAAGAAGCCGTCCATCTACTCAACTCCCCAGATTAGAGAATGACCAGAATTATCTAAATCCTGTGCTGCTGTGATCACACATTCGAGGCTTCCCAGCACATTATCACCAAAGCCTGCTGTGAGGCATTAGGGTGGTCTCCTACATGACACAGAGTGCTCTGTTCGAACGGGAAGGCAGCGATCCCGGCGCAGTTTGTGTGCACACAAGAGGGGGACGCAGGCTTACCTCCAGGTTTGATGTAGAAGCAGTTCAGCTGAGCCTCGTGCACCAGCTTCCCCTTGTACTTGGCGTTGGGTTCCCCCGGCTGGTGGCTGGCCAGGGGGTGATAGGCTTGGCGAACCAGGGCTTGAAACATTTTAAAATTCCAAGGAGCGTTGAAGCAGCCGAAGCTGAGTGTATTTTCTAGAGTTAGGAAAGGCACATTCCTTGTGGCTAATTTCCTTGCTTCGGGGTTAGGTAATATCCTTGTATGGAAGTTAAAACCTGAATATTGTTTTAAATTGCTGACAGCTGGATCTTCTAATCTAGGAACTCTTTTCTAGCTCTTTGAAAGGTTTTCAATATCTTTTGCGTTCTCCTTCGTTTCCTTGCTGTTCACTCCTAATCCTTTGCTTGTCCTCTGTGCCTTAGGCTCAGTTGGAGCCTTCTCCTCCCCCTGTCCGTTTTTCAGGAAAACTTGGATTGAGGAGTGAAGATAATGGGCGCCATCCACCCGTCAGCTCATCACCTCAGCGAGCCAGCACGATCTCTGCTTTCTGTATATCCACACGGGCTCCTCTGATAATACCCTCTTGTGCTTGGAAAAAATAGGTTTGCTTAGCAGAGGGTGGACTACACTCCTGACATAGCCAGAAAACTTCTCCTGGAATGCGAGCTTGCTTACTCACACTCTTTTATATGTGTGTGTATATATATAAAAATATTTGTAACCTTCCCTCAAAACATGGAAGATAAATATGTGAGCAAGTGTATCCCACAGCACATATACAAGCTGCTCACTTCTGTCTAACTTTGATTTAATACAAGCTCTTGAGTGCCTCATCAGCGCTCTCTTTGTCAAAACAAGCCTTAAATCGGGAGTAAGGAATACTTTTCAATTACAGGAGGGAAGAGGAAAGAAAGCCTTCTCAAGTGTAAGATCTCATACCCTTTAAAGGACAAGGAATGTGTTACATACAGAAACACGGTGCAAGTGCTCCGGTGGAATTCCACTTGGGCTGCAAAGGCTGGGTTGCTTTTTTGGCTTAACTGGCATCCAAACCAGTAAGAGCACTGGGCTTAATGCCTGCTGCTGCTCTGCTTTAATGGTTGTGGCTGCAGCCCAGTTGTGGGGTTTGCTACAGAGCCTCCTTTCATCAAATACAAAGTCTTCCTATCATCATGCATTGCTTAAAATCCATCTCAGAAAATCGCCCGGTGGGTTTTTCCTGCTGGCTTCATTATTTTGGACGTACATATGCCTAGGACTTTTGGAGCCTGTTTTAATAATCCCTTTGCATAATAGCAGAGGTATTATTTACATGCATAAAACCAAGCAGAAAGATTCTGCAGCCAGGGAGAAAAAAAAAAAAAGGTAAGTAATGTAAGCCACAAGCTTCAGGTCAGCAGTCAGCAATAAAGGGACTGAGAAGATTCTTTCTGTGATTCATCTGCTGCTGGCCATTGCCTTAGACAGGATATGGACTTTCTGTTTGAGCTGTACCAATTCTTTGGTCTCTGTCAAACCAACTGCCTTCCTGTAAAGCTTCAGTATCTTTTCCTAAACAACATACAGTGTTAAATCCTCTATCCAGGCATGTGCAGCGCCTCTCAATTAACAAGTTCATGAAAGTTCATAATAATTAGAGGAAGGAGAGAAATAACATTGGAGATTTTTTTTGTGAGTATGATATGTCTTCCTGCAGGGCTTTGCTGCCTTCTGTTTATTGTTACCTGTTGTTTTTATTCTGGTTTCTCTCATGTAAATATTTCTCTCTCTAACACTCTTTAACAGAATGCAAAGTAGGTGTTCAGATTTGCACTGAGAGTTAAAAGCTGAAGGAAAGGAGAGACTGAGGGAGTAGATGATGATTACGGTTAAGTTTTATTCTTGAAGAACTGTGCATAAGCTAGTAAAACACTGCTGACTTCTGAAGCAAAATGAAAAATGCGTTTTCACTTTGTGTGGAAACAACACAGTTGCTGCAGTGAAAATAGTCCAAAGCAAAAATCCCGAGTTTTTATTTAAATATGATTGTATCACTAGTCTATAATCAGGGATTCAGAGTTGCAGTGCTGCTCTTGTGAAATATCTAATATATAAAATGAATTTGATAAATGTGAGGGTGTTTTTTTTCTGTTGAATATCAGGTTAAATAAGAAACTGTTTACTACATAAATTACATTTTCTTGGTGACAGATTTGATCTCAGGGGTGCATTGTTTCTCTCTTTGTACACATACACAGAATGTTCTGTATTCTTGCACACAGAATGTCCTGTGTGCACAACTACAGAAAAGGTAGTAAACTTCTAAATACTCTGAACGATAACTTCAATTGTTAAAATAAAATTTTATAATGTCTACAAATATGTTAAAATAGAATTACAGTAATCAAAGGAAAAAAAGCAACAAGGTACTTACTTCAAAGACATGGTATTTGTATATTCATGAAAGAAATTACTAAATTGCGATTTCACAAGAAAAATGCAGGTGAAACATTTATATTTTCTTTTAAAAGTATTCAGTTAATGATCCTTCAGTTTTTAAGCATGTCAGAATGCAGTGACCATATGTGAATGATGAAGGGTTCAGGGTGAAATTTAGCTTGTGAACACAGTGTGAACCTGCGCACAGCTGGAGTAAACCTATTACAGTTTGCCTGTCGTTCTGTGAGAAGAGCGAAAATCCTTTCTGTGCCTGTGAAATCATATTTATTGCTAAAAATTGTTCTGCAAAGTTTCTGCCTGCAGCTCTGCGGTCAGGCAGATGTTCCTGAAGGCAGTGTAACAGCTGACTGCAAGAGAAGGAATGGCTACAGAAGGGTAGAGAGCTCTTTAATGTGTGCAGTATAACCTGGTAACAGGCTGTGGCAAAGCAGTAAAAGGGAATTCATAAAACAGGCTGTAAAGATCAGCTGAGACCTCAGGAGGAGCAGTTGACTTTTGCCTATTTCTGTGTGGAGTTGTTTTAAAATTTTTTCTAACCATTCTAGAACTAGAGATGGTGTAGGAAAAGTGAAACAACTGCCTATCCAAAATGGTGTTGTGTATAGAGTATACAAATGGAAAAATCCAAAAATGGGGAGTTTAAAATTCTCTTGATCTTAGGTTATTTCTTATGTGTTTCTTGTTACAAGAAGAAGGATATGCAAGTAACTCAAACTTGTATTGTTGCAGGCTAAGAACTTAGTCCAGATCTGCAAATGTATTTCCATTACTTAGGATCTGAAGGTATGCAGTGGAGAAATAAGAGATGAGATCACAACAGTCAGAATTAGAAACATCATCTATAGTTAAGGTTGCTTATTTTCCTCATGAAGCCCTTTCTGAGGCTGTTCATTATTTTGTGGGAGTTAAACCATTTGGAGTGACAGCTCATCATACTGATTATAGTAAAAAACCAGGTTTCAGGAAAAAATGACATGCTATTGAACACCTATTTGAGGTTAAAATAGTCTTCTCTTTTTTCCCCTCTCCTCTAATGTACTGGAAAATGGCATTGTCAGAGTTTGGATAACAATTTGACCTTGAGCTTAACTGTGGAATGAGAGGTGTACCATTGGCAGGTACCTCCGAGATTCACCTTAAAAATAATTGGGAACATGTTCTTAGATTGGACTAAATTATAAATGAAAGCCTCGATGTGAGAATGCTGGTGAGTTTTCCACCTGCTGTGTGTGTCACAGACAGCAGAGCAGCTTTTCCCCATGGACTGGAAGCCCAGATACTCCACAGGAAACACACAGAAGCTGCTGCTTCTCTTAACACAGTGGAAAGAAAAAGGCTGGAAATTGAGACACTGAAGGTTGTAGCCCTGGTTTTTCAGCCTGAGATGTTTTGATTTCTAAAACTCCATTCTCACTGAACTTTCTGTAAACAAAAGGAGATGTTTTTGCTAACTCTATCTTGTTTTCATTCTTCTTTGGAGGTGGAGACCATTTGATGTCTCCCTGTGTTGGCCAATGTGATTGAATGGGTGTTACTGCTAACACCAATCAGTTTAGCCCTTGTGACCTGGTATATACGGAGATCAAATTCTGAATAAATACTTCTTTTAGCCTTCTGACGAATTCTGGAGTTGTGTAGTCTGATTTCATGTCCTACGACAACATCAGGTAGCTCTCCTTTCTGTTCTTTCCAATAAAAGCAATTTTTTTGTTGTCTCCAGGCTGGAAAAGCTGTGTTGTCCCTTTCTTGATTGAGCAGAGTTCTCTTTGCTTTCGGTTACTAGGTAGGAGAGGAGTGCACAGAATGAAGAAAAGGTTTCTAGTTTAACCTCTTCCACTTGTGACAGTCTTCTGTTAGTATAAGCCTTTCTGCTGGTGGAAGGTATGGATTTCTATTTAGCCTAGATTTGTGTAAGGTGGTGTGTTCTGCTCAGGTGATTTCTGCAGATCAGGGCCTGGCTTCATTTCAGTGTGTTGAAGATGTGTTTTATTGTTTGCTTTAGATAGTTAGCAGAGAATACAGAGCTCGGGTAAGCTGAAAAACATAATCATATCCGGTGTTTCAGCTGCATTTGTTTTCCAGCAAGCCTTTCTCTGATGGATTTTTATTTCACAGGAACCCTGCTTGTGTTGACTGAGGATATTTGGATGTAGTTCTTAGCTTATGGAGCTCTCATCTGACGAGGACATTTTGGAATTCTATTGTGAAATAGTAACGGGAACCACTTGTTATTTAAGAGAGCCTATTTATAAGAAAAAATATTCATTAAGGACAACTTCTTATTTAAGAAATTGATAGCCTGGCAACTACAGCCTTCCTGCCTTAATTTCAGTGTTACATGCCATCATGATTTAAAAATTATTTGGAACTGATGATGCAATGGCAGGAGGTGTGACTGGAAAACCAGTGGTGTGGGGGAAAAAAAGAAATTCTCTAAGCCAGATGGATCATAACATAGATCCTATTCCTGTGTCATGACTAAAAATTTCTTGTAGCATCAACAGAAGGCATATTTAAGGGAAATCTTGCAAATACAGTTTGCATTTGGGCTCTTTTCCAAAAGAAGTAAAGAACCCGCTGATGGACTCCTACATCTGCTGAGCTTTATGGAAATAAGTGGATCAATGGGCTGTACATTTTCCTGCAGTACTAGCAGAAGTTCAGATTTGAGGCCATTTAGGGGGCCTTGCAGTCACCCTATTTTGTTTGACTGCTGCACAGTTGATTTTTCTTCATAAAAACTTCTGATAAATTTGGATTACAAATCTGCCTGAAGTCAGTCTCCCACAGCAGAGCCACCGACATGATTTATTAAACCATCCACCATGTCTATGCTGTCCCCTTTTTTTGCCTCAGGAAACCAGAAATATTTACTGGCTCTGTCTTGAAGTCTGCAGCTTGGTCCCCCAACTTTCACAACTGATAGATGATGGCAGGAATAATTCAGAGTCCATTCTATTAACAAAAATTTTGTCTTGATTTCTAAGGCATAGTTCCAAGCACATTTAAACAGATGGTGGTGAGGAACTTATTCTTGACTCAGTAATGTTGCCAATCATTGCCCACTCTCAAACCATTTGCTTTTGAGGGAAGGGGTGTGGAGGGGCTTTTTCATTTTGTTGGGGGTTTTGTCGTTGTGTATTTTGTGGTTATTTTTTAAAAATAAAACTGCTTAAACAGTTCCCTCCTCGGTTGAATTTTTCACTGGTTAAGCTGAAAAGGGGCATGTGTAATCATTGCTTTGCACTGACATGTCTGGGAGTAGGATTCTTTTTCCCTTAACAACTGGTTTGGTTGTTTTTTGGGTTTTTGTTGGGTTTTTTTTGTTTGGTTGGGGTTTTTTTTTTTTTTGTAGCTTGCTTGTTCATACATAATATTTTAAACGTTTCAGATAATGGAAATACCAAGTCTTCCTTTTCCCTATCTTCATTAACAGTTCTCCAAGTAAGCAGATCAGGAGTTTTATCAGCCTTTAAATGAAAGAACAAGTGTCTGATGATTTAACAGGTAGGGCCTTTGCAGAGCTTTTTAGGAATTTAGGTTAAGCTCGTATCAAAGTACACATTTTTGTTGTTTGAAAAAACCCTTACCTTGCTTCAATTTATTGACATTTTTATGCCAGAGAAATCATTAAAATTTTGACTTCTCTTTAAAAACTTCCCGAAATACCACAATATAGCCAGAGAGGAATTTCCAGTATTTAGAAACAAATACATTTACCTAATACATCTTTTGTATTGCGCAGCTTTGCACAATGTCGAGAAGCAAGAGGCCTAAAAATTCCAGTCCTGTTGATGAGCCACATTTCTATCAATATTGTATAACAGGATACAACTGACATTTTTTCTAGTGTTTTGGGTTTAAGTATCTAACAAGCAAAATTTTGTATTTGAAAGAACTTAACGCCTGCTTGAAGCTACAAGAATTTTGAGACTCCTAAACTAGGAAATACCAAAGTTAAGGTTGGTTGTGCAATGTCTCTGGTTATGGAATTTATATTGTGTGGTTGTTTCTTTTGCAATCAGGACTTTGTTTCAGTTATCAAACAGTTGGAGTGGTGTTCACATCGAGAGGCTACTCAGGATTCTGGATTTTTCCTCATTACTCATGCTTGGATCACTTGCTTTGTTATATCCTGCTGGAGTTCTGCACCAGGGTCAGAATTATTGGGTTTTCTTGTTGTTTTCTCCAACAATTATCACTATAAAAGCTGGTAACTCATGAACAAACGGAACTGTTTTGCTTCGCTCAGACTGGAAATACTACCCTTCCCGTTTCACAACCTGGCATCCTAGGGCAGAGTAGTTACAATTAGTGAGCAATTAAATATAGAGTGTCTGACCTTAATTACTCGAGCCAAATTTTTCCAGTGCCTTTATGATTCATATGTTCAACACCACTTCTTACAGACTGGGACTGGGGTGGTTGGTGTTTCTGGAGGCCACGTGCTCCGATCTTGAACCCAGGTGTAGGATCTCGACTCAGCCGCTGGGAAACGAAGCCCACACAGATGACATTTCATCAATGATGCTTCGGCATCATTGCATAACCTCTCTGGGATGGAGCTCAGCTTTCCAGGGCACTGTGCAGCTGTCTGTGCTGCAGGTTTTGTGTATTTTTTTTCCTTGTTGCAGTGCTAAACGGAGCGATCTAAAGGTATCTGCCTGCCTTGCAAGACATGGATACAAAAACCTATTTTAATATAGCTAAGTGTGGATTTCCGTGTTCAGGAGCAAGAGTCTAGACTGCACATTGAGCAAAATACCTTAAGAAGCATGGAATCAGGAATAAAACACAAACATTTAAGAATTTGGGGGGATTACTTATTTATTTTTAATACCAGCAAGGATAACACAGTTCCTAGGTACAGGGGAATCTCTAATCAGTAATTATTTCTGTATCCAGTTTTACCAAGCTTAAAGACTTTGTGCAGTCTGTGGAGGAATAGCTTGAAAATCACGTGTTGCAGGTACACCGAAACAAAAGCTTTGATAATGGAAATGTCTATCCAGAAAAAAAAATATATAATCGCTTGAATAATGAAGAGGGAAAAAAAAATAATCCTACAAAATGCCTTTCTTTTTAATAGAATACTTAACACGAATGATTGAAGTTGATAAGAAATCCTGTATTATCATAGTAACTAAATTAATGTTTCAAATATTGAGAGGTTAGAAATTGTTATCTATAATTCTGGGAGATAGCAGTTGTCAGCTTCTGCTTATTAATAGTGTCAAGTGTTCTAGTGTTTGTGAGGACAGGAGAAATCCGTAGCCAAAAAATGAAAATTGTAAGGAGGAAGCTTTCGAATTGGCTCTGAAGTAGTGATTTCAAACTTAAATAGTGTTCTTCCTAAAATTCAACCACTGAGCTATTAAAGGAGCTTCATGGATTTGGGTAAAATTTTTCAGTTTTGATTTATGAGTAGCCTGCCTTTCCGACATTCTAAAACTTCTAAAGACTGATTCCCTTAATAATTAATAATTTCAGTCAGTTTATATAAGTAATTTATTTAGCTTCCCATTCAATATTAATTGGATCTTCTTGATTTCATAGCTGCATTGTGTCATGGTTTTGTGTAATCTTGTTAACAACATCGTCATTTTGGCACTTTTTTTTTCTTTTTGTGTCATCAATTCATTACTTGATTTTATTTTTTTCTGGTTTTTACAACAATCTCTTCTTACATAACCTTATGGTTGAAGCTAAAATTGCCTTAATATTTCCTCTTCTGTGTGGCAGTAGAAAAAATTTCTTTGTGCCTCTGATGTTTTGCGATTCATTTTTAACATGAACATGAAATTGCCACTCTACAAATGATACTTAGATCTGGAATTCTATTTTGTCAAACAGTCTGACGGAGTGGGAAGGCAGATAAAAGTAATCTGTTTATGTTTAATCCTGCTGAAACAGGCAGTGTTTTCACGCTGGTAGAAAGCTTGCAGTGAAATCGCATTGTGTGTCTGCGAGTGTGCCAGGTTCCCTGACAGTTGCAGGATGTTATCAGCTTAGGTTCTCATCCTGCTCCTGGGGTTTTATGTGTTGCCACGCACATAAGAATTTTTTTTTTTCATTTTGTCTTCATCGTTAATCAAGATGGAGGCCATTAACACTTATTCTTACTGCGACTATGTACACTTTTTTCTCTTAAATACAGATTGTAGCAGAATATGCAACTGTAGTGTGAATTTATGCCACGGTTACTCAACATAACTCAGATTTCCACAATGCTGTGTTCTCACTGCTCCCTCATTCTCACATGCAAGAAAGAGCTCGGGGTAGGCTGTGCTGCCTCAAGCCCAGGGATTGTTTCAGTGAATTTCTGAAGTGTTCGTCTGCTCTGCACAGATGGGAGCAGTGTGGAAGGAAGAACCGTGGCACTGTCCACTTCTGAAAGGTTTCACCACTGACTGGGAGAGCTCTAAGCTCAGAGGATCTTGGGCTTTGGTCTTTGCTGGCTTTCAGCTGCGCTCATTTGGGTTGAAAACACCATTTAACCAAGGAGAGAAAGTAAATGTGGGTGGGTTTGAAACTCAGCTGACATCTAGGCTAAAGGTCTCTGGATCTGCAGTGTCCTGACCAAACTGGAGTTCAGATGGGATCTGGTGTTGGTGTGGTTTGGTTTGGTGACACAGACCCCGTGGCCTTGTTCTGTGACCCAAATAGGTTTGTATTTGTATTTCAAAATATTAGTTGCAGTTCTGTAAAATCTGAAAATTTTAATCTGTAAAATCTGAAATGGTCATTTATTCTGGTTATCACTTTCCTTGTGTTTATCACTGAGTTGAGGTAAATCAACAGCAGAAGCCAGCCAGTTTGAGTCTTTCAGCTTCTAATGGCCTGAAGCAGTTTGGCATTTCCAAGGGACTGTCAGCTTTCAGATTTATTAGATATTCATTAATAGTCTGTGACATGTCTGTTCCATTGGCCAAAGGTGACGTTGTCCAACCTGTGTTGCATAATTGATGGTGCCACCAGCTGTGGTAGACATAAAAAAAATTTGAGAAGATGGAGCAGATGGCCAAAAGTTCATCAATACTCTTCTCCATTGGAGATTCTTTTACCAAAAAATATAGATCTTGATTAAAACAAATTTGGTTTGTCTGGGATTCTCAGTCTGCTTGCTGTGCTGGTGCATTGAAGAATATGTGATTTGGACAAGTTTTCAAATGTGTTTCATTTGCATAACAGGTCGGTGTCCTGGAACCTTATGAGTTGTTCACACCCTTTTCTCCAGGTCCAAAGTTTAGTATTGTTTGCCCATTGGAATATGCTAGAATATTAATGTGGATTTGAAATGCATATTTTTATATTCTGTTAAAAAAAACTGGGGTTACTTGTGCAGTTCAGCTCTTGCATTGCACATTTGTAGAACCACTGGTGCATTGGTGCATATTATGTTCCTTGCCTTTTTCGGTGAATAATAGAAATCATCACACTTTTCAATAATCATAAAAAGGACAGTGCATGTTTTAAAAGTTACCTTTTATGTGTCTGCAGGATGTCTGGCTTGTGGGATATTTTAGAGGTTTTGCCAAAGTTCTGTGTATTAAACAGTTGGGACCATTTTCAGTTCTATAGAACACACAGCTTTAAATCTGGGGAGGGGGAGGAATGGGGAAAATGTTTTACTTGTGTCTTGCAAGCAGCTGTACATTCATTTTCTTTCCAAACATTAACAAAGCCAAGGTACACTTCATATGCCACGGATTTGGCTCTGTGGAATTGAAGGAGTTATTGCTTTTGGACTCTCCTAATATTAGGAAATATTACATCATCAGGGTCAGTGTTGCGATTGTTTTGTCAAATAAATCCATTTTCAAATGAAATGTAGCCACTACTGAGTTTCAAGACATGGCAGGAACTTCCAATTCTTGGGAAGGTTAAGAGACAGCTCCTGCCTGCTGCAGGGTAGGGAGGGAAGGAGGAGGAAACCCAGGATCTCCTGTTGAGAATCCTGGGCAGAATTACAGCAAATCTACCGGGAGGCAGAGGTGTGTTCATCCTGCTCCACCAACCCTGATGCTCTGTAAAGATAGACCTGAACATTGCTTGAAAACTAAACAGATTTTCCTACTTCCATTTGCAGCCTGCTGGTAGCGGAGTCAAATGGATATGACAACTGAAATAAAGGACAGAGAAAAAGATTTTAAAGAAAAAACCCCACTGGTTTAGTGCTCTGAAGAAAAGGATCAAACACCTTTGCCTTAATTGAATATTTAAGAGCTTGTAATTTACATGCTTAGAGATGTGCCTTTTGATCTTTTTTTGATTTTATAGGATCTGAGGTGTCATTTTGTGTTTCTAGATGGGGAAAACATCAGATGGAAATAAATTCTGAAATTGGTTTACAGGTCACATTCACATATCTGCCAGGTAGAATTGCTGTTTGAGAAGATGCTCATAGTTTGTGTTTGATGTGCATTTACAGTGTCCATATATGGGATTTGGTTTTATGACAAGGAAGAATGCCAAAGAATTGCAGAGCTCATGAAAAAGTAAGTGATAAGTAAACAAGACTAATGTGCTTTTTAATGTATGTATTTCTGTACATAAATGCACATTTTATGTTTTTAGGATTATCATACCTTTCTACTTTAAACCTGTAAACTTTGTTGCAACTGTCAAGCCTGCATTTCATAAAATCATAAATAAGTCACTGTATTGCAGTAATTTTTCCTAATTTGTAGTGCAGCTCTCCAGCTACATCAGAGTGTACCAGTTGATATGATTTATTTCCTGATGACTCAGAGATCTATTTTGAAGAATTGTATTCTTTGGGGGTTTAATATATTTTTCAATTTGGGGAGATTTTATTTTTTAATATTGTTACCTTTTATTTTTTTCCTTATATCAAGGTAAGTGCAGGATATGATGAGGGCATATTGTACTAATACAATTTCTGTGGCTTTTGTCCGGATTGTACATCATGGCTGAATTCCTGCTTCCTCATTTCTTAGCAATATACACAAAATTCACTTTGTTTTCAGCATTTAAAGCAAGACTTCAATTAGCTTTAAAGTCACTGCTTTCATGCACATGAAAGTGTGGTTTTATACATGTTCAACTTACTTTTTCCTGAGGTAAAGCTCTCACACAGAACTGTGTTCTCAGCTGTATTTTAGAATGTCACATGGGTTGTTTTTTTCAGTATTGCTGTTTTCTTCTCATGTCCAGGGTGTACAGGGCTCATTCTTCTGCACTGTTTGCAGGGACCCTTTTCTTAGGGCTGTGTCCTGCAGGTTTTCATGTTTGATTGGAGAAGGAAAGAACTGAAATCATACAGATTTTTATCAACACATGCAATCTACATTTTTTCGCGCTGTAATGTGGAGGATGTACTAAAGGTAGGAACAGGCAGTGACTGGCTATCCCAGCTGCCTGTGGTATATAGGGTCAGACACACCAGATAGGATTTGGGATAAAATCCTGCATGGGAAGGTAGTCATCTCTCCTCCATATATCCGTTGTTTTTTTTTTTTAAGTCATACCTGCTGCTTTTCATTTTGCAGTGACCCAAACAGTGTGAAATACAGACTGAGACAGCGGTGGGGTTTCGTTCAGTGGGGTTTGTTGGTTTTGCTGAATATCCTACGGCTCTAAAATGAGTCAGCTGTGACCCAAGAAATAACTGATGGGCATGAATTTACAGAAATAAACAATGAACCCTAGGAAACCCAGGTTTTTGACAGCTCATTTTAGTTAACTAGCTCAAGTTTCCGTTGGTGGTGATTAGGTGCTCTCAAACTAGTAATTTACCACAATAAAACCTAGTTTTCAGAGGATTCATGCAAATGTAAACCATGTGTAGTGGTTTATAATAGCACTATTTCATATAGATAAAAAATACCCTGTTGCTCAGCCAATTGGCTGTGTGTTTTAATTCTCATCATTCTACAATAATAATAAAACAGCTGGGGCAGGAAACTGGTCATTTGCTAGTATTTAATGCCTGATTTGTGTGTGTTTGCCATCCTCCACCACCAGCAGAACTGAATAACACTATAAATTCCCTGCTCCTTCTCAGTATAGAAACTGTGACTCAGTTATGGAAATTTTATTCTATGGTCTAGTGTATTCAAGATTGGAGAAAACTAATCTCATGTCAAATTATGATTTTATAGAGATCTTTTAATAGCGATTTCTTTACTGCACGTTTCAGCGTAGATGGAGAAAGACAAATATTTGAGTTTCAATCGAGTATTGTACAGTAATTGTGGTTTTTATATTTTATTTGTACTCTTTTTTTCCTCATATATCCTCCACCTTCCAGCCTGACTCAGCAGGAACAATTCAAAGCCCAGCAGGGCACAGGAACAGGGGTGTCGCCCATGATCATGAATTCTGCTCATAACAAAGAAGTGGATATCTTACGGATGCTTACCAAGGCCAAAGATGAGTACACCAAGGTGAGACTTGCTCCCACTTCACATGACAAAACCCAAAAGGTTTGATTTGGGGTCGTGAATAGTCCTACCCCAAGCAATTTTGGACAATATGCTCTCTGGTTTTGTGTAGAAGTGGCTGGTAAAAAAA
>WBMY01005300.1:371945-398177 GCA_013397315.1 Donacobius atricapilla
AAAAAAAGGTTTGACAGAATTTGCTACAACTTCAAAAGAATTTAATGCTGTCAATAAAAAGTTCTGGAAGGAGAATGTGGATATGATTGATTATTCGGTGAATGGCAGAGGATCAGAGCAAGTATAAATTGCTTTTCATCCTGACCCTTAGAGCTCCTGTGCCCTTTTTCGGGGTGAGGCATTTACCTGGTGATAGTTTCTGTGGTTTGCACAAAGGACTTGGTCCAGGAGACTTTTGGCAGTGAAGTTACTGCTTTTAATTGTGGTTGTTAGCTCCTTTCAGGCACTAATGGAAGGAAATGAAAAGGCTGAAATGTATGTGTGCTGCTTTGGTCTTCTGAGGCTTCTAAATAAAGAAGTAACTAATGGACTAATAATGTTCTCTATTATTGAGCAATCAAAAACGTTTTACTTTGGGGAATAAAAATCTAATAATTTTAACCATCCATATATAAGCTGCAAATTGTTACAGAGCCTGCAGGTTCCTGCTGCTGTTTCCTGTATTGCTTATGTGCTGTCATGCAATAATAGAGCTCCTAAATGAGTCTGGAAATGTACATAGATCTTAACTTTTCTCTCCTTAAATTTCTTGTGGATTTTTTTTTTTTTCCTGAAATGTAGTTGCTAATAAAATCCTCAGAAAGATGATAGCAAACTATTTGAGCCAGGGTGAAATGGAGCCGTTTTTATTCTGTAGAGTTTCTGTTGAAGCTTGGGGCCTTTGTATTTCCCGTAGCAGAGATTTAATGTATTACAGTGGACTAACACTTCCAAAACCTGGTATTTTTCCCGTATTGTAATACTGAATTAGTATCTAATCTTGGCATCAAAGAATATGATTTGAGATGTTCTGAAATGTTTAAGAGGTTTTCATTAGATAACCTTAAAAATACTGCAAATAGAAAACTGGAAAAACATTAGACTGTCTTCAGATTCTGTGAAAAGAGGGTGATAAATCTAAAAGATGTTCCCTTCCATTTCTGCATTAGCACACAGAAATCAAGACAAAGGAGAGGAAATTCTGTTGTTTAAATAATAGCTTTTGGGGCTCTTTTCCCTTTAGAATCTTTTGCAGTATTGCTTCTTACTTTATCTTTAATCTTTCTGCATTTAAGGGATTGCCAAGGACATAAAAAATAAGATGAAAACTTCCTCCTCATCTGGGACGTGAGTGCTAGGAATTCCTGACCTCTTGTGAGCAGGACGTGTGTGATTTCTTGTATTGCTAGTCATATAAATTTCAAAGGAGTGTGATAAATAAAGGCAATGACAACCATTTTTCTAGTTAATGTCAATATGTTTCAGAGCAGTCGTGCTTTTTGACTGGTTTATGACATCTGCTTTCTTGTCAGTGTATGTTTTATTACTTACAATCTGATGTGCTGAAATTAGTTATGAAATATGTTGTACTCCTCTTTGAATTGCGTGTTTATTCAGTGAGGAGTGTTTTAAAGTGTTGGAAGCTGTAAAATAAGAGCATCAGTTTTCAAAACTTTTAGGGAATTTCGCTCGATTTTTTAAGAGTGTAACTAATTTTGAAGGGTATATCTTGTTCCCAAATTATCTTGTATATTTGGAGGTTACATGACATGCAAAATAAAAGGCACATCTTCCTCTCCCTTTTTGAATTAATGGGGCTTTAAGATGCTAAACCCCTGAGCTATTTTTTTTTTTTAAATATACTTCTTACACACTAACCTTCTATTGATCCCTGGTAAGAAAAACCTGATAGCCAGGGAGAAAACCAGCTGGAGAGCTGCAAGGGTACAGAACAAAGCCTGACCAAATGGGTTTCTCCTCAGCCATGGTGCCTTGTCTTGCACTGCAGGACAAGCTCTGCGTTTAACTCTGTGCTGCACAGTTCTTTTCCCAGCTTTGAGCATTTTCAGCTTCATAGCTGGAGTATGAATCTCACCACACAGAGCAGTTGTTTGCTTCAGATATCTCTGCCTCTACCAAATCAGTGATTCCCTTGCTCTTTTTGATCCACACTGACCATGTGTTGGTCGACACTGAGCACGTTCCAGTGTTGCTGAGCCTTTCTTTGACTTGATCTTAGAACCTTTTGATGACTTTTGTAGCAGCAGAGCTTTGAATGGGGCCCCTGGCTAGAGGGCAGACTTGTGAAGCGAGGCACAGGAATTGCCAAATGTTGTAGCTGGTGAGGACTCTCAGGTTCTGTCACTGAAGAGCGTGGTGGCGTTTCTTTCGTGCTGCTTTTTGCTGTTTGGTGATAATAGCATCTGATACTTGTCTACCTGACAGTTGCTCAAAATGCCATGCTAGTGCTCCCCATCTGCCAAAATGGTTTTATATTCTGAGCTCCAGTAGTTACAGATTGCCCTGAAATCATCACAGGCTTCTTTTCCATCTGCTTGACAGCAACCTACTAACCTTGTTATCAGGTCACAGAAATGATAGCAAGTCAGGTCAATGTCATTCCTGTGTGTGCTGATGCTCGTTTGGCTGAGGAATTTGATTTAAAATATGCTCATCTGGTGATAATTCTGTTAAGCACTCCTGCTTCTCACCTCATTTTTGTCTCCTTAGTTCTGGGATCATGCAGGGTATGCCAGTGGAATCTCAGGTTCTTACAGTTTCTGAAGAATTCAGCCTATTAAAATATCCTGAGGAAATTATTATCTAAATTCTGCAGATCTCACTGGGAAATATTCAAGAGGATGTTATCCATGGTGTTAAAGAAAAAGCTGAGGTGCTTTTTTGCCCGAAAGGTTAGGCTGAAAAATAGCAATGAGAAGAAGATAGGTTGAAGAAAAAGCAGCATCATTAGAAAGAGAACTGTTTGGGAGAAAAAAAAAAACAACAACGCTATTTAATCTTACTGAAGTGCAGTTTTAGTCCATGTAGGATCTGTCCAATCTGACAAAGAACTGGTAGTATTGAGGACCTACTGAAGCCCCTTAAGTCCCCCTGAGAACTCCAGCTCTGGTTGCCTGGGCAGCCCTGGAACCAGCATATCTCTGTTTATTGTTGCAGTAGGTGAGAGAAATGGCTTAAGTGATCAGCTTTGTGTATTTGACAGTGGGGTTAGAATTAATCGAAGAATTAATAGTTAATAGAATTAACTTCTTGTTCAGGAACTCTTTGAAATATCTTTCTAGTTTCTTGGTTTCAACTGTATCATGTAATGACGACTTTGAAGACACTGTCTTCTACTGACAGTAGCATTCCATGTATACCCAATGGTTTTTTAGTTTAATTGACTAAATTCTTATATATAACATCCTATTCACGTTTTCTTTTCCCATTTACTATTTCTCTTTCATGGAACATTTTATGTGGTTTTTTCCTGAATTAAGGCATGCCCTTCTCTCTCTACGTGACACTTTTTGTCCCTCATCACTTTTAATTATCTGTCTCTGACCATCTTTTTTAGAAATATTTTTACTAATAGTCACATTTAATAAGAAATCCTACTGATTCTACAGATTAAATCCTTAATTACTTTTCTATGCATGTATGTGCATCTTGCAAGTTCCCAGCATATGAAGATTTATGTAAAAGAGTTTGAGTTATGATTCTGCTTTTTGACAAAAGCATCTTCAATGCCTTTATGGGCACATTAATCCTTCCTGGATCTAAACCACTTCTAGCTGCCTGTTGAATGCAGGAAAAGCATGTCTGTTGCTTGGTTTTTAAGATGCTTTTAAGAAGTATTTTATGTTTTTGAAATGCAGGAAAAGCAGAGGGCCAAAAAGAGATTTGAATTCGAGGGAAGCCTCATCCTAGGGAAATCTTGGAATCAAATGTTCAGTTTTACATAAGTCTTGTGATTTTAGAAAATCAGTAATTTTAGAAAATTAGTAATACTGCAGTCAGTATTTTTGGTTATTGAACACCTGGTTATGTCTGTATTTTACTGTGGTTGGGAACTAGGGGAAAAGATACTGTCACACATACTAAGAAATGCCCTTTTTCTCTTGCAGTGTAAGACCTGCTCAGAGCCAAAACAAATAACCAGCTCCTCTGCAATCTATAACAACCCCAACCTAATCAAACCCATCCCAGTGAAGCCCAGTGAGAGTCAGCATCAGCGAATCTCCCAGCAGAGCAAGGTAAAATCTGTGGTGTTTTCTGACTGCTGCCGCTCTGAGTAACAGCAACATTGATCTGACTTGGAAGGTCACTGAAAATCGGAGCTGGAGCCACTGTAAGGAATGATTGTAAAGCGCAACTGATCTGGTTTGTAAAAGCTCCCCAGCTCCCATGTATGATGTGGAAACACATAAACTACAGATACACTATCGTGATGCAACAAAGAAATACTGGTCTTTCAAATTGCAGGGCAGTTTTGATCTAGTCACTTGCTGCACTGCACTTTTTGTGGGGTTCTGTTTGTTTTGGGGTTTTTTTTTTCAGGGAAAAACATTTAAATAAAGAAAAGTCTCTTGATAGATCTTCAAGCCAAATCACAGTGCAAAATCCTAAAAATTGAATTCAGCTGTGACCAGCAGATGCACAAGAAGTGGCTCTACTTCATACACAGGCAGATTTCTGTCTTTTACTAATAATGTGCTGCTGGCTGTAAAAGAAGATGGTCTTTCATGTTATTTAAAGCAAAGCCACTGATTTCGGTGATTTTCTCCCACATAAGCAGCTTGACAAATGTCTTCTTGCCCTTCCTATGTGCCAAAACTATTAAAAATTCCCTTGGAGAAAAAAAAGAGTGTAGCCCTGTTTTTCCAGCCTGAGATGTTTTGATTTCTAGAACTCAGTTCTCACACAACTTTTTGTAAACAGAGAAGATGTTTTTGCTAACTCTATCTTGTTTTCATTCTTTCTTAAGAGGTGGAGACAGTTTTGGCCAATGTGATTGAATGGATGTTACTTTTAACACCAATCAGTTTAGCTCTAGCAACCTGGTATATAAGGAGGTCAAATTTTAATAAATCAGTCTTTCAGCCTTCTGACAAACTCGTGTTTGATTTTGTGTCCAGCAGTGACACCGTGCCAAGGATTCCCCTCCTCACTTCAAATCCTGCTCCCATTCTGGCACGAGCGCCCCGAGGTTGTCGTGTCTGTCTGGAGGGGAAAGGAATTATTCAATCTATGGTGGAAGCTGGGCTGCTTGTGCCAGGGGGATGCAACAGGCTCTCCCTGTGCGCTGCTGGCTCACCCACGTTTTCATTAATGCTTCTGATTTGGGGTTCAGGAAAGGTAATAAATGTGATGGAAAAGAGCAAAGACGACTGAGAGCTTTGTAAGGTCAGCCTATGAGCCAGAGAGACATCTATTATTGTCTCTGATTGTATCTATAGCTCTGATTTTTCAGCCTGAGATGTTTTGATTTTTAAAACTCCATTCTTACGGAATTTTCTGTAAACGAAAGGAGATGTTTTTGCTAACTCTTACCTTGTTTTCATTCTTTCTTTGGAGGTGGAGAGAATTTGATGTCTCTCTGTGTTAGCCAATGTGATTGAATGGTTGTTACTTCTAACACCAATCAGTTCAGCTCTAGCGACCTGGTATATAAGGAGGTCAGATTTTAATAAATCGGTCTTTCAGCCTTCTGATGAATTCCGGAGTCGTGTGGTCTGATTTCATGTCCTACAAAAGAGCATAGCAGTTGTCTCAGCTTTTCATTGAATCCTGCTGGCTGAACAGTGTCTCCAGTTCTGTACCCCTGTGTGGGCCGCTCGTTCACCCTCTGCCCGTGTCCCCTCGCAGGGCGCCGATGCCGAACCGCAGCACCTCTCGCTGACAGCACTGTTTGGCAAGGACAAGGACAAGGACAAGGACCATGCCTGCCAGCCCCTCCAGCAGCAGCAGCAGCAGCAGCAGCAGGAGAAGGTCCCTGCCAGGCACGGCGTGGTTCGCTCGCTGTCCTACGAGGAGCCCAGCAGGCACTCCCCGTGCGTGGAGAAGCAGCTCTGCCCCGCCATCCAGAAGCTGATGGTGCGTGGCACCGAGCTGCAGCCCCTGGCCGAGTTCCCCGAGAGGAGCCCTCTCTGTGAAAACGGCCCCGTGGCAGAGACTTTCCCTGCGCTCTTCCAGCCCGTGCCTTCCCACGGCGCTCAGGATGCTGCTGGCACTCAGAGCTTGCTGCAGAAATTGCAGAGTCACTCGGGGCCGGTGGCTAAACTGGAGCCCGGCGCCGCAGGACCGGTGAACTCGACAGCCTCCGTGTTCAGCAGGACTCCTGCTCCTGTTGGGGCACCAGGAAACAACATGAGCCAGACCCCTCTGGTGTATTTTAATGGCTCCCTACCAGGCCAGACTCTAGAGCCTCACATTGGTAAAGAACAATCCAAACTTCCTGGCCAACCACTTCCTCTCTCCGGCAATCAAGCGGCCAATTCTGGGGTGATTTCACCTCAAGAACTGTTGAAAAAACTGCAGATAGTGCAGCAAGAACAGCAGCTCCACGTCTCCAGCAGACCAACGTTGGCGGCTAAGTTCCCAGTTGTTACCCAGAACAGCAACACCCTGAAACCACTGGATTCCTGGATAGAAAAGGCTCCAGGCACAGAAAAACAGAGCGCTCTCTTCCAGGTAAATGGGGAACTTCTTCATCGTAAATAAATACAAATCCGGCAGTCTTTGAAACTTGATGTTTTCTGAGGTTAGTCTTGGCTTTCTTGTCCTGCTGCGTGTTGCGCGTGCTTCATTTTGCAGGTGGTGCTTTGCTAGCATCGAGCAAGTTCCGATTTATCAGGTGTGATACTGTAAATCCTGAAGGCCACATCTCTGACACATCCGTGGTGACCAGAAATGCTGCAGTGCTGGGTTGTCCCAGAGCCCCTTTGAAAAGTCACCTAGTTTGCCCTTGCCATGCTTGGGCTGTTATGTGTAATTGCATGCTACTGAGTGTAATATTTGGGGTTTAATCATTATTTTCTGCAAAATCAGTCATAGCTTTCTCCGTGTAGATGTGCATTCTTTTCTGTGCCAGTTGCTAAAGATACTTAAAAGGTCCCTTGTTTTCTAACAGCAGCTTTTTGAAGTATCTGTATATTGGTCAGTTAGTTATCTTGCACCTGCTAATTCTAGATATTGATTAGCTATTTTGCTTTAATTTGCTGTTTATTATTTTGAAAAAAAGGTCTTGTGCCTGAATGACGTCCAAAAATTCTGTTTATTTTGATCCTAGAATTCAGAATGGTGTCTTAAAAAATTCAGGAGGTGTTAAGAGACTATATCCCTCTCATGAGTACATTTTCATGTTCTTCAGAAAAGCAACAAGTGCAATTACAAAATGTCCTGTCCAAAACAACTACCGTCTCTACCAACTTCATTTTCTGTAGGATTTTCTACACTAGAATGTCTTTACATGTCCGGTCTGGGAGTGCATCTGAGGCTTTTTCAGCCTCATTTATTGTGGATGTGTTGTACTGGAGTCTGACTTGTATGGGAGTCTAAAAATTACTGATCCCTTTCCAGATTACATTCCCCTTTCCAGTGTAAAGTTGCAAAGCTGCTTTTCTATTGTGACTATTCCATTCTTGTATTTGTTCTAGTCTGTTTTTCTCTTTTATTGTATTTTTCTGATTTTTTTCAAAGCCTGATTGAAAGACTGCAGGGTATTTCAATGTGCTAGAAAGTTCTTCTGTGCATGAAGAGGCTGCAAGAGTCATTTAATAATAAAAGAGCCACATCTGTAACTGAGTTTGTGACAGGTCAAGTTTTCTAATTCCATGAGAGAAGTGGGAGGAATATGAATTTGATACAGCAAATAGCCATCATTATTTTTGTTCTTTTAATTAATGCAGTTTGAGTTGAATCTGTATGAAAGAGTTGTTTTGGAGATTAGTCACTGAAATTATTCAGGATCAGTTGCTTACAGATGGTAACTTTGACTTTCCAGTGGAGAGCTAAAGAATAAAAGGGGGATCCAAAGTCAAAAAAAAACTGATTTGTTTTCACTGGGAATGGAACTTGCCTGCTTTAAATGTAAGAAATTGTGTGATTCACTGGTACATGCACTGATAGCATGAGGGAGGACATAATGAAGGTAGAAGTGAAATGAGGCAAGTCCAGGCTATACACTGTAAGCCAGTATGCATGAATAAAAAATAAGGAAATATGCTGATATATTTTTCAGATGGAAAATCCCTACAGATGCTGCTATGGCCAGTGACTTTACTGCTGTATACATGAAAAAGACTGGTGCCAGCATTAGTGGCAATATGGAAAGGCAATTCCTGAGGTCTGGTCTAATGCAATTGCAACAGTTTGGCTGCTTGAGTGGGGACAGAAGAGCAGCTTGTGAGAAAAGAAAAGTCTTCTCTGGAACAAGGCTCATTCGCGGTGATTATTGCTGCAAGTTTGCCTTAAAATAAAAGCAGCAACTGAGATTCTGAGTCTCCCTTTGCAGGGCTGTGAGCAGAGCAAGGGCAGTGAGGCTGTCTGGGAGTGGCTTCACAGGCTGCTATCAACATGAGATGCATTAAACTTGGAGATTTAATGCACAGACTAAAAATGCTAATGAAAGTGTCACTCATGATTGTTCCGGACAGCTAGAGCTCTGCAGTCTGGGAGGAATGGCCTCTTTCACGGCCTGCAGATTGCCACAAGAGCAAAAGCAGGGAGGCAAAAATGAAGGAAGGGCTCTGGTCCTTTGGAAGCCCGGAATTAGCCACACAGAACATGCCTGCTTTTGAAAAAAGAACCTGGAAGATAAAAAACAACTTTGAAAACCAACATTAATCTTTTTATAATATTATCCTTGCAGTAGAGCAGAGGCTTCAAGTGCTGCCATGCCTGCAGAGTAGATATTTGAGTGAAATTGAATTGGCACAAATGTATCTGCACATGCTCATGCAAAATTGATCAAAGCAGATTCTGACAAGTGCAGCACAAGGTTTGTTCTCTGTAATTATTTGTCTTTTGGTATTGCCTCTCCTACTACGCTTCAGCATACAGAAAAAGCAAAAGTCTGACAGGAATAGGGAGATATCTGAGCAGTGTCTGTTGTTGGAAAAATCAGATTAAAGGAACACCGTAAATCCATCAGCAGCACTAAGAAAATGTAAGCAATAGTCCTTTCCACAACTGACACATTACAAGTCCAAGTTTAAATTGGCTTCTGCTGCATCTCCATATGGTATAAGAACTGTGATCTCCCACATGGAAAGGAAGAGACCAGTTACCAAAAAAAAAAAAAAATAGAGAAGAAGGAAAAAAAGCAAAAGCTGAAGAATAATACTTGGAAGCATTCAGTCTGGTCTGGAGCCAGCCCTCTTTTGTGAAATATTCCTTATGCAGACAGTGAGTAACGTGTGCTTAAGATACAGTAAAAAAGCATTAATCTACCGTGGGCTTTTAGGGATATGTGTAGTGTTAGGCGTGTGTCATCCTGATTATAGATACATGCATGCTTAAGTGTTTATGCTAATCAGAACTAAGGTTTTAAAAGTGCTTACAGTAACCCAGACACAAATCGATCATTCCTTCAGAAGGCTGCATTATCTTGCGGCTCGTTTTTCGCATTTCTTGGAGCATTTTGCCATCAAGGATGTATTTTGTGCATAATGTTAAAATCTTCTGAGTATGTGCTTAAACCCCAGTGTCTGTGGTGTGAGCACCACAGCCCTGCTGCTCTGTTGTCCTGACTGCAGTTTCAGCATGCAATCATACAATGCAAATAGCTGCATCAAACTTGTTTCAAAAAGTAATTTCAGCTTCTGTAGCTGAACATCACTTAAAATAATCTAAATTAAACTTGAAAGACAGAGCAATGTTAGCATTGTGGCCAGCTTTGTTTTAATTAACTGCCTTTAAAGTTCCTGAGCCATTCGTGGAATGATGTTCTCAGTTTCAAGCAATGCCTCTGAAACCTGTTTCACTGAAGCACTGGGTGCTGCTGTGCCAGAGGAGCCCTGGATCCCCCTGGGATTCTGTTCCCTCAGGAAGCTACAGAAGGTGCCAGGTTGCATTGCAGGGCACTCCTTGGTCCGTGGTGTTCCGTGGATTTGCCAGCTGCGGTGTCACCCAGCTGCCAGCAGCCACACAGAGCAGCAGGCTGAAACCTTGGGGAGCATTTGGGCTGCAGGGAGAGGGTGTTAGGTACTGCACCAGCTATTCCGCACGTTTTTCTGGTTCTTCCTTCTTGGCTGCACAGCTGATGGCAGCCTCCTACTCTGTGATTAGTGACTCAGAGACTGAAGCATTGACCTGACAGAGCTGGAGATAATGGATGATGAACGAGCAGCTCAGGTTCTGTGGGCAAGAAGGAGATCAGCAGAATTTTGGAAGGGCTGTTGTGGCTGCTGAGAAGTTACTCAAAGCTAAAAGATCGGTCCGAAGGCTGTTGGTGTCTCTACAGAGCATTTACAGTGCAAAAGCCTGGTGTTCCAGGGATTGCACATCACCAGTGCCAAGATCAGCGTCTTGTGTTCTGGTGGGTGTCAGTTGTCCCAGTGACTCAAGGTGATCTGAGCCGAATCTCAAATGGAAATGCCGCTTTTTGTTTAAAACAAACCCCAAACAATCCATGTTTTTCAAGTAAAGGTTTGTTCAATGGCGGGAGCATTGTGCTTGAGCTGTTAGCAAAAAACACATTGTCCCCTTGAGTACAGACATAACTGCTCTGCACTGAAAAAAGACACAAACACACTCTATTCTTCTTCTGACACTTGTCTGAAGCTCTGCAGTAGCCTGTCAGTGTTGGCTGTGTCACCAGCAGATGGCAATATTGCTCATTCCATATAGTTTCCATATGCTTGGCGTGTCCTGCCGAACAGACCTTTGTATCCAGAGAAGAAGACAAGGCGTTCTTGGTGTGTCCTTTAAACCGCAACATGTGTTTGTCAGGAGGAGCTGTGTATTTAAGGGCACACTTTGTCTCAGGTTTTGTTTGTTTGCCTCGGGCAAATGAGAAAAATGTCTTTTGATTTCGAAGGCCGTGTTATCTGACAGAGTCTGCTGTAGATTCAGCTGTGGTAGTGGGACACTTTATCTCCTCCAGCTGCTCCCAACCTTCCCTTTGCAGGAGGTTTCACTGCCCTTGCAGAGCAGTTTTGTATATGCATTCTTGAAATCACATTAGGAAGAATCATCCTGTTCGAGCAAACCCTGCCAGTTTTGCTGGAGGTGAATTCAAGAGAAGCTGCTGCAGCAGCGTGGATGAATAGAGCAGAAGAAGCCTTGGGGTGGGTGTCTGGGGGTACTTGGTGTTCCACAGGCAGGAGAAGACCTGTGCAGAGCCTGGAGGTCTCACTCCACAGAGCGATGGCACTCTGCACTCACACTGGTTTTCTTCGAAAACCAGTGTTGTTTTTCAAGCATAGGTGTGCAAAGCTTCAGTCTGTAATGGTTCTGCCCAGAGCCTTGGGACACATTGGTGGTTGCTGTTCTGGTTTCATGCTGTGGGGTTGGAAGAAAGCTGTAGTCAAGGGGTTTGTAGTACTCTGTGTTGGAGAAACAGACACAATATTTACCTAACTGGGTAAATATTGGGGAGGAAAAAAAGAGAGATTTTTGCATTAGGTGTATATTGCATGTTTTGTTTTCTGACCCCTACTCTTTCTGCTTCCTTAAATAGTCCATAAAACAGCAAGAGATCTCAGTCCTCTTTGTTCCTACTTTGTATCGTGGGCTCACAAGCATTGTTCAGAAATGTCTTGCGTAGAACAATCACTACTAGGAGAAAGATAAGCGACAAAAATGTGACTTTTTTAATGCCACTCTGTGTGGTTTTGCATAACTAGGAGATCAACCTCAGTTCTATTTTCTTAACCTTAATTTTTCCTTAAAATTGAAATGGAATCCAGGACACAGAGTGAAGTGATTGAGTAGCAATATGGTAGCAATAAATCATGCTCCAGTCCAAAAGGGAGGAGCTTTGGTGAGCTTCTATCAATTCCTTTGTATGGTCTTTAAAAAGATTGGATGCTTGAAAGGCAAGAAGATGGGAGATTAGGATTAAAATTTTGTACTGGAATTATCTGGAGAGAGATCTGATATCTACAAGCTGAGTGAATTCTTTCTGTTATGTTGTATATTACATCTGATAGTATTTGCTAATAATATATCTGATGGTGTTTCCTAATCCTGCATGTTTTACAGTTCCAAGATTCACTGCAAAAGTTGAAGGTGAAAATTATTTGGCAGTGTGCAGGTTGGTGTGGTTAGGATGCTGAGGGAACTGCTGCAGCATCCAGGTTCTCTTTGAGGGCCTTTTTGATTTTATCAACAGTGTGTTGGTTGTGAGTCTGTTCTGTTTCTGACAATGCCATGAGCTCACTATGGATCTTTAGCTAAACCACTGAATCTGTGGGGTTTTTTCTCTCTCCTTAAGTGAAATGAGAAGGTAAAATGCACGTATATATATTTATAAAGTAATTTGAAAGTTATATTGGAAAATACTTGCTAGTATTAGGTACAGGGGTTAGTCTTTAACAGTGATATTTGCATGTCTCATGTTCTCAAAGATTAAACTTCCTGACTTGCTGTCCCAGCTGCATTCTGTAAGTGCTGAGATTTAATAGTAGTCTGATTCCTGTAATAAATCCTCTTGTCCTAAGATCATTTGCCTATCAGATAGATTTATCACCCTTGAATCCATATCTGCAATCTTAGGTAGGAGGGAAGACCTGTTAATCTGGAAATAGATCCTAGAGGTGGTGTTGAGCTGTATGGACGATTGAGACAGAGTCAGGAAGACAGATTTGTGATCAGAATTTGTTTTTACTAAGATTTCCAAATGCTTATATACTATTCTAGGAAGGCTAGTAATTTTTTACTACAATGCTTCGGTTAAACATCACACAGACAAACTTAGACATTTTACAACACATCTTGCTTGCAGAAGTTTGATTCAATCATCTTCTCCTTAATCCAATCTTCTTGTAATCTTCAAAACTCTGTTTGTTCTTGCCAAGGCAAATTGGTTATCAAACTGACTGTGCTAATTAAATGCGCAGAGCCCTGTGGGCTCGACATTTCTGAGCCTGAATTTCAGCTCGCTGACCATTGCCGGGTCCTTTCCCAAGGGAAAGCTGCCAACAGTTTCTCTTTTCAAAACATCTCTCTCTGTTTCTCAGCACAGGTTCAGCAAACAGTGTTCCCTTTGCCAGAACAACTGTCCCAGGGGTTGTTTCCTATTCCTGACCCAATGGAGAGCAGTGTCAGTGCCATGGAGCAATAACAGACCTTTTTACACAGCGTGTTCTAAAAGAAACTGCTGGGATTGTAAATAAAGCTTCTTTCTCTTCTGACAGCTCCATGGAGTCAATCTATCTCGTGTCCTACCGTGACAGAACCCTGTGTCCCATGCCCACAGAGCTGGATTTTCCCTCCCAGCACTGGTGCCCATCTCTCTGCAGCTCTCACCCCCTCCATTCCCGCAGAATCCAGCAGACAGCTCCAAGTGACACCTGTGTTTTCATCCGGCCAGGTGATGTCCCCGCCGCGCATTCCTGCCACCGTGAGCCCCACGCTGCTGATGTCGCCCATGGTGTTCACCCAGCCCACGCCCGCCGCACCCAAGGGCGCTGAGAGCGGGCGCCCAGCCAACGCCGAGGCTGCTGCGGGCACAGCCAGCCTGCTCCTGCCCCTGCCAGCCCCAGAGCCAGCCCTGGCCAGCAGCTGCTCCATCACCAAGCTGCAGCTGCAGGAAACGCTTCTGCACCTCATCCAGGTACCGTGCTCTAGCCCTGGTGTCTCAGCCTGAGATGTTTTGCTTCCTAAAAGTCAGTTCTCGTAGAATTTTCTGTAAATAACAGAAAGATGTTTTTGCTAACTCTGTCTTGTTTTCATTCTTTTTGGAGGTGGAGACCATTTGATGTCTCTCTGTGTTGGCCAATGTGATTGAATGGGTGTTACTGCTAACACCAATCAGTTTAGCTCTAGTGACCTGGTGTATAAGGAGGTCAAACTTGAAATAAATATTCCTTTTAGCCTTCTGATGAATTCCAGAGTCGTGTGATCCGATTTCGTGTCCTACAGCGACATACTATATTTTTTGCTGAGGACAAATAATGGGTGGTTATCCCAGCTGCCAAATATTTCAGAGATGTGTGTAAGCAGTAAGAGGAATTCAGATGAGAGATTAAAATTGCAAGATGAGTGTGAGCAACTTTAGAATATGGGCTAGATAATGTGAATGTATGTTAATTCAGTTTAGCATTTGAACTAGAGAATCACACTGAATAAAATTCCTTTTGTTGCAGTTTTTCGGGTTTAATTGTGACAGTGCATTAACAATGTTATGTATGAGATGATTGTTTACTGCTCTGGCATGATGCAGAATTATGATTTTTTTTTCCTTAACTTGCTGTGTGAATAATATCCGAAGAGTAGAAGTTGAGGAGAGATTAGATAACTAAAGACCTGGCTGCAGAACAGAAGGAGCAGAGACACACGTCCAGTTTGTAGGTCAAAACTATGTCTGTATGACTTCGGAATAAAATTAAAAGTCATTACCGTAAGATACTTAAAATGTTATTTAAGTTATAAATTCAGAAAAGTAACAGTATGTTTAACAAGCTGGAGGGCTTTCTCATTTTTCCTGCATTTTTATTTCGGGATTAAAAAAAAAATCACATTATCTTGTCTTTACATACTTTGAGTGTCTGGATACTATTAAAACCATACATGAAGTTAAAGAGGAAACAAATCAAGGAAGGTTGGGGTTTACCCTCTGTAACTTTGTACTTGTTAAATATATATTTGACCTGCTATTCTTGGTGGTAGGGATTAATTCTCAGGATTAACTGAGTTACCTGGAAATTATTCACAGCCAATTTGTTAGCTGTCAATTTTCCATTATATAAAACTACAATCTTGGATGCACCTGATTTTCCTTAAATATTATCTGGATTGTAATTATCCTCATATGTTTATGTGAGCTACTTAAAACATTTTTTCTTAATGTGGGCTGACTCATTCTTGCAAAATGTTCTGCAGAAGGAAAAAGTTAAACATCAAACAAAAGGAGCAGCTTCCCTTAGGAGCGTTAAGCCTAAAAGAGCTAAACAAGATGCAAGGATTTTCCCAGGTAGGATTTTAGGGTAGGATCACAATCCAGAGTGTTTCACTATTCCTTCAGGCACTCTTGGAATTATCACTGACCTGATAGAGAATGCAGCTTAAGGAAGTCCAGAGATAAATGAGGGCAAAGAGCAGAAGTTGCAGGGTTGGAACTTCAGTGTTGTCATTGAGTTATTATACAACAATTCTGGACTCAATTTAAATGCACTGTGAGTTTAGCAAATCTTTCTGTGCACTCCTTGCTCCTCACTGAGGCACAGTCATGGGAAATAAAACAGATCTTCGGTGAAGGAAAGGCCTTTGCTATTGTTCTCCTTTTAAAAAAAGATACTTGAAAAGTATCTGGTCCATAAAATGGAATAACCTTCTGATCTCTTTACTGCAGTTATCCTGCCAACAATTAACTGTTTTCTTTTTCAGAACGATGACAACTTCTTAAACATTATTTATGAAGCATATCTCTTCAGTGTGAGGAAGGCGGCGATGAAAAAGTCTATGTGAAAGATCATCTTTTAAATCCCTTTCCATGGCTTCCTGAACTCCAGGAAGAAGAGTTTGCAATTCTCCAGTATGATTATGTTTGAGGAAATGAATGGTGTTAGGCATTTTGCATCCACTTAGATTTTCCTTGTTGGCTGTACTGAGAAAAAAAAAGCGAGCAGAAACGGATTGTGCCTTTAGCGAGGGGAGCGTCACGACGCTGAAGAATTAATCACAGAACATCTTAAATTATTTTCCTTACCCTGGTCCATACTTAGAGCTGGCTTCCCAGCATAAGGACTCAGTTCTCAGGATCCCGTTTCCTTTTTTCCTTGCCGCAGTAACCGATCCTCAGTGGTTACTCATCCCTGCCCGGCCCTAACCACATGGTGGCAATGTTGGATTAATTTTAGGAAAAATGAAAATCGCGCTGAAATCTCGGGACGGGAGCCTTTGGGAAGGCCGATCACCCTACTTAGGTGTCTGCAAAGCGATTTGGAAGAAGTGTCATGACTTCCCTCAAAATTTTTGTAGGAAAATCTTTTTCTATTTTGACAAGAGTATTTTTAGCTAGATGTAGAAGTGGGATTCTGCAGGCGTTCAAGCAGTTGGGGGGGTGGGTTTGTGAATTTACTCGCTGTCACAGAGCTCTGAGGTGACACTGGATCCATGTTTCTGTTATTCCAGGTCCAATCTGCATCATTGTAAACAACGTGAAAATTTGTTAAGGGCAATGTTACCTGGTGTATTTTATTTTTTTTTAAACGTGTTCCTGGAGCACAGTGATTTCATTGATCCGTTTGTAAAGAAAATAATAAAAAAAAAAAGGATAATCCCTTCTTTGTGCTGATTTCATTTTAGTGCACCATGGGCTCCATATTTCGTTTGTACGACTAAAATGTTTTTACACTTGGTGGGAGACACATGAGGTTTTAAATCAACTAGAATAAATGATTGAAGGAAACTTTATATATCTTTTTATTAGCGTCTGCTGCTGAAGTGCCAGTTTAGGAATACACAGTTGTTGCTGAGGAGGCAGAAAACCCAAACTGGAATCCATGAATGATTATCCAGTCCTCTTTACTGTGGGCATTGATGTAGGCACAACTCAGCAGCTTCATCTCTGAGAGCCCTTCCGTGTCCCTTTGGCTGCAGGTTTCAATTAATGGAGTTATAATGAGTCAAAGGTAGGGGGAATTTGCTCCCATTTCTTGGGAAAGGCTATAAATACATAGGGAAAAAAAAAAAGTCAAGAGCTACTTTCTTTATTCACATAAGCAAATAAACTTAAGAAACTACTGGAGTTTCCCTACACTAAATAACTGGTATCAAGTTACACTCTGGTTGCATTTTGTTACTTTATGATCCTTGCAGCTTCGGTGAAATGAATGTGTTGAGCAGATAACCAGGAAAAGCAGACCTTAAAGACAGCAAATTCTAATCCTGTAGCCTTCATAATTTATGTAGCCTTTATTATTTATGGGATTCTACTGAGTTGATTGGTATTATTTCAGAATGAACTGGTGTGGAAGAAACTGCAGTCTACACAAAAGAGTTTGAAACTAAATACATGCATAATGGGTGTCTGTGATGTTGGATTATCTGAGAGTGCAATTTAAGGATGATGGGGACACAGTTAAGACCTCGTTTGAATGTAGAACTTCTGTTATTGGTGAGTAAAAACAATCCTCAAGCATCTCAAGCTGTCTCGGTCACAGATTTTCTAGTTCTGGGGCAAATATTTTATTTACAGAAAGGCAAGTAGAACTTTTAAAAACATTCTTACTTATTACTTGTCAGAGCAATTTACAGAAATTAAAGGCATATTTTTTGCTACATCCGTTAACTCCTGGTGCTTATGAAAACTGTAGGATTGGCATTATGCTTGACAAGCTGAGGCTTATCTTAAAGCAGCCAAGGACTGAGCTAATTGAGGGTTTCTTTTCACTGCCCTCTCTTCTGGTTACATCTACCCCAAGCAATGCTGGCAGAATCAGATTTCTTTCACTGTATTGCACTGTAAGGGATTTCTGGGATTATTCTGAAGGCATAAACTTGCCTTTTGTGGAGTGAGGGAGAGTTGTTGCTAAAGAACAGAGGTGCTGTTTTAAAGTCTCTCCTGCTTACCAGGAGCAGCAGTGCTAAGAAGATAGAACAAGCTTAGAAAGAAACCCTGAGCTTTATGACAATCAGCTGAAGAGGAAAAGGAGTGAGAGACATCTGTTAAGAAATGCAGCCACATTTCTTGCCCAGGTTTCCATCTCAGAGGACAGGATCTGCTTTATCAGGTGCATTTGAGAGGTGGAGACTGAGCTTGGAGTCATGCTGGAGTGTAGAACTGAGGCACGTCCCTCCCCACTGCAAACTGAAGCGCCTGTCTCAGAAAAAGCCTTTATCCAGAAACACACTTGGAGGCTCCCAGTGTCATGGAAACGTGGAGGATTGGCGTGGAATACTGAAATCTTCACCTCTGCCTTTTGGCTCTGTGGGGTTTTAGCAGCTTTGTACCAGCTGGGAGTGCCTCTGTGCAGCCAGGTCTGTGCAGGATACCAAAAAGGGTGGGTTGGGGTCAGTAGATCCCTCTGAATGTGGTGGCTGTGAACATTTGGGCTCCTCTGATTTTTATTATTTTTTAAGACACTGCTAGAGCTATGAGCTCTTAGGCTAACAAGGCCTTTTGAGAAGAAAAGACTGCAGCATTTAGAACTGCCTTTCTTTGGGCCTATTTTGTTTTTTCTTTATCTGAGTATGGAAAAAAGAGAGCAAGTAGAAATCCAGAAAGTGTACAAGGATCACATTAACTCCACTTCAGATGATTTCACAGTATGCATGTGTAAATTTTTTAATTGTTTACATACTTCTTTGTGATACTGCTCATTTTGAGTTGCGGGTTTTTGGTTGGGTTTTTTTTTTCTTCCAGTAGAATTAAATAACTTGTACATTTGGGACCAGCAAGAATCCCAGAAGCAGTTGCAGCAGTGCTTAATGCCTTAATCCCATTCTCAGCCTTGAGTTGATGTTAATTTTCAGTGTAGTTCTGTTTAACCACTGTCCGCTTGCTTTAAAAATTCCACACATACTGAACTAGAGTGAGAAGAAAAGGAGTAAAAAGTCAAAGTAAAAAGTAAAAAGTCAGTGAAACATTGAAGCATCATTTCTGTCTGTGTCTATCATGGAAATCCACAATACTCAGTGAGTATTTTCTCACAGAAAAATTCCACTCCTTAATTTGATTTTTTTATTCATTAGCTCTCTGTTGCTCCTGCTTGTTGTAGCTGCAATGGGGATAATTAAAAATGGTGCAGCAAAATAAAATTTTCCAAGAGCGGGATGCAGCTGAACAGGCAGGATGCTCCACCTCCTCTGCCAGCCTATTTAGAATGTGCTGAGCTTTGAACTTCAGTCATAAACGCAGTGGGTATTGGAGATACCAGCAGCCCTTTAGGACATTAAAACCATAGTTCAATATTTTAGCAAACTTGGACGTCTTTGCTGAGGAAAAGGCAAAATTAAAAGACATTTTTCAGTAAGCATTGGAGGGTCTAATGAAAAAAAAATGTTATGAGAAGGCAGCTTTACCCAGAGGGGTCCATGAAACCCAGAGAAAGGCAAAATTCCACTGCTGGAGATGAATAATGCACTAAAAATTTAATCCTCAGCCAACCTACAGTAAACTTTACTGCTAATTCTGAGGACTTTTAAGAGACTCTTACAAGTCCTTGCCTTTTCCCAGCTCCTGTGAATATCTCTTAACAAGCTTGTTCTGGCCTTTAGATGTAAATCTGTGCACAGCTCAGCTGGGAATACTGGAGCAGGGAGCTTGGCGTATCCAAGCTGCAAGTGGATAATGGGGCTCTGCAAGTGGAAAATGGGGTTCTGCAAGTGGGAAATGGGGTTCTGCAAGTGGAAAATGGGGTTCTGCAAGTGGATAATGGGGCTCTGCAAGTAGAAAATGGGGCTCTGCAAGTGGATAATGGGGCTCTGCAAGTGGGAAATGGGGCTCTGCAAGTGGAAAATGGGGTTCTGCAAGTGGATAATGGGGCTCTGCAAGTGGGAAATGGGGCTCTGCAAGTGGAAAATGGGGCTCTGCAAGTGGAAAATGGGGTTCTGCAAGTGGATAATGGGGCTCTGCAAGTGGATAATGGGGTTCTGCAAGACACTGAGGAAACAAAGGTTGTGGCTTTATAAATACTTGGATTGGAGCTGGCTCTGCTGCTGAAGAGGAAGCCCATCCCAGCCACCCACTCCCTGCTGCTCATCCCTGCTCCCACACCAGTCTTTTCTGCCTTCTCCCTTCATTTTTCTCTTTTTTTTTATTTATTTTAAGGTGTCTGCAGGGTGAAATGACCTGCAGCAGAGTGAATGCAACATGATGTGGACTCAGTATTTCTGAGCCTGAGAATTTCAGCTTGCTGACCATTGCTGGCTCCTTTCCCAAGGGAAAGCTGCCAACAGTTTCTCTTTCCAAACCATCTCTCTCTGTTTCTCAGCACAGGCTCAGCAAACAGGGTTCCCTTTGCCAGAACAACTGTCCCAGGGGTTGTTTCCTATTCCTGACCCAATGGAGAGCAGTGTCAGTGCCATGGAGCAATAATAGACCTTTTTACACAGCGTGTTCTAAAAGAAACTGTTGGGGTTGTAAATAAAGCTTCTTTCTCTTCTGACAGCTCTATGGAGTCAATCTATCTCGTGTCCTACCGTGACAGGGTGCCAAGGCTGGGTGTGACGGGGCTCGGAGGGGAGCCCTGGGTCAGTGCAGGGCTGGGCTGGCCTGGGTGGGATGTGGGGAGAGCAGAGAGGGGCAGGAGCTGCAGCTCTGCTCTGAGCTGACCTGAGCTCCTGGCGAGACTGGCTCTGCCTCTGGGCTGCCGTCAGCACTCAGGAAACCCACAGATACCAACGGGTGTCTTTGCTGCAGCCCTGCCTTGGCTGGCTCTGGGAACCCAGGGGTGTCTGCAGGTGCCCTCCCACGGGCTGGCTGCTGATCCCGAGCCTAAATCTCAGCGGAAGGACGGGATCCTGGCAGAGCGAATTTAGCCTGGGGGATTAGAGTGTCTGGGCTAAAGTTAGCGTGGGCACACTCCTTCCCCAGCAGCAGCACCCTGCGCTGGCACCGGGGTCAGCCCCTGCCTTCCCTCAGAGCGCAGCAGAGGGTGAATCCGCCCTTCATTTGTGGGGTTCGTTCATTTAATGGAGAGTGTGCCCTCAAAGCAGAGCAGTGCTCGGGTATAAACCTGCCCAGCATGGAAGCGAATGCAAAATGCAGGAACCACGCTGCTGTTTTTATGGGTAGCTGAAAAAAACTACTGGAAGGAGCAGGAAATAAGCACTGGGAAGGGTAAGGTGGAGAGAAAAAGGAGCACTGGGAAGGGTAAAGTGGAGAGAAAAGGGAGATTTTTACATCACTTTACAAAATAGATTTTGGAGAAAATGTGTTTAAGGTAGGAATCCTTTCCTTTATAGGTGTTGTGGAAAGAATTCAAGCTGCAAGTAATCTCCATGCTTCTTCTTTTCAGTGGGTGAGCAACAACATAAAAAACCCAATAAATTGATTTCAAATAAACATCTGGTGTACACAGTAGGAAGTCGCTGCACATTTTTTGAAATCAGCAGCTTCAGTCAAACAGGTAATAAAAAAAAAAAACCCACACACAACATTTTAAAGCCATTTGGAATATATATTAATTGAAATCCCATTTTACTCTATTTGGAGACAAATTGCACAAAAAACAAGCCCTGTAAAGGAAGAAGGAAAAACCCTCTGGCATGTGATGACCAAACAAGGGTCAAGAGACAGAAAGGATGACATCCTGCTATCAGCAACAGAGACTCCTGCTTCCATGCCATGAGGGAATTCTGGAAAATGATGGTATTCCTACAGCTGCTGGTGTGTGCACAGAGGGATGTTAATCCCATGGTTAGATCCTACATAAATATTAACATTTTTCTTGCCCCAAAAAACATTTTCTGGTGCCCCAGTGCTGCTGCCACACATCTGTGTCTGCAGGTACAGCCACCCGTCCTGGAGTTCCTCACCAGGACCTGAAATCTGCTTCCCAAACATCCTAGAAGGGAGAGAGAGGTTCCTAACGAGTCACTTCAGAACCCTCCCCACCTGGGGGTTTTTCTTCAGCGCTTGCCTGTAAATAGGGGGGTGAGAGGGAGAGAGGAAAGGAGTGTGCAGGCTCTTGGCAGCCCTCCCAGGGCAGGGCTACTCAGGCTGGGAACAAAAGCTCTGTTTTCCTTCCTTCTTTTACTGCAGCTTTGCAGTCTGGCTCCCCAGGAGCCGCCTGCTTTCTGCCTGGAGCAGTACCCCAGACCCACCTCTTAGCCAGAGTGCCTGCATTTCCCTGAAACTTCATGTCCCTGCTTTTCATTACAGCTTCATTTCACTGCTTTTCACTGAAACTTCATTTCCCTGCAGCTTCATTTCCCTGCTTTTCACTGCAGCTTCATTTCACTGCTTTTCACTGCAACTTCATATCACTGCATTTCACTGAAACTTCATTTCCCTGCTTTTCACTGCAGCTTCATTTCACTGCGTTTCATTGAAACTTCATTTCACTGCAGCTACATTTCCCTGCTTTTCACTGCAGCTTCATTTCCCTGCTTTTCACTGCAGCTTCATTTCCCTGCTTTTCACTGCAACTTCATGTCACTGCATTTCACTGCAACTTCATTTCCCAGCTTTTCACTGCAACTTCATTTCACTTCATTTCACTTCATTTCACTGCAGCTTCATTTCCCTGCTTTTCACCTTGATCTGAGCAGGGTTTCCTTGTGCCTGGGGCTCCCCTCCTGGGTCCTCATCAGGGAAGTCCTGCCTCTCCTGCCTTCTGCCATGGGTGCAGCGAGCTGCTGCCAGGGGCTTGAATTAGGGGAGCTGCCAGGCTGCAGAATCGTAACAAAGTTCAGGAATCCCCAGCTTGTGCAGGAGGTCTGGCAGCAGAGGTGCAATTCCCATCTCTGTGAGAGGTGTTTGCCAGCAGCATCAGCCTCTGCTGCCTCACCCTCTTTCCCATCTCCTGTTTTTACCCCTGAAGGACAAAACCTTCCGAGCAAGCTGTGCCCTCCTCCTTAGCCCTGCCCCGGTTCCTGCCATCACCACCTGCAGCTCCTCCAAAGCAGCTGCAGGGAGATGTTGTGACCCTTGTCTGCCCCACAAGCAAGCACAGGCCATCACCTTCACTTCTGCCCCGAAAGGGGAGCTGAGAATTTCCAGTTTTCACGTCTCTTTAGAATTATTCCCTAGTTTCAGAGTCCTCCCTGGATTTCCTGGAGTACACAGTCATCATTTCTTCATATCTCTCAGACAAAGGAGTTAACTGGAGACTCCTCAACTTTACATTTCTACTCATTCCCTGCACCCTTCCCTTGATGAAGCTCCTGTTTTATGACCCCTGGAGGGACTTTTCTCAAAGACAGAAATGCTTTTCTTTGTTCATCACCCTCACCTGTGGCCCTGCTGAGACGTTCCTGAGTCGTGGCACACTTTTGGTGGGGTGTGATGGACTGGGAAGGCGCCTTCACTTCTGCCTCCACTTCTCCTTCATCTAAGAGATATGAAGCCATGATGCCTGTGGACTCCAGCAAATCCAGGGAGGACTCTGAAACTAGGGAATAATTCTAAAGAGACGTGAAAACTGGAAATTCTCAGCTCCCCTTTCGGGGCAGAAGTGAAGGTGTGGAAGTCGGAAGAGGGAGCAGGGAGACAGAAGAGCACAAACAAAACACGGTTTTGTTCAGGAAAACTTTCACTTCCTTGGCTAAAAGCAGAAGTGTGGAGAGCGTTGCATTTCAGGAGACCGAGAGAGTCCCTCAGTGCAGGGGCTGCTCAGGGCAGCAGACCAGGGCTGGCAGCGGCCAGTGCAGTGAGCAGAGATGGGGACAAGCCCTCGTGTCTCTGCTGAGCACACCTGGAAGAGCCCAGGCTCTGAAATGGGAAGATCTCAGAGATAAAACATCAGCTTAGGAGGAAGAGAGAAGTGGGGCTCTTCCTGTCAAACCTGCTCAATGACGCTGTGCAGAGAGAAGGTGGGGAGGGGAACATGGGCAGGTTCACATACAGAACAGAGGGACACAAACACTCTTCAGGTGTTTAACCTGAAGTGCTCCGCTCCTTTTCTGGAAGTGATGATTTCATAATCCCCTGAAACACCTTTGGATGAGAACTCTTACATGATTTTGAAGGGTTTCTATTTCTTACGTGAAATTGTTAAGCCTTCAGCATTGCTCTAGGAGTGCATTTACATAAATAGCTGGATGGAAGTGTCTAGAAGTGGTTTTTGTGCACATTACCCTCCTAAAGGAGAAAGAGATGGAAATGTTATCCTGCTAGAGTGGACATGAGGAGCGGTTCCATAACAGATGCATGGAGGTCGCAGAAGAAGTCAAGAGGCAGAGACTGATGCCCAGCCACGCCTCACTGGGGCTTCACTCCCCTCCCAACGCTCATCTTTTGCCTGCAGCCAGCTGAGAAATCCCTCAGTCCAGCCCGAGCTGCTCAGCTTCGGATCCAGCACTCCATAAGAAATCAGCTTGTGTAGGCAGCAAGGACTGGGAGAAGCGAGGAGCAGACAGAGGGAACAGCAGCAGCCTAGCAACCGAAAATGAGTCCTGACAAACCCGAGGTGTCTGGCATTCTATTCCTTTCCCTTTGCAGGAATCCCTTGCCCTCTGCCTTGCTCTGCAGCATCCCAGTGGCTGGCACGTGGCAGCCTGGCATGCCCTGAGCCCGCTGGAGGCCAGGCAAATGAACAAAGCCAGCAGGGGTGATGCCCAGAACAGCGAGGGCATTTTCGTATGCAGCAGCTCCTGTATTGATCAAAAAATAAATTACTGTTGCTCCCAAATAATAATAATAAACTTGTTGTCTCCAGCTGTGTGACAAAGACGCTAAGGAGGCCAGTTGGTGCGAAATTCCCATTATCCTTCCTGTCCCATTAGCTCTGCTCTTCCCTCGCTCTCTGCTCAGCCTCTGGTGTGATTTGCGACGTGCTGCTGTCAAAGTTGTTGTTGTGCTTCCTCCTTAGAAATGTTTTTCTCCTGCCTGACGGCTGCAGCAGCTTAATGGGACTCTTAAAGAGGTTTTGATGGTCTGTCCAGAGGTGAGCAATTGCTACTGTCATTTCAGAAAAGACTGGAATTACAAAAAGTCCATTTTCACTGGGAGAGGAAAAGGCAAAACCTCCCATGCCAGCTCCCTCCCCACAAACGGGACTTTGCCAGAGTGGGGTGGGCTATTGAGGTCTCTTTGTGCCCTTGCCCGCCCCAGTCTTCATGTGCCAGGGAACAGCAGGGCTCCGCGAAGCTGAAAACAACCCACTGTGGGTGCTAGAACATCCTCCTGCCTCCGGGGCACAGGATCCACTCAGCTGATCTCACACAGCCCCTGTGCCGAGGCCGAGCTCGCTCCGTGCTCTGCCTCTGCTTCTGCACCTTCCTGGCCCTGAGCTGCCACAGGCACAGCTGGCTGTTCTCTAGAGCTAACAGCAATTTCCTCCTTGGTTTCCCTGTTCAGCAGCATCCTGGGCCCAGCTGATCAGTGTCTCCCCTGCCAAAAAGCAGGAAAAGGGGCCCTGTGGTTGTTTTAACCTGTCCGATTTCCCAGCCCTCCTAAGCAGTCAGTTCTCAGGAGTTCTGGTCACACCAACCTTCTCTGCTTCCATCTTATTCCATACCAGATGTCTTATTTCTTTTTGATCTTTTAGCCTGAGTACGACCAGCATGCAGTGGAATTTGGAAGTCTGCTGGGCTCCCCCCAGCATTTTGGGGCACTGTGAAAGCAGTGAGTTCTTTTCTTCCCTGATCCCCCTCAGCAGAGGTCTGTGAGATGAGAAGGAACACCGGCCTGCCCTTTGCTGCTGCAGACCATCCCTGGAGGGAAGGCTTTGGAACTGGATAACCTTTCAGGTTGCTGTTTCTGCCTGGTTAGATGGGAAAATAAAACAGCTGGCGGTGGATGGGAAGACAGATATTAGGAAAAAAATACCAGCAGAGCTCTGGAAAATCCTCTGGAAGGCAGATAGACAACTCTGGCACTGAGGATGGGACAAAGCTGACCGTCAAGTGAGGACTGTGACAATGGCATGGCACAGTTTGAAGGTGGCCCGGGAAAGGACCTGTGGAATCCTGGGCACAGTTAGTTCCCATCCCCAGGTGGGAGGAGGATGTGGGAAATATTAAAAGTAAGGAGACTTTCAGAAAGCCGTGGCAGGAAGCCCCAGAAACAAAAAGAGCAGAAGAATCTGGAATTAGCTGCAACTACAAAGCTTTAAAATAGAAAAAAAAAGTTACATTAGTACAGCAAGCGAAAATATAAAACAATAGCTGAGTCTTAGGTTGGATAGATCTAACCTAGAGATCTAGTCTAGACTAGATCTGTCTAAGACTAGTAGTCTTAGTCTTAGATAGATCTTAAGGCCGCAGAAAAATACACTTAGCAAGACAGTAAAGAGCTTTAAGCTTAAAAATGGAATATTGTTTATTGTTAATAGGAAGCACACAGGCAAGCACTGTTTGAAGCAGGTGTCTGTGTGCTTTCAGTGACTGGCTGGAACAATTGTCTGTGAGCTTTAGCAATGTGTTAGTGGCTGGAAAACTTTTAAAATGCCCTGTCACAAAGAGATCTTTGGCTGCAGTTAGCAGATGTGAGCTGTTGCCATCCTTCAATTGTGTAAAATCCTGTTGTGAGACTGATGCCACAATAAAGGTTCAAGGAATATCTGACAGCAGTCCTGCCCTGTTTGTGCCCAAAGCCCCAACACTGAGGGTGAGGAGGGTGAGGAGAAAGGAGAATGA
>WBMY01005300.1:412001-465408 GCA_013397315.1 Donacobius atricapilla
CCCTACCTGGCAGAGAATCCAGGCATGGGAGCCACGGGGAATACCCTGTGCCCAGGTCTAGGCTAGGGTGCAACACCTCTCCCTCCGCACTCGTCAAGCTCAGCAAGGATGCTCATCCCCTCTAGTTAAGCGCTTTGACATCTATTAATGCTCTGCCTGACGCGCTGGGCAGCAGGAGGCAAAAGCAGTTTTAAAGAGCCGTTTGTGGAACCCCGGCGCTGCCGCCGCTGCTGCAGCTTGCCGAGATCCCCCCGCGGAGGCAGGCAGGAGTGGCCCCGGGCGGGCAGCTCGCAGTGGAGCAGAGGGGTTCCAGCAGAGCCTGCTGGGTTCCAGCGTGCCGGGTACACCCACGGGATGCCCAGCACTGGGCAGGTTCTGGCTGTGGAGGGGGCACACGGGGCAAAGACAGGGCTCTGCCATGCACCGCACCCAGACCGTGCAGGGCAAGGCCCGCAGCTCCAAAAGCTCCCTTGCGTTTTTCTGGGTCACTGTAGGCTGAAAAGGGACCGGGTGGTTCACATCCCCTGGGTGGCTGTCAGAGGGTGGGAGAGTGAGAGGAGCCTAGCAGAGGAGAGAGGCCTCAGCTCCTCTTGCTGGTGCTTGCTCCACCTCTCTACAGAAGTTGCACTGGCCCTTCCCAGGGCTCTGGAGAGAAGGGCAGAGAAGCTGAGCTGCACCACGAAGCATCCCCAGCCACGGTTTGTGCATGCGCTGCACCTGCAGGGGCTCTTGGGGCAGCTTTGGGGCTGTGGGGTTGCAGCAGCTCCAGCACTGTCACTGCTGGAACAGCCCTGGCAGCCCCCCAGGAGCCCAGCACCCCTCAGCAAGCCCAGCTTATAAAAACTTCACCTTCTTAAGCTGATTTGGACAAGTTAAATCCTTTAAGGATTAAAAATGTCAGCACTGCCGTTGGTAAAAGTTGTGGTGGGGCAGCTTCTGGGGTGCTGGGGAGCGGCTGTGGGTGCAGGACAGCAGCTTGGTCTGCAGGGGGGACAGCACTGCCAGCCAGTTTCAGAAGGAAATACATCTGGAAAATCAGTCAAATGAGCTTAAGCCCTTTCCTGCATTTGGGGAAATGATTTTTATTCAAAATTTGCCAGTAACACCCTTACGGACCTGCCACCAGTGCAGCCCAACTGAGCAGGAGCTGCTCTGACGTTATCCACGAGGCTCTCGGGAAACTTTGCCACCAGTTCTATTCTTGCACCGTCTAAGCCCTTCCCCAGCAAAAGCGCTTCTGGTTTGGGTTTCACAGAAAGGGCACAGAGGTTACACAAGATAAAACCCGACTTCTGCCAGCTTCAGACCGTGCAAATCAACATTCCATGTCCAGGAGAAACACCGCATAGGAACACCTTTCAGCATTGGAGCCTGTGGCATTTAGGAGCCAGCCTGTCCTTTCTGCTGTTCTCGCCACTGAATATAAGAGCAGGGATTAGAGGCAGGCAATCTCTGACCAAATCCTTTTCTGATGTGTTTCGTTATAATGTGATAGCCCTTTACTACTGAAAAAAAAAAAAATAGTATACGTCACTTTGCACAATTTGGAACTTATTCCTGTGCAAGAATGAAGAATAAACAATAGAAAAAGAGCTTTTCTCCTCTGGTACTAAAACCAGACCAGCGGCTAAATTAATCCCTGGTGTTTCAAATCCACTCACGAATTCAACCAAAACACAAAAGTCGCCCTTTTGAAATGAAATTTCAGTAGAGAAATGCGACGGGCAGAGGCCCAGAGGGGGGAGCAGATCAGCAGGAAATGGCTCTGTTTCCTGGGTTGCACGGGGACATTTTGGGGCCACAAAAGCAGAGCCCTTGCAGCAGCAGCTGGGCTCGGGCAGGGTGAGGGGACACGAGGCTCAGTCCTTGCTCCCCCAGCCTGGCTCGGCTGCACCCTGCTTGGATCAGCCCCAGCTTGTTCCAGAGCTCGCTCAGCTCCAGCTCCAGCTCCAGCAGGGCACAAATCTGCTCAGCCAGGTCCTGCTGATGCTCCGGGAGTGCAAGTTCAGCACTCAGAGCGCCTCTGCTTCCCCGCTGGACACAGCTCTGGCCACGGCAGGGCAGGAGGGCTGCCCTCCTCTCGGGCTGATGGAAACACTGGGAGACGCTGCGGGGAGAGGCAGAGATCAGCCTGGTGTGGCCTCTTCAGGCTGCTCCTGGTGCCTTTATTCATCTGCTCCTGAGCTGGACAGAGCCAGGGACCTTGGAAGAAATTTCTCTGCCACCTGATGGATTTCAGACTGACCTTTTCTCTCACTCGTTTATGAAAACAAAATTAAGGAAAACTACTTAAGTTCAGCGGGCTGCCCTTAATTTCCCAGTATTCTCAGGCTGCTCAATAATTGTCTTTTAAATATGTAAATGCCCGTGTATTTCTGCCTCTTCGCTTTCCTACTTTTCAGCTTCTGCGAAATGCCACCAGATATTTTTAGTGACACAAACTTTAGCCCTGTAATACAGGGGTTGGAGACCTTTGTTCCCTCTCATTCCTCTGTGCCCCTTTAACTTTCCAACCAGTCTCTGGCCCTCTCTTTGGCCCCCCCTGTCTTTGTTCCTCCTCTACTCTGAGACCAGAAGAAATACCAGTCCCTGAGCCAGAGCAGACATCCCAAAACTACAGAAACCCCTTTTCTATTCAAGTTCTGCTGTTGTTGGAAGTTGCAAGAACTTTCAAGGAGATGCTCAACTGCACTAACCAGAAATTAACACCACAGACTCTTCCACCCTGCTGGGCGGAAAAATGTTGAGGGCTGGAAGGAGTAGGGGCACACTACACATATGACACAAAAGAAAAAAGAAATGGGGGGAGGGAAATGGGGTAAAAATAAACATCCCTGCTAAAATTACTCTCCCTTCATGTTTAGGTTCTCTCCTTCTACAGTAAAAGACGAGGAGACTGGAGGATATTAGATAAATTCAGCACATGAAACTTATGAAGCCAGCAGCAGCAGATGGGCATCAAGTTAAACATTGATCCAGAGATCCCCATGTCTAGGGGAATGCATTAGTCACTGCTACAACAAACAGGGAAGCATCCCATGGGATCCCTGCTTCTCGTTTCCTCTTTTATTCCAGGCTTGCTAGAAAAACTCTGATACAGCCCAATAAGTCCTAGAAAATACCTGTATTCTTTTTTTCTCCAAGGATGAAACTGTGAGATAAAAGCTCTGGGGAAAAAAAAAAAAAAAAAAAGGCTTTAGCTGGTGGTAGTTCACACTGAGTGGTTAAACATGAATGCCTCATTACCAATTAAGGATTGATTTAAAAAGGCACCCACTCTCTCATGCCTTTTTTATAGCAGTGGGGAGAGGTGCAGTGCGGAGCTGAAGCTTGGTGTTTGCTCCAAATCATCCCCTGTAGCTGCCTGTGGGTTCCTGTGTGCAGGCGGGGAGTCTAAGCCTAGAAAAGTCTAAGCTTTCCTGGGCTAAAGTGAGCTCTTGTGGTTATTCCACCCTTGCTGGGCTGGCTTTACTCCCCAGCCCACCTCTGTGCTGGTGTGTTATTTGTGGTGCAGTGCTCTGGGAATCAGGCCCCGAGGTTTCAGCCTCTGGGGACTCCAGGAACTGCAGCTATCACAAATGAGCAGCGTGTTCTGGGTAGTGGAGAAGGCCACTTACCGCATTAACTAAATCTCTCTCGAGTGGATCCTTGCTGGGGGAGCTGCATGGAGGTGGAGCAGCTTTCTGCTGAGGTGCTCTGTCCATTTGGGGAGCCGTCTCTACTTCCATTCAGAGGGCTCAGTGTTCAGGCTGCTCCTCAACACCCAGGTTTTCTCCCATTATTTCCAGGGTGGCACAAGTGTGAGGGGTGCCTGGCCGTGACAGTGTGCATCATCTGCTGTGGCATCATCCAGCAGCAGCAGCACCAGGGAGAGCAGAGAATTCTTCTGGCTCCTCAGGCTCTGGCCCGCTCTGCTGGAGGAGCTGAATGCAGGGGGGCAATCACGACACCTTCCTCCAGTCCCATCACTTATTTCTCTTCAGCAGGTTTGGCACTTGGTGTCTAGCCCTTCACCCCAGGGCCTGTCAGGGAAGACAAATAGGTGTCTGCAGAGAGCAATTTATTTCTCTTTGGCAGCAACAGAAGGAGCTGGGATGCTGTCTGAGACTCAATTTGTGCATCTCAAGTTAGGTGGGACAAATTCAACTCCGAGCACGGTGACTGAGACCAGCAGAACTGAGTGTTTCTCCCTGCTGACCAGTGCCCTGGGCAGAATGTCCAAGAGCAGCACTGTCTCCTGCCTTGCTGCTTGTCTGGCTGCAGTCTGGGGACAAAACCTTGCCACTGTGCAAGAGTGGCTTAGAGAAATACAGGGGTTTGTACTCAGGAAGATGGAGTTTTACCTGTCTGAAGAAGTAACCAGGAATCATTAGTTATTAATTATTATTGATTTTCCTTCTTTTTGGCCTTTTTTTTAGGGTGAAGTCCTGGGCAGATGCCTTTGGTGGGGAGCTGTACTCCATTGTGACGAAGTATTCAGGCTCTCTCCTGTTGCAGAAGGTAGGCAAAATCTGTCAGGGCTGGCTGAGCTCCCTTGGCTCCGTGCCACCTCCCCATGTGCCTTCCAAGGTTCACCCCGGGGTGGGGGAAAGAAAAAGACCCTGGTGCAGCTCTTTTAGACCATGGAGCTGCACGTCCCCCAGCCCAGAGTGGTGCCCTGTGGCCATTCTCCAGGAACTGGAGAGGGGAGCCACTCAATGTTCCCTGCTGTCATCAGCCATCGCTGAACTCCACCTTCACTGTACCCCTTCTGGTGAAAAACACCTTTTTAACAGCACTCCTCATGTTTCCCCTCTGATGATCACTCCCTGCTCTCCCAGGCTGACCCTTCATTCCTCCTCTCCTTCACTCCTCCTTTCCTGAGTCCCTCTGCTGCCCATCACTCACCTGCTCATTGTCACCCATCCTGCATCTCTCCACCTGACACTATATTTTTTTTTTTGCCTTTCTCATCTGTATTCAGCTAGTTGTTTATCAGTTCTCTGCATTTTGCCCTTAAGACTCTGGTTCAGGCAGGTGCCCTGGAAGCCAGAGGGGCAGAGCTTTGCTTGGCTTGTTCACCAAGCAGGCACCGTGGCAGTAAACTCTCCACCAGCATTCAAGGCTGTAGCTCCCTTAACAAAGTTAAACAAATGGTCCCTTTTGCAGCTGTATAGAAGCTTCCTTAAGTCAGTGGGGAATGGCTGCTCCTCTTTCAGACCTCAGGATCTCTGCCCTGCCCCTCCCAAGCGCTTCTCTAGGAGTCTGGAGGCTGCTGAACACATCCAAAGGAACGCAGACTCCACTTCGTGGCCATCCAGTTCCTTTTTCTTTACTCCCTCTCTGATTCTCCAACACAAGCCATGATTTTCCCCTTACACCTCCTAGGTGTCTGACTTCTATGCTCATGTTAGCAATTATCCCCACAGCCCAGAGCAAAGCCCAGGATTTGGGGCTCACTTGCCTTGCCTTGCTGCTGAGCCCTGTTTTCCTGGCCCCAGAGTGCTGCTTTTTGCCTGGAGGAAGGGAGTGTATCCTGCAGCACTCCCTTCGCTAGCTTTGCCCAGGACAGGCTTTCAGCATCCATCACCAAGGTCGGTGCTGCTCATCAGCTCTTCTCGGGAGGAAGGAGCCACCCTGCAATAAAAAGCCACCAGCCCTGATAAAGACACCTCCTGCACTAAAGCATGAGGCAGCCGCAGCAGGACGTGGGTTCAGGCAAAAGTTGGGCTTTTAGCAGTTTGGATGATGCTTCTGCAGTGCCTGTTGTCCCCTGGGGTCCCCAAGGCGCAGCAGAGTGGACACAGTGTCTGTGACTCAGAGGGAAAATGTCACTTTGAGCAGCGGGTTCAGATGAGCTTGATCCAGCCTTGCCCTGTAACCACTCCAGCAAAGAATTATCTCCTAAACTTTGTCTTCTGCCCTAACCTAACTGGTGCAGTTTAAGCAGCTCAAGTTTATCTTGCAGCCCCACTTCTTGAGCTTTTTCATCTCCTGTGTTTCCCCGGGAAATGAGGGAACAGGGGAGAAGCAGCCAGCACTCCCTTCAGCCCTTCCCTCAGCCTCCTTTTCTTTAGGTGGGTTGGGCATCTCCTCACAATTCATCATCTCAAAGCAGGGACCACCCCAGAGGGCTCCCGCTGCACCCCTGGCACCTCCAGCTCTCCAAGTGGCTGCAGACAGATCTTTTACTATTAAATATCATTTCCATGCACCCTGGCAGACCCCAAATAACTTCATGTAGATCATCTCATTGGCACAGACTGTGGGCATGCCACAGAAGTCTGTGTCTTTGGCATGACACCAAAGTCTGGGAATTAAACACATGGATTTACCTGCTCCCCAGGCACCTTTCTCTGGTTTTTGGACTATTACCTGTTTTTCACATCAAGTATTTCTCTGCAGAAGGGTGGGGAGCACAGTGCAGAGGTCCAGGTGATTCTTTTCTCCGTGCTTGTCTCAGTCAACAGGCATTTTGTCTTTGAGGAAATACAGAAGGTGCTGTTATCTCAGGTTTTATCTTATGTCTCCCTCGTGCCTAATAGTCTTGAACAACCAGCTTATTGTTGCTGTGAGAGTCATAATTTTTCAGTTACTGACTGCTTTGCATGTGAACCTTGTCTTTAATACGTGGCATGAAGTTTCTTTCGTGGTTCTGAGTCTGTTTAGTTTTCTTTGGACCTTTTGTTTGTTCCCTCCAGAAGAACCCTAAAATCACACTGCAAGCTCAAGCAGTTGCCTTCCTACCAGGCTGTATAATTCCCGGAGAGCTGACATCCCCTGAGTCCCTCATTCCCAGGGCTAACAGACATCCCTTGAATCCCCAAGGGCAGGCTTTTACCCTGCATCACAGCTTTGCCCTGCCATTATTAGAAAGCCCAAAAAACATGGCAAGGAACAGACAAAACTTGAGAAGTTCAGTCAAGACATTTTCCTGGGTGAAGATGAGAGGAATGTCTTTCACACTCTTAAATTAGTTCCACTAGCAGTGAGTAATGCAGCACTGTGTGCTTCAATAGGCTGAATTTTATGGAGGTGGGAGCAAGAATTTATATTTGGTGACATATCTCTGTTCACAGATAAAACTTAGGATACCAAATTCTGGAGATTCTACTTTTAAATCCCCACCCCCGTGACTGCAGAAGGAATCTTAATGAATTGCTCCTGCTGTTTTAAGGGAATGCTAAGTGCTAGATGAATAAGACAAGGTTTTCTGCTAGAGCTGAGCTAACTTTTTGGCCTCTTTTCAACATCGGATCCTTTCAGGCAGTTCTCCCAAGCCTGACTCCTGTTCTGTAACTTATAATGCCCTGATAGCCTGAGCCCTAAGCACAGGTTATGCAGGGCAGTCTTGGCCGTACATGATCCTGAGCTGACTTTCAGCCCTGGGGTCTGGTGACAGCATTGAAATCACAGCTCTGCTGCCCACCATTAGAAAATCTTGGATGAACAGTCATCCACAGCCAGAGATTTCCATGGCAGGAATACAGGCAAGCAGCAATTTGCCGGTTTATTTGTAGGAAAAAAGCTCAAATTGGATTTGAACTCAAACCTGGTGTATTCCTTAGCAAACTGGAACTTTGCAGGAAATTTTTTTTTGTTGTTGTTCTTGTTTGTGTTTTTTTGGTGTTGGGTTTTTTTCCTTCCCATCTCTGGCTAGATCTCAGGGCTGAGACGTGTGTGCCATCAGCAGACTGCTTGTGATTCCTCATGATTACTTTTACCACAGTAACATCTACTTGTGTGTCAAAATCACATTAAAAAAAAAAAAAAAAAAAGATTAATTGAGAGGGGGAAAAGCCCTGCAGCTTTCCCCGGGGGCTGTGGCCCCAGGTAACTGGTGGCAGGTCACTTGGTGAGGGTGTGCTGGTGCGTCCCCCCTTGGTGGGCTCTCCCAGGGGAGATTCCCCCGCTCTCCCCAGCAGGGCCTGATTAAACCCAGCCTGGCAGAGATCACTCCTCTCCTGGCAGAGCACGACATGGAGCTGAAGGGACAGACACCAGCTGCGTGTGTGCTGCTCTCCGCACCAGCCAGGGGGTTGTGGCTGCACATTCCTCTTCTGGCAGCGTGGTTACCCCAGCCTTCCTCTCAATCCCTCCTCCTCCCCCTGCCTGCCTGTCCCTGCTCCCCAGCGCAGGGGAAGCCAGCCCTGGCGTTTTTAATCCAGTAAAACCCTTGCTGTTAATCATGCCAGACAGAGCAGCAGCCTCCCTGCCATACCTGCTGGATGCTGCTGCTATTTCTGTCTGACCTCCTCAGCCTGCCCCATGCTCGAGGCGTTTCCTCCTCTGCCTGTGCTCAGCCCTCCTGGATGGTCAGGGAGCTTCTGGGACAAAGGGGGCTCATGGGCTCGCCCTAAAGACCTGCAAAGTCCTTTCCCTGCTGCTTCCCTCTCATCCAAAGCTGTCACTAGAGCCCCTGCCATCTCCTTGCCCTTTTCACCACCTCCCTTTTTGGTGCCAGCACAAGAAGCTGACCCAAAAGCCTTTTTCCTGGCTGAGATTGCTGCTGTGATGCCAACACAAGGAGGAGGTGGAGAGGGGCTGTACACACTGCAGACAGAACTGGCAGTGAGGGACCAGGGAATTGCAATTGCTTGCCTTTGTGTTTCCACATTGCCCAGGAGATAAGGCTCTGTCTTTTCTGAAATAAGTTCATCATCCTGTGTCCTTCCCCAGGTTTCTCTACTCTTTCTTTCTGGCTGTCTCTGTTAGCTGTGGGATTTTTTGGAAAGGAGAAACAAAGGCCATTGTATCCAGCCTTAAAAGAGCAGATTTAAGGAGGCAGATTATGGTTACACAGTTCAGATGGGCTCTTGGGGTTTTTTTAAATTCCTAGGTTATATGAAACATGGTGAGAATAAACTGGTTATCTCTAAAGCTGCCAGATCTAGACGTTCCTCATTACAGCACCTCTCCCCATGGAGGCAGCTCATCATTCCTAGGATTTGGGAATTGCCTCTGTGGTGCTCTTGGCCTAAATTATGCTCCTGGGTGCCCAGTGAGTGGCATCAGAACTGTCTGCCAGCTTTCCTTGGCAGCCTCCCCTGGAAGCACTGAGCAGAGCCTCGTGGCTGGAGAGCTGGCAGGCTCCCCCCAGGTGTGGGGGCTCTGGGGCAGGACAGCCCCGGCCCTGCCAGGACACCTCCCTGTTCTTGGGACAGGTATGACATACAGAGTGACACTACCGAAGTCTAGAAGGCTCTTTCATTATGGCTGCATGCTGGGTTTTATACAGTTGAGGGCAGCTTTGAATTGGTTAATAGCTTTTTTTGTTAATTATTCTATTGGTTAGTAAAAGGTATTTTACTTGTCCACTGTTTATTCTTAGATTGTGTACATATTTTCTTTACTAATTCTCATGAGACAAATTCCTTGTTATTTTTCACTTATTTTTTCACCCTTAGAATAAATTGTCACGTTAAAAGAACTTCCCATTCTTAAAACAGCTTCACATAGAAACTTACAATTTACCTCTTAAATGCACTTAAAAAAATATAACAACCTAGCTTTTTACCCTATTCCTACATCTCCCCAGCAGTGCCCCAGAGCACGTGTGGGAGGAGTTGCAATGGCAGCACACAGCTCCGTCCCCTGCTCTTCTCTCTGCCTTAGGTGAACTGGAGGTGTGATGTGGATAATGCTGCTGTGGGTGGCATCACAGCGCATGGGTTTGCTTTTTAAAAGTTGTCCTTCTGCTTCCCTCTCTGATTTGTAGGCCCTGACAGCTTCAGGTGCACTGCTGCTTTCAGCAGCTTCCAGTTGGTTTTGCTTGGTCAAAGTGCTTTGAGGTGTGGGCACTGACCTGCACACCCTGAATTAGGGGGTGGGAAAGGGGGAAAGGCAGAGATGGAAGAAATCAGAGCAGTTGTTTCAACACCGAGGCAATACCCAGGCAGCAATAGCAGATTCACCCCTCTCCCTAAGAACCCCCTGCTCAGCAGGATTTTCTTCTTTCCCTTGGGTAGAAGTACAAAGATGTGGAGCCAACCCTGAAGATCAAGGAGGTGGATGGCTTGGAGCTGGTGAAGAAGTTCTCGGAGCAGATGGAGAGCATGCTCCGCAGGAAGGTGGAGGCTGTCGAGGTATGACCTCTGCCACGGTAGGACACGAAAATAGATTGACTCCATAGAGCTGTCAGAAGGGAAAGAAGGCTTTATTTACAATCCCAACAGTTTCTTTAGAACACGCTGTGTAAAAAGGTCTATTATTGCTCCATGGCACTGACACTGCTCTCCATTGGGTCAGGAATAGGAAACAACCCCTGGGACAGTTGTTCTGGCAAAGGGAACACTGTTTGCTGAGCCTGTGCTGAGAAATGGAGAGAGATGGTTTGAAAAGAGAAACTGTTGGCAGTTTTCCCTTGGGAAAGGAGCTGGCAGTGGTTAGCGAGCTGAAATTCAGGCTCAGAAATATCGAGCCCACAACCGCTGGGCTTTGGGAAGGAATTTGAGTCCTGCCAGCCCCAGAGCAGCAGGCAGGGGCCTCCTGCCTGCTCCAGGAGTGTGTGGGTGCAGGGGTTGTGTGAGGACTCCCCTGCCCAGGCAGGAGCCTGCTGGTGCAGCTGGCTGCTCGCGCTGAGCTTTAAGCAGACACTGGTGGGAGGCTGTGGGCGTTCAGACAAGGGGATGCTGGCTTCTCCCTCCGCTCAAATTAGAAAATAAGACAAAAACAAAGTCTAGGAATAACTATGAGGGAACGAGCACGCCTCTAGGAGACAAGCTGTTTGAAAAGGCGGGGGGAGAAAACCTCTCAAAAGTGAAAAAACCCAGCTCACCCTTCCATACTGCACTCTGGCTGCTGAAGACTAGGGGCTTGTTTCAGCTGTGTGTGTGGCTCCAGGGGAATTTCTGCACCTCCTGAGCACAGGATGCAGGGAAGGGGCTTGGATTTCCCGCTGTGTACATGGGGAAGTGTGGAGGAGGTGGCAAGGGGTCTGTAGCTGCTGCAGTGTGGGAGATCAGAGCAGGTAATCGTTCTGGCCCCTCTCGCTTCCTGCATCTAAGGATTTATCATATTCCCGTGTATTTACCTACCATGAAAAGCATATTTCTGTAGTCACAGAGCCTTGACTGTTTAAGGCTTCTAATGTGGAAAAGTCATCCAGAAACACATCATTTGAATCTCCAAGTGAAATGTGGGCATATTTAGTCCCAGGGCTTTGGCCCGTAAGGTTAAGTTCTTAGCCAGACTTTTCCAGTGTTTGGATTGCCTTCTCCTTTGTGAAGGAGCAGAACGCAGTTCTGCTGAGACTGTTGCTGATTGTGCAACCCTGAAAACACGTACGTGTTTGGCTGGATCCCTTCCCAGTCTGTACCAACTGAGAATTAGTGCCCCGAAGCATCGTACTGGAGAAAACTGGCTGATTTTATTGCCTTCCATAAATGGCAAGAGTTTATGAATGGCCACAGCATCGCCGAGCCCTTTACGAAATCCAGCCGTGGTCTTTGTCTCAGTAACAATACCAGACTGAGACTCCCACAAGGCCTTTTCCTTTGATGAGATGCTGACATCAAGCTGGGGCTGAAATGCCTTTCCCATGGCTCTTTGGAAGGGATCATGGAAAATGGAATTAAATCTGTCTGCTGTTTCTCTACATGGACCTGTTTCTGTTTATGTATGTCCTGTGATATCTAAAATTGCTCAGGGGTGTAGCAGGGACTCTGGAGTGAGTAGGTGCGGACACACTTGGCAGTAAATCGCTGGGAATGATGTACCTTCCAAGCTGTAAGACTGTAGCACAGAATGACAGGTCAGCAGGGAAAGAGGGAAGTTCTCAGCCCCAGACTTGGCTGTGGCGAAGGAGGCAGTCACTGATACAGCTGAAAGAACATCTGGGGGGCTTTGCCACAGCACCCACTCACCCTCCTCCCCGTGTGCTTGCTTTAGAGGTTGGTGGAAGCAGCAGAAGATGCAGATCTGAACCATGAGTACAACTCCTCGCTGGAGGTGAGTTCACCCTGGTCGGTGACAAAAGGGGGGCACATCCTCAGGGCAGCCCAGGAACGGGCTCAGCCCGGAGCCCACCCCGCAGGCTCCTGGAATTCCCTTGTCTGCAGGGCACTCCGCTTGTCCGGAGGCTGTGGGACTGAGAGACATGCCCGGCAGATCCCAAACCTTGCAGCACCGAGCAGATTTGGCTCTGGGAGGGGAGGGATTTGGGAAGACATTGGGCTGCGCCATACTCTTGGAATTACTGCTGCTGCACAGCCAACACTGTCATTATGTGACGTTTCCAGTGCAAATTAGCTGGCACTTTGTGGGTTACTTGACTGGAAAACGAGCTAAAAATTGAGTGTGAATGAACAATGAGGAGGATGCTGTTACAAATACCCACAGCAAAGCCGTTAATCCAAATGAACTGAGTTTCTCACCATCTTTCTTAACAGCTCCCATCATCTTTTCTGTACCAGCCAGACACCCACTCGTCAGGACTTCCCTTAAGGTGAAAGTCTGGTGCTGTCCAAGCAATTTGGATAATTGGCTTTCTGTTAATAGCTGTTTGTTGTGGCCAAGCCGTGGGATTATTGCTGGCGAGGGGAGCTGGAGTAAGAAGGCTGTGGAAGGAATTCCTCTGTCCACAGCACAAGCACAGCTTCGCACAAGGACAGGCTACCCCTGCAAGTGCATGTCTCAGAGCTGGGAAAAATGAAAACACTCCTGGAAATCAAACTGGTTACTAATTTCATCTCTTTATTTTCTTTTTTCCTTTTTTTTAAAAGAGTCCCATTAGTCATGTTAGTTGGGTCAGCTGCATTCCCAGCCCGGGGCGTGGGTGAGTTGAGGTACACGGCTCTGCATTTGCACACTCCATCTGCACCCTCTGAGGGCTGCTGGTGCTCCAACACCAATCCTTACGTAACCTCTAGCTCAGATAAAGTCAGCAAAACCATCTTAGGGACGTGGGTTATCCAAGGACAAAGAATGCCCTGGATGTATAAAGTGCCTGTAGACGGTGAATCCCCAGTGACCTTCACGGGTGGGGGGACACTGCCTTGTCCTTGGGCACCTTCTGCCTGCTGCTCTGCCCTCGGTGAGTGCCTGCTCCTCGGAGTGACAGGATGAGGGGATAATCCTGCCTGGGTGTCCATCAGGGGTTCACTCAGCCAGCGACAGCTGCAGACACAGGGCGAGCGAGGCCGGCGCTGGCGTGTCCTGTGGTAAACCGGGGACAGACAGACAGACAGACCCTCTAAGGCACTTCACCTTTCCAGCTGATCCCCTAAACCTCTCTGAGGGGCCACAGGAGGCTGCCCCCCTGCCCTTCATGTGGCTCTTCAGCAATGCTCCTGGCACTGACAGTGCTTCGGGTCATATTGGCACATGGTAGCAACAAACTGGACAGAAACCATCATTTGGGCAGCCTGGCACTTGCAGTTGGTAATAGCTTGTTTGTGGCTCATTTGGATCCTCTTTGAAGCTCTGCTTCTCCATATGTCCCCTTGTTGGAACCCCGGGCACTGGGAATTTCAGCCTTTCTGTGCTGACAGGCACTGACCCCCGAGCAAACACTGCATTGACCTGAGACCTTGGAGAAGGCTCCCAAAATTGAGTGACAGCACTGGGATTGTGGGTGTGGAGTTTGAATAGAAGTGTGTGATATCACAGGGTGGGAAACTTAGAGTTTAAGGGTTTAGAATATTGTAATATCTATAAAGCAAGATGGGAGTTTTAGGGCAGAGGCTGAGTCCTTCTTTTTCACCTTCTCCATGGCTCTGGGAGGTATTTTGTAATTGGGTAGAAAAGTTCTCATTGCGGGCCACAGGTGGTTGGTTATTGGGTTAAAAGTAAAAATAATTTAGGTGTCATTTCTTAATTGGACAGTTTGTGCTTAAAAGGCCTTGTAGAGAAAGAGATAGAGGACATTTTTTACTTCGTTAGCTAGAACTCACAGCTTGTGAGACTGTACTATAGATAAGAATTATTAAACATCTGAGTCCGAACACAAACCATGTCTCTCAAGCATTTAATCCCAACTCCGGCAGAAAAGAAGATAAAAGGCAACATTTAATGGTGCCCTGTGTGAAGAATGAACTCACAGCCTTCATCCCCTCTGTTTTAAAGAGTGTTTTTCCCAGCAATGCTGGTAACAGTCTGTCCCATTCTCTCTTTGTCTTTCTCTTTTCCATTGTCTTCATCAACAGTTTGATTACTACAACTCTCTCCTGATTAATGATAAGGATGAAAATGACAATTATGTGGAGCTCGGGGATGAATTCATTCTGGAGCCAAATGAGCATTTCAATAACCTGCTGGTGAACACAACCTACAGTGATATCCAGCTGCCCACCAATGTCTACAACAAAGGTAATGGCCTCTGCTTTCTCACTGCTGGTAGCTTGGTGTGGAAATTATCTGCAGTAATACTGGAAACGAGGATGGGAATAGAAAAAAAAATTAGAAAGAAAAAATAGAAAATAAAAAAATAGATATACACATAAATAAATAATATATAAAGAAATTATATCTAAATAAATAATATCTAAATAAATAATAAGATAAATAGAAAAAAAAAAGGCAGGGTTGGAAAGGTGCTGTCCTGAGGGACGGTCATGTCTGCGCTGTCACTGTGACAGGGCTTGGGTACACTCTGCTCTTGGAAAGCCTCTGATGGTGGACAGGCCTCCATCTCAGGCGGGCAGTGTATTGTCCTACAGCTCCTCCAGCCAGCCAAAGACTGAGAGACAAACCGAGGTGAGACTTTATTGGCGATTGTCCCTCTGGAGGAAGGGTTGGCTCTATCACGACCTTTAGCTGTCAAGAATCTCATCGGTGACACGGCTGCTGTTATTTGGAGACACAACAGAGAGAGCTCCGTTTCTCCCATGATTTCAGATCAGTTCCATCTGCTCTGAGCACCCCAGCCCCTAAAAGCTCGCTGCCCGCGGAGGGAGCAGCAGGGCTGGCTGTGCGTGGGGGCAGCAGAGCTATGCAGAGCAGGCTGCAGTGTGGGCAGAGGGGCTCAGACACAGGGAGGCACTGCCCAGGCAGCTGAGTTCTAGTCCCTACGCCTGGCCATGAGGCGGGCAGCTCCTCTGGCTGTGCCTGCAGGAGGAGCAGGAGATGGAGGAGGATGAGGAGGGCTGCTGCCATGCCCACGGCTCCTCCAGGGAGCAGAGCCCTGCAGCGCTCGCTCCCCTCCTGCAAGCAGCAGCGAGCCTGGCTCTGCCTTCCCACAGGACTTACTTTTCCTCATCCCTGGGCAGTCGCAATTCAGTTTTTCCCTCATTTTGACGAAAACTGCCTTTACTAAAGTGACTAAATAGGAAGTGGAAGGTGAGAGCCCACCCTTTTCAACCCCAGTACAGCTGGTCCTGCAATGGCCAGTGTCTCACGATTCACTGCTGCTGCTCTCTTTGGCCTCCTGAGGCAGTGAGTCAACACAGACACCAAGTCACACTGCCTCCTAGGAGTTCTCGGAATTTGCAGCTTCTTATTGATTCCGAGGAGATGGGGGCATGGTAGGACAGCCCAGGCTTCGTCGAGGAAAGGGCAGGCAGAGGAGGAAAGAAAGATTTGATGAGGAAAACAGCAGCTGAGTAAGTCCTAGGGCTCCCCTGTCCTAGGAGGTTACACCTAGCATAAATTCAGCCAGTCCTTGTAGGAAGGCTGTCAGTGATGCATCAAGCAGCTGCTTCTCAAGAGCCACACGGCCCCTGCCAGGCAGCAGCTGGGCCCTGCCTGTGGGGTGTGCCAGCTGTGCCCAGCACGGCGCTCACTCCCTGGGCCTCTGAGAGCGCTATTCCAGCCAGCTGCAGGGCTCAGGAGCAGGCGAGGCTGGGAGGAGAAGTGGGGTGAAGAGTTCTGACCGAGCTGAGATCACCTGCAGTGGCCAGGGAGGGTGGCCTGGCTCCAGGATTCACTTGGATGGGCAGGGAGCAGGATGCATCAGTGCAAAAGCTTTGGAGGAGGTTGCATTCCTCCTGAAGCTGCCTGTGTTCCCATCCCTCTCCTCCATCGGGGGGTGGAGGTCCTCCCTTCTTTTACACCCACTTTTCTCCCCCACAGACCCTGCCATCCTCAATGGGGTGTACATGTCAGAGGCCCTGAATCCCATTTTTGTGGACAACTTTGAAAGGGATCCCACCCTGACCTGGCAGTACTTTGGCAGCTCCACTGGATTCTTCAGGCTGTACCCAGGTAAAAGGGTAGAGCTTGGGTCTGCTCTTCCCGTGCAACACAATCATTTTGCAGGACAGGGGCTGTGCCGCGGAAGAATCCAATCTGGGCAGTCTGGGCACATCCCAGCCCCGAGAAGGGCAGGATGCAGTGAGCAAAATACTCCTGCGTGGGCTGCGGAGGCTGAAGGAAGTGCTCTGCAGGCATAAACCACTTTCTCCCATTAGAAGCAGCCACTCAGGCACATTGCTCCCCTACCCCAGAGGAGTCTGCTGGTAGGGCTCCTCCAAAAAGCTCTCAAAACACCACAGCAGGGCTCCCCTGGGGGCTTGAGTGGTGGCCAAAGCCTCTCTGAGGACAGAGATGCATCCCTGTCACTGCTGCTGCTTTTTTATGCTCTCAACCTCTCTCTGGGAGAAAAAAAATGTGTTGCTGAGAGCTGCATCGAAGTGACAAAAATCTCAAAGTACAAGCAATTGTTTCCCAAATTCGAACAGCCTATGCCTAGGTACATTTTTTTTTTTAAGACAAACTTATTAATCGGTTTACTCAGAGCTGCCACGGCCCGAGCAGCTGTGGCTGTATTTCTGCAGAGTGGGCACTGCAGTGGCTGGCCAGCCCCGTGTGCTCCCTGGGGCAGGGGACAGCAGCAGGGCAGGTGCTGCCTTACCTGTGCGTGCTGAGTGCTCCTCTCGCTGCTCTCTGCAGGAATCAAGTGGTTGCCGGATGAGAACGGGGTCATCTCCTTTGACTGCAGGAACCGTGGCTGGTAAGTTTGCAGAGACCTGGCCAAAGCACCTCCCATCCTTCCTCCCTCTTCTCCAAACGGGCACCTTGGGGAGCTGCTGCTCAGTGATCAATGTCCTGTGGTGCTCCTGCAAGAGATTGGGGGCGGGGGGTAAATAAATAAAGGTGCTAGCAGGTTAGGAAGCCCTGCCAGCAGCAGTTTTCCCTGTGGCATCTACCATGGGAGTTGCCCTGTGTGACTGGGGGTGTTGAAGCTTCAGAACTGTGGTGTGCTGGCTCAGTCTGCTCAGCGTGGCTAAAGCAGAGCAGTTGTCACTCTGGGATGTGTGCGCAGCGGGCTCAGCACTCCCCAGCGCAGGAATTTGCATCTGCATTTGCACACTCCGTCGGCACCCTCGGAGTGCTGCTGGTGCTTGAACACTAATCCGTGTGTAGGCCCTGGCTCAGACAAAGTCAGCAAAGCCATCTTAGGGGCGTGGGTTATCCAAGGACAAAGAATGCCCTGGAGGTACCGAAGTGAGGTGTGGATGGAGCAGCGAGGCGCTGGGGCCAGCTGCACATCCAGCTCTCCTCCTCCCTGCCTCTGCCCCTGCCTCCTGCTGCTCCTCCTTGTGCAGGTACATCCAGGCAGCCACCTCTCCCAAGGACATCGTCATCATCGTGGATGTCAGTGGCAGCATGAAGGGGCTGAGGATGACCATCGCCAAGCACACCATCGTCACCATTCTGGACACTCTGGGAGAAAACGACTTTGTCAACATCATTGCAGTACGTCTGCCTCCCTCCCGCTGCTGAGCTGCCTCACACCCTCCTCCTCCTCCTCCTGGGCAAATCACAGTGACCTACCTACAGCAGCACCTGTGCTGGATGGGGGATTAACCCAAATTAACCGGGGAAGGCAGCTCTGTGTGGTCAGCAGGGTGCCTGCCAGGTCATTTCTTCCCTCCTCCACAGGGGATGTTGGCTGCATCTTTTTGCTTTCTTAGGGATGTGACTGCAGCAAACAAAGGGCTGCAGGGAGGCACCCGAGCTAAGAATTCAGCTGCCTTGCCATAACACTGTATTTGGGTCCAGCAGCAGCAGCAGCCTGGAAATGTTATCCTGTAATCCTCAGGACAACATTTCCAGGCTAGAAAGCTACCAGCACATGGCTTCTTGTGCACCACCATCCTGCAAGGCTGCCCTTGCAGTTCTGGGTCCATCACTGGGCCTGCATGGTTGGGCAGGAAGGCTCAGGGTTACTCCCTTCCTTTCTGAGCCCTGGCAGGCTGAGGATGGGCTGGTCACCCGCAGAGAACCAGCACCACTGACCGCAGCAGGCAAAACTTCTTTCCATGACTAATAGCAAGACTAGGGCCATGTTAAAGGCTCCTTGCCTTCTAATTTTCAAAGCTAATTCAAACACCATCTCCTTCCCCAGGCTTCTCTCTATGATAGCTTGCCAGGGCACAGCCACTGAGATATAAATCCCACTTTTTGTTGACAGCTTCTTATGTTAGCTAATTAGAAACTCCAGTGGCAACAATTCTGTCTTTATATGGCTGGACAGATGGAAGAGTGAACAGTGTTGGCAGGGAAATGGAGGGGAGTCATTAAGGAGTTTGAAATATCATCTGTTCTTCAAAAACAACCCCAGAAATACCATGTTATATATATATATATATTTCTTTACTGCACTCACACCAAGAACCTGCTGGCTCAGAGCTATTAGAGCCTGACCTAAGCTCCTGTTGATCAGCTGAGCAGCAGTGGCCCCTGAGGAGTTGCACTCTCCTGATCTTGCAGGAAAAGGTTCACAGGGGCCTTACCAGGCTTTACCTCACGTGTGCCAGCCCAGGATCATCCCCTCCCCTAATTATCCCGGCCCAGTGCATGCGTGCTCACCTGGTTTATTGTTGTCCAGCCGTGCACCAGAGGCTTCCAGCTTCAGCTTGCAAGGTTCAGCTGCTGGCTGGGGACTCACAAAGTCCCCAGAAGTCAAAACAGTGTGCCGAAAGTGCCAGAAGCAAAGCCAGGGATACAAATTCATAAAGTGGGGGTAAAAAACTTATTGGTGTGAGTGGGGAGGGAAAAAAAAACTTTGTATGTGTAGATATGCTCAGCTAGAACTCAGCAAAACACTGTAATTAATGCTTTATTCAAACAAACAGAAGATTCACCAAAATCCTGGTTTGCCATGATCACTATAAACAATATTTAAGGGAAATAGGTATAAAATGGCATAATGCTCCATGCTGTTAGAGCCCCCTAACCCTAAACCCTAACCTGAACACCTAGGACATGAATTTGAATTTTGTGAATTTTCTCCCATGCCAACCCCTTTCTGTTCCTCCTCTCTTTGCAGTACAATGATTATGTTCATTTTATTGAGCCCTGTTTTAAGGGTATCCTGGTCCAAGCAGACAGAGATAACAGAGAGGTGAGTACCAGCCCCCTCTCAGTGTCACTCAGGTTCCACGAGCTCTCTGCATGGAAGCAGAGCACGGGGCTGGGATGCTGAGAGATGAAACTGCAGGGACAAGGGGCCGTTTTATATGGGGTTTTTTCCTTACTCTTTCAATTGTTTTGGTTTGTATTCCTACATCCCTGTATTCCTTCAACAACCAAAGTTCTTCCCCAGATTAGCCCTAGGTCACAGAGTATGACTGTAGAGGGTTGTGTCTTCTGCAGTGTTTCCCAAAGGATTTCCAAACAAACTGGACTCTATCTTGCAGAGAGGGTTTAATTTAAGCAGATCAATGCTGCTTAAGTCACAGACAAGCATTCAGGTTTTTTCTTTTTCCCTATCCTGTTGCTTTTGGGTGCACAGGATGTTTTGGGGTTTGTTCGGGATTTTTTGTTGGTTTGGTTTGGTTTGGGTTTTTTTTCCTGAAGGAGCCTGAAAGGGAAAGTCAGATTTCCAGCAGTTTTGCCCCTTCCATGATCTTACGTGGATTGTCAGTGGCTCACAGTGCAGAGGCTGAGAACTGCAGCCCTGCTGGATCTGCATGGGCACAGCCTTTTCTGGGCTGCCCTTTCCTCCCCTGCTCCAAGAGAGCACCCTGCCTGCAACTCATCCCTGTTTTTTTTCCTTCTTTTCTTGCCAGCACTTCAAGCAGCTGGTGGAGGAACTGCAGGCCAAAGGAGTGGGGACTGTGAACAAGGCTTTGACAGAGTCCTTCAAAATCCTGAGAGAGGTAAGGGTTGGTGCTGGCGCCTGTGTGGGGCAGGAGTGCCCCCGCACTCCTCTCCACCCTCAGGGTGCTGCAGTGGGGAGCAGGCAGGAGCTCATCGCATGGATCCCAGGTTTGTGACAGGCTCTGTGCAGGGCTCCCCCATCTAGGGGAAGTGCTGGTTTGCACACGATGTCCAAAGCCACCAGTCCCTGCCCAGGAGGGATCAGGAGCCAGCAAGGCTTGTGGCCTCAGGAGTTTTCTGAATGAGCCCCACAACTGGGCATTGCCCTGGCACCTTTACAGATAAATATAAAATATAACTGAACAGCTGAGGGCCACAATTCTTGTTGTAAGTAACGTCATTAGTGAGCAGTGATGATAATGAAGACAGAAAAGATTAATCTTCAGATTTATTTCAATGTCACTTTGCTGATGATCAGTGCTTGGGGACGAAATCACAGGTACAGGAGAATTAATCCCTCTGATAAGAACCATAAATGATTCATTGCCTCATGTGAATGGGAAATTCAGCAGCCTGGAGGTAAACATACAATTTAATTCTGTTTCTTAAGGAATGGTACCAAGAAAAAGGACCGAGAACCAGCTGAACACCCCCATCCCCTCATGGCACTGTCTGTAGTGGGATTGTGGATCATGGAATCATAGAAGGGCTTGGGTTGAGACAAAATATGTCCTCCACTGACCTAGCTGAACCAAATATACCTCCAGGGAGAGAGTGTTGCCCATGCACCCCAGTGGACTATCGAGACTCCACTGCAGTCACAGAGAAGAAACTCCTGGGTGGGTTAAGATTTTAGTTTTTCTCCCTATTTAGTGTTAAAAAATGCAGTCAACCATTTCAGTAGTCATCACTTATCTTGATTCTTGTTGATTCTGTCTTGCTTAATGAGCTCAAAGCAGCTCTGAGATTGCTCTCGGACAGTGCAGCACCCAGTGGTGATAAAAACTTCTGCTGTTACTCACTCCCAAGGGGCAGTACTGCTTCCCTCATGCCTTTTGCTGCCACCTTGGCTCTGGGGAGAAGGCTCAGGCATCTGAACACCTGCAGATGCGGAAAGGTGTCATTTCCATGCCTTGGAAATGGCTGTCCATGAAACAGGGCTGCACAAACAGCATCTTCGTTAGCAAAGGGAAGCGTGGAGCAGAGTGCCCTAATGGCAGCTGGAGCACCCCAGGCTCTGCAAGTGCCACAGCTCAAGGCAAAAGGGAGCCCCTTGCAAGTGCTGGTGTGGTTTAAGGGAATCATCTCCTCCAGTTCCTTACACCTGTATCGGTAAGAGCAAAGGAAAAGGGTTTTCATCAAAATCTGTGCAGTCACAGTCAGCAGAAAGGGGAACTTTGGTGGTGATGCCTTGGGAAGGCTGACCTGGAACAGAGACTGGACAGAGCTGGAGAATAAAGCAGGGATTTATTGAAAGGCCTTTAGGGTGCACCTTGGGCAGGACAAGAGCCTGGCCAGGGCTACACCCAAGGTGGACCCAAAATGGTCACAAAATGGACAAACGGTCACAAGGTCTCACATTTTTATAAGTTTTGGTCCCTTTGCATCTTGGGGTTTAATTGTCCAATTCCAGCTGCAGGCTGTGAGGTCCCATCCTTCTTGTTCCTCCCTCCAGCCCACCCTTGTTTGTGCTTTTGGGCTGAAAGTTGTCCTTGGTGTGCAGCAGGAGAAGGATTTGTTTTGTGTCCCTGCTGTGTGCAGAGCTGAGTGACGCTGAGTGTGAGCTCAGAGCTGCACCCTGGGCAGCACAGAACCTGGAATACATGAAAGCCCAAACTGAAGGCATCAGTGGCATAGACCACCCCCTTCTCATCAGACAGAATTCCCACTCTAGCTGTTCCTCACAGCCTCTCCTGTCATTGTTCATGGGAGCACACGCAGGAGAATGAAAATTGCCACATCGCGCTGATGAAACAGCCTTTGCTGATTACAGCAGACAGCCAGGAATAATATCTGTAATGAAAGTGGCTGCAAAATTTCCCTGGTAATTTTCCTCAGTCCAATTGCTCACAGAATTAATAGCCCAGCGGAGACCTACTCCACGAGGTATGAGTAGCAAAGAGGGGCTGGAGAAGAGCACAGCCCTCTCACTGTCTTTGTGTTCTTCCATTATCCTCTAGGGGAGACAGGGCACGTTTTAATCCGTGATGCAATTTGCAGAGCAGCGTCAGGAGAACAGTTAGCCAGAGTCCCTCCTGTCCCTCTCTGCCATGCTCAATAAACCACTTGAACTCTCCATTTCAATTTAGCCACAAACCAAGTGGTTCCACTAAAATATGCATCCCAGGGAAACCATGATCTTAAGCACACAATTATGAAGTGCTTCAAAATTCTCAGGCATAAAGTGCTGTCTTTTGAAGTCTTTTCTTATTTATTGAGTTTTAATCTATCTCGCTGCTCTCTTCCCTTCCTAGTTTCAACAAGCTTAGCCTGCCTCGCTCTCTCCCCCTTTTCCCGCAGGATTTACACCCCTTTGTTCTGCTTCCAGGCTGCCCCCCCAAAAAACACCATCCTCCCAAGAGTGTGTGAGCGCTGCAGCTGTGAGCTACCAGGGGCTAAGCAGAGCAGAATAATTGCTTTCCCTGTTTTACACACCGTGCTCCCCTTACCAGGACGTCAGACAGCAGCCCCGTTTTTTTCAGGCGCTGTCACATTGCTAATTCCTCTGCAGCTGATGTTTCTCTGCAGCCTCCCTCCCCAGGCAGCATCCACCCCGCTCCTCTGTGTTCCAGCCTCTCCGGTGTACGTGTGGCCTCCTCTCTCAGGATGCACTCCCAGCAAGCATTTTGAAAGCTGTTGCTGCTCCCACCCTGCGGGGGACAAGGAAAGCCAGGTTCTGCTTTCCAAGGCCACCTCGGGATGGTGTTTACTCTGTTGGCTTCCGTGATTTAATCAGAAATCACAGAAACGTTGGAGTTAATTGGGTGGGTCATTCCAGAATGGCTATAGGTGGGAAAAAGATGATGAAACTGGTCACAGACTGGATTTCAGTGAGACATAAAATTCTGAATAACTTGAGCAAACTGGTGCCATAAAAAGAATGAACCTGTGTGCTGACTGAAGCAAACAAAGGCTTGCGGCCTCTCATGTCTCACTTGTGTGTACTTCATTTACACACTCACGAGATGCATGTGTAACTGGTTTTTCTAGCAGCATGCCAGATGTTTAAGGACTGGTTATCCATCCATTTTCTGTGTTTTCTGTTGATTCCCTCTTCATCCTTTGGGACCTTGTGTAGTCCCAGTCAGGTCTCAGCCCATGAGGCAAGCAGTTCAGCTACACCTTCTGCAATTCTTTCCCTTCAAGCTGAGCAGAGATTATTCAAATGCTTTCAATTAGTTGTTTTTTTTAACCCTACCTCTTTGTGACCCTACCTATAATTCATTCATTCTTTTCTTAGTTTCTTATCACTTCAGCAAGTACCCAGCCATTACAATATTTTCCTTTCGATGATAAAGGATGGAGGCTCCAAAGCATCTCTGCCTGACCATCTCCCTCCCTTTTTTATCATCTGGCATCATATTATTTTTACTCCTTTTCTTGCTTGTTCTCTGAACACTTAGAATTTGTTTCTTGATTCCAGTCACATTTTTATGGGCCTGGATTCTACAGCATATTTTTCAGGATATGCAAAGCTCAGAATTTCCTGTTTATCCATTCCTATTATTTTGCTTAATGCCTTTTCTTGTTTCTCCTTCGCTGGCTTTGTTTTCTTGCCTGCTGCTGATTTTCTCCCCATGAGAGGCTTTGCACTGAGTTTGAATTTTCAGCAGCTCTGGAGGCCATTCCAGAGGCAGCTCTGCATAGTAATGGGGCAGGAGGAGATGGAGGGGGGCTGCTCAGTGCCCTGGTCAGGCACCGAGTGCACACAGTCAGCGTGCCTGCACATCTCTGGGCGATGCTGATGGCTCCTATTGCTGCACTGAGAGCTCTGTGCCAGCCTGGAACTGCAGAGTAAAAGGCAGTGAGCAAACCAGGGAGTACAAGAGACTGTGACCCTGAATTAATTAGATCATGCCTGTTAGTGCTGGCAACGTGACTGAAGTTATACAGGAGAATACACAGCCCTGTGCCTCCTTCACTGACCCGGCTCTAGCCTGTATTTCTTCAGACATCTCTTCTGTGGACATGTTATTCCTCATCTCCCCTTCTTTCACGCTCCTGAGGCTTCAGTCAGAGCAGGGAATTATGCTCAGAGCTTGCTGTGAATGCTGTCAGATCATTTGCCACAGCTGCAGCCAGTCACAAAGGACCTAAAAACCAGGGATTACCTCTTGTTCGTTTGTTTTCTAAATCTGTCCTTTTAATCTCCATTTCTATGACACTGATGATCGCATTTTCCCCGCTGAAAATATCATCTACTCCTGTAATTAGGAGATTGCTGGTTCTGCTACAACATCTAATTTCTCAGTTTCTCAGCATTATGAGTTCTGAAGTAAGCTTCATGAAGAGATCTTAGGTAGTTTGAGGAAATGGTGGGTGACCTTCATTAAGCGTTAATTTAATAATAACCTAAACAGACACATTGTAGATCACAACAGTTTGGAATAAGCTGCTTCCGTAACCACAAGGTTCCTATATCTGTGGTCTGAGCCTCTTTCTGACAGCATCTCCTGCACCCTGTGCCTCCCTGGTGGACACTCACACTGCCTGTTCTCTCTGCTAATCTGCACCCAGTTGATCTCTGTCCTAGAAATAGCTCCCTTGAGGCTCTGGTTTTTTCCTCCCTGCTGGTCTTCAGCACCATCCCATGTGGCTCTCACCTGCCTTTCTCCTTTGGTTTGCTCCTGAGAGCATCCTGTGCTGGTTCCTGCTGTACACGCTCAGCCTTTCCTGCCTGTCTCCCCTCGGAATGTGCTGCTGTGGGGACACGGGGGAGGAGGAGCATGTCCCAGCACCTCATCCTGACTCTTCCCATCGAGGTTTCACCTGAGAACAACTAGTTAGAGATGACCCCATTACAGCACCCTTCTTGTTGGAACCCTGGGGGCTGAGAATTTCAGGTTGTCTGTGCTCAAAGGCACTGAGGCTCAAGCCAGCGCTGCATCTGACCTGAGGCCGTGGAACAGGCTTCGAAATTGTGTGATGGCACTGGGGTTGTGGGTGTGGAGTTTGAACAGAAGTGTGTGATCTCACAGGGTGAAAAACTTAGAATTTAAGGTTTTAGTGTATAGGAATATATATGGGGCGAGATGGAGGATTTGGGGCATTGTCTAAGTCCTTCTTCTTCACCTTCTTCTTCATGGTTTCAGGTGGGTTTTTCTTACTGGGGTGAAGGATTTGAGGCATTGTCTAAGTCCTTCTTTACCTTCCTCTTCTTCTTCTTCTTGGTTTCGGGTGGTTTTTTCTAACTGGGTGAAAGGGTCCGCATTGCAGACTCAGGGTGGTCATTATTGGGTCAAAAATATAAATAATATGGGTGTCATCTCATTATTGGATGATTAGCACTTAAATAACCTTGGAAAGAGTTAGAGGCAGTCATTTTCTACCTTGCTAGTTAGAGCTCACAACTCATGAGACTGTGCTATAGATAAGAGTAAATAAACCCTGAGGCCAAACACAAAACTGTGAATCCCACCTGTTAATCCTGGCTTTAACGGGAAGAAAAGAAGATGAGAAACCAACACCCTCTCACTCTGATCATCTCTCCTGGTTGTGGTCAGTGAGACAAGCAGGGGCACAGCCAGAGGGGGGTTTGTACCCGTGGTCACTCAGCAGCTGTGGAATCCCTGCTCCTGCAGCAGAGTTCCAGGCACTGTGTGAAGCTGGAGGGGGCAGGACTGATAACACAGATGGTGGCAGAAGGTGACGTTAATTAGCACTGAACCTGGTAATTTCATAATAAGGGACAATTGCAGCATAATTGTAGAAGTGGTGAAATTACTGGGGAAGTCTGGGCTTGGGACTGGCTTTGAGGTATTCATGGTCATGATGTTAATCTGCAGGGGAACCACAGGACCAGCCACATTGGTAAAGGCATTTGTCTGTCGTGACATAGCGTTACCAAACCCAAAAGCAGCTGGGAATTGAACCCTAAAACATCTAAAACCTCCCAGTTCACAGTCTGTGCTCTTGTTCTCCCATCCAGGGATTTCATTCTGTGCAATTAATCTTGCCACTTGGATGCCTTTTTTTCTCATTTATAAGATATAACTATCCTCTCCAGTTTAAAATCGCTGCTGTTTGATGTAACCTTAGTCACCCCTCAGTTGGTCTCCTGTATACTCTTCATCTCGTGCTCTTGCCTCTCATTAATCTTTGTTAGCAGCAGAGCTGTCGTCTCTCCTTCCTCCCATAATTTTTTAGCTCTGCATCAGTTTCTGTGCCCTCCTCTGCCCATCAGGCTTTTCCTTGCTCAGAGCAGGACAAGGAGAAGCCCCGAGTGCCGCTGAGCTGGCAGCTGCAGCCAAGTGCCTGCTCAGTGCAGTCCCTGGGATGTCCTCAGCTGCCTCTGCCGCTGGATTTAGCACTGTGTAGGTGCTGCACGGAGCCCTCAGCTCTCTAGAGCGGGTACCTGAGGGCCTGGGGAGCGCAGGGAGCAGCGGACAGGCAGCATTCCAAGGCTGCTGCTCCCAGGCTGGACCGGCAGGGTCTGGCTGGCTTGTAGGAGCGCCTCTGTCCAACACCTCTGCAGGTGCCCTTGGGAGCAGGTCAGTGTTTGTGCCAGAGCCCTGGTGCACCTCTGCTATGCCTTAAATATCACTTACGCATAGATGGCAGGTCATCTGTCACGTCGGTGAACGGCCTCTCTATCTGGCACATCCATAACCTTTCCCAGCTCCCATGGCAGTAGCCTTCTTTTTTCATATGCTCCCGCCTTTCTTTGCAGTTCTTTGGCAGATTGATGGATTCACCCCGAAATAATGAGTCTGATTTCCCACTCCTCTCGCATTTTCTGCCATAAAAAGTGACAGTGCTGTCAAATCAGAATTGCCATGTTTATGGTCAATCTATAGTTGTTTTGCATAAACTAATGTGACTGTGCAAGATGTGAAGCAGCAGGGGATCGCACCCTTCCTCCACAGCACTCATTTTCTCCTCGTTATTTTACTTCTGCAAAGCCTCCTGTGTCTGCATGTGCCAGGCAGGGCTGCATAAGTAAAAAAATCTATATGCAGCTTGCAAACACAATCCTCTTCCTGAGCAGTGTGAGGTTTGGAAGTGGAAGTCAGGATCTGGCCCACCGTGAATGAATGGAGTGCAGCTCCTCACAGACAGCCTGTGCTGGGATTAGCAGCGCTCTCCCTCTCTGCTTGCAGTTCAGAGAGGCTGGCCAAGGAGGTCTGTGTAACCAAGCCATCATGCTGATCACCGACGGAGCCGTGGAGGATTACGAAGCTGTGTTTGAAAAATACAACTGGCCCGATCGGAAGGTTTGTCTGGGAAGTGATGAAGAGAAAGGGAGGGGAAAGGGGCTGCTCTGCTGTGCTGGGAGTAGAAGAGCATGAGCCAGGAGATCAGGCAAAGCCCAGCCTTCAGTATTCCAGTTCCTGAACACCCATGGGCACCTGACTGTAAATGCGAACAAAGCAGCCAGGCAGGAGCCTGCTGCGGTGATCTCCAAGGTGAGAGGATTACAAATGCATATCTTCAGGTCAGGGAAGATTTTCTTTGTCATACGCTTTGTTTTCTAAAGTTGTGAGCAATCTAAATGTCCTCCTGATAAGATTATAAAGACTCAGCTGAGTATTTCAAAATTCAAACCCAACGTTTGCTAAGAGTTTTAATCCCAAGCAGGACTGTTTATAACTAGTCCTGGTCAGGAAAGGTTTGGCTGTTCCAAGTTCTTATGGTAGCCAGGGGAATGATCCAAACAGCCTCTCTAGGTGCCTTCCAGCCTTGTCTACTCTGATGTCTGTGATTACAGGCTGGCCCTGGCAGAGCTGGCTGTGACAGTGGAATAGACCACTGCTCATCCGAAACCCTCCTGATTTATTTGTTTACCTCATCCCCGCGGGCAGCCAGGCACAAAGGGAGAGAAGCAGCCTCCTGAGACACCAGAGCAGGGGGCTGCTGAAACAGTTTATTTCTGGATTGGCTCTTTTGTTGGTGGTCAAACGCAAGAGAAATGGTAAAGCTCTCTCTAAATCATTCATGTGGCCAGCTGTCCCCCTGGGTAAAGGATTCCTGAGAGCTGTAATTCTCTCTGCATGTGGTTGCTGAGTGCCTGGCAGAGCTGCTATCATAAAATCAAACAGAATTTGCACTTTTGCTTTGTTATTCTGATGATGCCGGGTGCTACTCAGCTTTCTGTAATTGGAAATTCAGTTCCAGGCCACAAAACAGGAACCAAATGGCGCCAGAGGCTCCTGCCTCCGTGTGAAGGCAGCGCCGTTGCTCTCCCCACATTCACACCAGTGGACGAGGGGATGCCAAACGTCAGCCATTTGGACCTGTGGCACATTTCAGCCTAATTCTGCTGTCCTTGCCTCCCCCCAGGTGCGGGTGTTCACGTACCTCATCGGACGGGAGGTGACATTCGCCCCGAACGTGAAATGGATCGCCTGCAACAACAAAGGTGCTGTGCAGGAGGGGTGCCCAGGCTCCCTGCGCCCCTCCAAGGCTCACCCACCACACCTAAACCTGCCTTGGAAGACAAGCTAAGGAAAGAGCAGGCCCCACATGAGGCGTGCCTGTGTCCAGCCAGCACAAGTGCTCCGTGCTGAGCCACCTCATTTTCCTGTCACTGTGCCAAGGGACACCGTGACCGAGATTCATGCTGGCTGTGGTCCACCTAAGTCCCCTGTGCTCATTGTGGCCCAGTTGCTGGCTTTTGACAATCTGTCTAAAGCTCTGTCAGAGAGCCTGACATCTTTTGGCCGAGATATAGAACAAACATTGCTGCTTTAAACATTTTACAGCAGTTTTCACAAGGTCTGCAGGTTAACCCCTGTATCCCGGCCAAATTCTTTGTGTGTGTGTGATTTTCACTGAGGTGCCAAAATAGCTTGTTAATCCCACCCCAAACCCACCGTTCTCTCTAACTTGGCATGAAATTACGTGATTGAGAAAATCCATCCATGGTAGGCGAGTCACCTCTGTGCATTTGGGGCCAGTTAAAGAGTCAAGTTAACACGGTCAGAGTCTGCAAGAGTAAAGGAAGAAAGGAAAGGGGAGAAAAGCCATCCACATTTGGCCTCTGGAGACAGCGATGCTAGTTCCATCAGTGTCCTGCTTGAGCAGGGAAAGGAAGGGAAAACTGAAGCTGGGTGTTGGGTACAAACTGTTTTCCAGCAGGGCAGGAAATGCACGGGAACATTTGCTGCTGAAGACAGTTGACAGGAGAGTTGCTGGCCTGTGGAATGTCTGTGAGCTGGGGATGCTCAAGGCTCAAGCATTCATCTAATTAGCACTATGAATTACACATAATATTTTTAGGTTTTGTTAAATGAAACAAACCCCTGGGTTTCAGATTGTATTTTCAGCCAGGAGGTCAGTGACAGAGAATTCACGGTACTGTTGGTTCACTGTAAAATGTCAGAATGCTTTCTTCTGAATGACCAGGCAACAAAAATGTGCTCTTTGCACTTGCATTCTCACTTACCGGATTTGAGCCGTGCAGAGGGCTCCCTGATTTTGGTCATTCTGTTTCAATGTGTTGTATAACTCTTTTGATCCTTGTTTTAGAGCGCACTAAATCTGTTTCCACATCACAAAGCTTATCAGAGCATGAGCCCTTTCACAGGACAGTGTTTTCCTGGTGATAGGAAAGTTTTCCATCCATCTGACATACTTCATCCTATACCAAATACAACCAATGCCTGTGGTGAGAAGCAGGATGCAAGAATCCTCATGACTTTACTCTGTGTTAGCACTTCTAACCAGCAGCTGGTTCTAGGGACCTTTTGGTAACTTGAGACCATCCTTCCCCTGTACTCCTTGTTGTAGTTTTAGACCATTGTGGGTCCAGCTGCAGGGATAAAGCTTTGGAAATAGGTAACTTGCACTTTTTATTCTGCTTCCAACGTGTAGATGGAAGTAGTTGCCATCCTTGGATGTAAAGCTAGGTAGACTGAAGAGTGCTGGAAAAAAATCTGGAAGAGGAGAATTTGGTCTTAATATAAACTAGGGCAGGGCAAGTGGGTAGCCTGGTGAAGAGCTTTGCTTGTGTATGCTTGGCCCTCCAGACTAAAGGCAGCCTGGTTAGTGGAAGGTTTTCCCCGAGACCCAAAGCAACATTTTGCATCTGCTTTGCACAAACGTGGTTCTATCAAGACTCTCATATTGCACATTGCTTCAGCATTTTCTGAAGAACAGAAGTGCTGCTTTGAAACTCTAGATTCCCACAGGTGCTTCTGGATCCCAGGCGTGCCAAGGCCCATTTTACAAAGAGCAGATTACCCACCTGGGTAGATACAGCCTTTGGCACGCACCTTTCTAGCTTTGCACTCCTTAGAAACAGGGGAGAAGTGTCAGCAGAGCGACTCACGCCTCTGTTTCTCCACCAAGGCTACTACACTCAGATCTCCACGCTGGCAGACGTCCAGGAGAACGTCATGGAGTACCTGCACGTGCTCAGCCGGCCCATGGTCATCAACCACGACCACGACATCATCTGGACCGAGGCTTACATGGACAGCGCGGTAAGGGCCCCCAGCCAGAACCTAAACACAGCCCTGACAGCTGGGTAAAACACGCCAGGAGTTGGTGGATTGAGAGAAATCACTGGTCTCTGGCTCTGCTGGGGCAGGCAATATCCCTTTTCCTGGAGCTAAGGGGTGTGTGCAGACTCAGACGTGAGCCTGCAGTGACTCAGGCGCCCAGGACTCATCACACAGGCACAGCGTCACCTAGGATGTGCTTCTGTGCAGGCAGGTTACCTTCTAAAGGATTATTCACACGACAGATTATTCCTGGCTCAGGGCAGGGTCACAGAGACTGATTTCCTCCAGCCCAGCAGATAACTGCAGATTGCTTTTGACTCAAAGATACAGATTTCAGCAGAGGCAGCAGGCTCACTCTCTCCTTCCTTAAAGTAGCAAGACCTGACTCACCACAGTGGTCCTGAGCCCAGCCCTGTGGGCTAAGGACACGTTAGCAAAGGACCAGTCAAGCACTCCTTTGTCTCAGGCCTGCCCCATGGGAAGACATTTGGCTCTGTGGTTATCTTCTGCTGCATGAGCTGTGCCAGACGAGGGCTGGGACATGGGTGTACTAATCAAAGCCTCCAGAAATGCTCCTGATTACCCAGGAAATGTATTTCATCAGCAGACTTGCCACCACTGGCACCGGTGTACAGGGTCACACTTCCCAAGGCAGCCAGAGGCATTTGTTTGCTGCATGTTTTTTTCTGCATCTTGTTTCTTGCCTCTTGTCTTGCCGTCCTCTTCCTCTGTCCCAACCTCTCCTGTCTTTGATTCGTTCCTCCATTCATGTATTCATTTACGTGTTCATCCATGTCTCTCACCAGCTGCCCCAGTCTGAGGAGGTAACTGCAGCCTGTGTTTGGTGTGTGTGCTGTGTCCCTTGTGCCAGCCTGCGGCAGTGCCAGCCCTCACACCACAGCTGGCCTGTACATCTGGGGGGGTGGGGGCTGCAGCCCTCAGGGTGCTCTTGCACGGGCCAGAGGAGGAGAGGAGATGCGGGATGTACTGGAGAGCTGTGCTGTTGGCTCAGAGTAGGCAGGGCTGTCTGTGTTGTGCAGTAGTTTGATTCACCTGATCTCTTTTTCCACATGTCCAACAAGGGTGAGAGAAGTTTACTTGCTGTGTGTTGGTGTGAGTGTTGCTGTGAATGGGAAGATTCCACAAAAAAAATCATCCAGAGAAATAACTCAAGATACCAAGTCCAAATCTCCATCAAGTGACTAGACTGTTGACTAGCTCCTCTGCTGCTCAGCATGCTCTGTAATAGGGACAGGAGGTCATTTCTTGCCTTCCCACTCACCTCACCAAACGAGAGATGGGAGGAGTGATGCTGCTGGCAACAAAGGATTAGAATCTTTTGATAGCTAGGCATGTTTGGGAGACGCCTTTGCATCTGGCTTGCCTGTTTTACCTCCTTCATGTGCTTTTAGAGCACCTGTCCTCTGTCGAATTGGGAACATCTCTTATCCCATTACACATGCATGTCCTTATCCCTTACACAGATAGCTCTCTGTGGTGTGTCTGTTCGGATCATGCCTTTGTCTCTTTTTCCTGAGCTTACGTGGTTCAGTAACAAGTGTACATAAGTAGGCTTTGTGTGTATTTGTGCCATTTAAATATTTGTCTGTGGTGTTTCTCATTTGTGGTATTCCTATGTTTGCACTGTAGATGACACCTTGTTTGTGATTTTGCTTGTGTTGCTTTTTGCTTGTGTTGCTTTTCTCTGTTTTGTGCTGCTTGTGTTGATTTTTGCTCTCATTGTCAAAGTGCTCATGTCTACACTCATAAAGAGTGGTGGGCGTAAACTGTGCCACCACTTCTACAGGCTGCTGTCCCTTCATTAAAACAACCCTTCAACGCATTTCACTGGCTTTCATCCCACCCCACACGAGCAGGCATCCATCCCCCAGCCTCTTGGACACAGAGCATGTACAAGTGCCGCCGTGTTTGCTGAGAAGTGCAGGGGGCCGCTTGCAGCCCCCATGTGGGATCCCCAGGAGCTGCAGTGCCTGCAGCGGGGCTCCCGGGCTGCTGCTCTGGCTGACTCCCTGCTCTTGCTGTTGTTCCGTGGCAGCTCTTCGCGTCGCAGGCGCAGAGCCTGCTGCTCATGACCACCGTGGCCATGCCCGTGTTCAGCAAGAAGAACGAGACGGTGAGTGAGGCAGGGGCTCTGTGCCCCTCTGCCCTGGGGGGACAGCAGGCAGTGGGACCTGGGGGGCTCTGTGGTGTTTTATCTTCTTTTTACCCAAGTCGGGATTAAATACTTGAGATGGAATTTCTTGTTCGGACTTGGATGTTTATTAATTCTTATCTGCACTGCAGTCCCACAAGCCGTGAGGGCTGCAGCACTTCAGGCTAACAAACTAAAAGTGGCCCCCATCTCTCTCTCTACAAGGCTTTTTAAGGATAAAAAGTCCAATTAAGAAATGACAACTAAATTATTTTTACTTTTAACCCAATAACCAACCACCCCTGGCCCACAATGCGGACTTTCCTACACAATTACAAAACACCACCCAGACCCATGGAGAGGAAGGTGAAAAAGAAGGACATACCCTACACCCTAAACCCTCCATCTTCCTTTTATATTCTGAACCCTTAAACTCCAAGTTTTCCACCCTGTGATATCACACACTTCTATCCAAACTCCACACCCACAATCCCAGTTCCGTCATTCAATTTTGGGAGCCTTCTCCTAGGTCTCAGGTCCAGTGCAGTGTTTGCTTGGGGGCCAGAGCCTGTGAGCCCAGAAAGTCTGAAATTCTCAGTGCCCAGGGTTCCAACAGGGTTCTAAAGCCAAAGGACCTCTGAACCAACATCTGGCCATTAGGGAAGGCAGCAGACCCCTGGCAGGGTGGGTGGGTGATCATTTATCTGTCAGAATGACAGTCTGTCATTTCTTTAAAGTACCCCTTAAATATGACGCTTCTCCTTGGTTTGTCCCTTCCATTTTCAAACCGAGCCTGGTTTACAGACCCTGAAATTTCAGGCTGGAAGAGATCATTACCTTGTCTAGTCTGCATTTTATTGCAGACCTTTATATCTCACATAGATGAGCCAAACACCCTGGTTTTGGCAAAAGCATCACTGAAGAAAGGCATGCAGGCCCCACCTCTCTCCATCGTGCTTTCTAACCCTTCATGAAAAACTGGCGTCTAAATTCTGCTTTTAATTTGTCTGACCTCACCTTCCTGTCATAATGGCTTCCTCAGTTTAAAAAGCCTGTACCCTTTAGTAAGTTCTCATGGGAAGCATCTTCTACGCTGCCATAAGATCAAACCTATCTTGATAAGATTAAAAAGGTTGAATTATTTAGATGATTTGATAAGGGCATTTCCTCTGGGGCTCGAAACCCTTTAGACACTCTTTTCTGTAGCATTTCTAATTTCTCAGCATCCTTTTAAAATGGAGAATGGTACCTTAGCATTGCTGTACAAGGGATAAACTCTTCATCCAGGTCCTACAAATGATTTTCTGCCTTCTCCACCTGGGGCTGGCTGTAGCCTGCATTAGCACAGCACTGCGGTGTGTTTAGTTTTTCCATAGTGCTCTCCAGATGCTTATTAAACAACCAGATCCCCATGTCATGGAGGGAGGATTTCCTTTTTTCTAGGTTAACAGTTTTGTTAACCTAGAATTCGATTTAGTTGGCCCAATTTATCAACTCATTCATGTTGGTTTGCATTCTTGATCTTATTGGTATTTACACATTCTGAATGCAGGGGTTTGCCTCCAAAACTTATTTTCAGTGATTTTATGTTACTTCTGAATCACAGTAGTGAATACTGACTAGTGTTATGTAGAAATACTCTTCTCCATAAACACTGAAATAACCTCTGGGGACTTAATGAAGTATGTTAATTGGTTTTGAATAACCGCTTTCACACAAGCCTTGAGGGGATGGGTGAGAGACAACTAGGAGGACAGTAATGTGTTTTCAGGTAGAAAACTACCCAGGTTTTGCTTCTGAAAATGGATTCTCCTTTGTTTTAAAGCGATCCCATGGCATTCTTCTGGGCGTGGTGGGCTCTGATGTGCCACTGAGGGAGCTGTTAAAACTTGCTCCACGGTATAAGGTAAGACCGAGATAATTCAGCTGGTTCCTTTGCACAGCAAAGTCACTGCTCACACTTCCATGGGCATGACGGAAAAATCACTTTGCTCTGTAGGAAAAACTGTGAGCATAAGGGAGGAGTTGTGGGATGTAGTGGTGTGTGGTTTCTGGGTAGCACATATGAAATCATTCGCTGCTACACGCTTTCAGGCTGCTCCAGCAGCACAAGGACTGGGTGATCCAGTGGGCTGGCAAAAGGTCATGGAACCTTTGCATCCTGATGGTCACCAACCTAGATCCGTCAGAGATTAATTCTGCTCTATATTAGAAGAATTAAAGTTTTATATCCAGTTCCCAGTGGACAAGAGTTGCCATGCCAGCTGGCAAAAAATGCACTCGTTTCACTGTCAATATTCGTAGCAGAAAAAACGAGGGCTGAATGGATTATGGAGAGCCAACTCTCCTGTCATGCCTGGAGGTTCCTTTCTCCAGAACAGCATGATGGTTTCTTGGCAGGACAGCATACAGAAAGTTGGCTCTCGCTCGCTTTGTGCTGTACCTGGATACAGCAATTGTCTCCAGAATTGTTAGTCAAAAAATTTTCCATTAGCTCTATGTTCAATGTATCTTAAAAAAAAAAAAAAAAAAGTTCATCCATAGGAAATTTCTCCGGAGATGCACTGTTTGGTTTGGTTTCTGCTGTAAATTCCAGGCAGTGACCCTTTGTCAGTCAGGCTGCACAGCAGGAGGCAACGAGCACCTCCAAGGACCACCATGAAACACAGCAATCTGAGCCAACATTTCGGGTTCTGGGTTTCTCTTAAATAACTATCAGACAACTACTACCAGTGAGGCAGTTGTCCAAAATCTGATTGCTGAAGACTCACAGGACTGAAAGTGCTGTCAGAAGCTGTGAATTTCTGTGGCACTTCCAGACATGGATGCAGGGCAGATCATTAAGAGGCAGCTGTAGGAAATGATCCTGCAGATCCCTGGGACTGTGTCAGGGTGCCTGCACTCAGCATGCAAAGCTGCCTGGTTTGGGTCAGTTTTTATATCATTATTTTCTGTGTAAGAATAATGCCTTTTCATCTCCCTTTCCCCATGTCACTCAAAGGACAGATATACAGTAATTTTTTCTTCTGGGCTAAGGAGGGGTGCTGTTCCTTCCTCCAAGCAGTGCCAGGAAAGGAGGGGAAAAAATTTGGATTTCACTATATCAGATGTGTCCATTATATCAGGACACATCTTCTCAGAAACTCCTCCAACCCCAGACCAGTTTGGAAACTTAGGATCCTCAACTTGAATTCCCTGGCAGATGGGCTCCAAAAGGACCAGTTCCAGTGTTCCAGACCTCTGGAGCTTCTATATTAGTGATTGTGCTTTTACTGGGCTGGGAAATTCCAGCTTTAATAGGCCAAAAAAGAAATTTCCTGATCCAGTGTCCTGGTTTCATTCTTGCCACACTGAGTTAAGCCAAGTGTGTTTTTCAAAAAACTGCTTCCCATAGAGATGGTCCAAGGTTTTGGTCTGGGATGTGTGAAATACAGAATTGATTTCCTGAATGCACAGACAGGTTGTAAATGACTGATCTCCTCACCTCCCTACTGGTATCCCTCCAGGGTTGTCTCTATGGGAAAATAGAGCTGCGACTTATTTTTTTGAAGATAGAAACTTTATCCATTGTTGTTTTCCTTGAGACACCCCTTGTTTTGGCAAGCACAGGCTATCTGCAGGTTTTTAGCGTCTCAGGGTGTAGCTGGAATTTGCATTATATATGGGCTTGAGCTGAGTAATTGCTCTGTCGGAAATCTCTCGCAGATCAGGTCAGCCAGTGTCTGCTCTTGTTAGATTATGCTGTTCCTCAAAAAGCATTTTAAGACTACAGGCTTGTACAATTGGCCTGGGCTGGGTCTGGTCTTGCCAACGCTGAAAGGTGATGCAGAACTCCTCTGAAGCCTGACTGGGTTTCCAGGGAAGCCATCTGTGAGATTGCTGCTCGCTGTTCATTCCCTGCTCCGCAGCCAGGGACGGGCACACAGAGCTGTCTCCACTCTTTCTGTGCTCTCTGCAGCGCTCCCCATCCCTGCCCTATTCCCCTTGCACGATTTTCTAATGTTCCTCGGTGACAATCAGACTGTAGGAGGGCGTATTTTTCTGAATGTGTGCACAAACCTCCTGCCTGCACGTCCTTTTGTGCATCCAGGCACGGACAGAGCGCGCAGATACCCGCTTAGGGATGGGTTCCATTTTCTGCTGGTCAATACTTTCAAAAGAAAAATATTTCTCCACGTTGGTGGTGCCAGCAGCACCCCATTACACAGCAGTGTTCTTAGCTAAAGCACTGATTATTCCAATGCCTCTTTCTCCAGCTGGGTGTCCATGGCTACGCCTTCCTGAACACCAACAACGGCTACATCCTCTCCCACCCAGACCTCCGGCCCTTGGTACGTAGAGCTGTGCATCCCCGAGCCTGTGCTGACTTGGGCACAGTGACTTTCAGCGCTGCCTCTGCTTTTTTGGGGTTTTTGAGCTGTGAAGGCCACCAGCCTCTGACACCCCGGCAGGAGGGGCAGCTGGTGCAGCATCGCCGGGATGCTGGGCACGCAGTGATTTTACATTTCAGACGTGCTGGTCAGCACAAACCCACCTGCTCACGGCTCTAAGCGTTGCTCACGCCACTTGAGAAAGCTGCTGTGAAGCCCCGTGGTGACCAGAGGGAAGAAGATTAAATAAAAAACCCAAACCCTTCTCTACTGTCTGTTCAGCAAAAGTATTAACAAGTGATAAAGAGGAAACAGCGTGCAGCTTTAACAGCTGCACGGTGCTGCTTTACACATCTAGGAGCCCGGATAAAATGAGAATATAGAGAGGGTCTTCAAAATTGCAGCTTTGCCCGGGGAGACCACGGGGGTCACTCCGGTGCGCAGGAAGAAGGGACCCGCCGTGTCCCCAGGGTGGGCAAGGCCAAGCCAGGCAAGGGAGCTGCTTTGTCCTCCCACCTCGGCTCTCCCAGCCCGACTCACCCCGGGGATGAGTGGAGCAGCCTTCTTTCATCAATTAGCTCGAGGTGAAAAGCCTCCCGTGAGTGCAGTGGAAGCCTGACTCCCATCAGAAAAGATCTCTTGCCGGCATTATCATGTTAATGGGATTACACTCTTAGCTGCAGGGAAAAAACTGATTTCCTGCAGGCAAGGGTACATAGCCTTCACCTGTAAATTCAGCTGTGTCCCTGTCTGTCCTACTGAACTCCCCTGGAAATACGGACATGGGACCAAGAAGGCGCTTGCACAAACTCTGCCTTCCTAGTCAGAGAAGAAATGACACAGCCCTGTTTTTGAAATTACACACCAATCCTTGAAGGGTTAGCTTAGGAAGGGATCTAGCCACTTACTTGAATCTTTTTTCTTTTAAATGCCAGTATAAAGAAGGAAAGAAGCTGAAGCCTAAGCCGAACTACAACAGCGTAGATCTCTCAGAAGTGGAGTGGGAAGACCAGGATGAAATAGTGAGTGTCAGAAAGTGGATTTGGCCATTCTTGCAGCTTCGTGTGGCTGTATGGAAGGTGTGGGGGGCACTCCTGTTGTTTTTCTGTGTCTGACTGGCTCTGACTAAGAGAGATGGGTGGTTTACAAGGGGACAAAGCATGAAGCTCCCTTGCCAAGTGCTTTTCTTATCCCAGTATGAGTTTTCCTTCTCAAGGAACAAAGAAGGAGAAGTGCTGGGAGGAGGAAGGAAGCACTTTGGAGGATGCTCCAGGGAGCCAGTCTGTGTGTACAAAGCCCTAATGCTGCCTTAATCCAAAGCCAGAGCAGTTTAGGAGTGTGGTAGTGCCCCGTGATGTCACATGCAGTATGTGAGATACAGCTGAAGCCACTCAGCTAAGGAGATCAGGAGCAAGGAAGTTCATTCATCGAGAGAGTAAAGCTTGCAGTCACTATTAGTAATAGACACAGAGGATAAAAACTTAGACACTTGGGGGGAAAAAAAATCCAGAAACCACCTTATTGCACAGGAGCGGAACACTGGAAACAATAACTGACCAGAGGGAAAAAGAATAAATAAAAAACCCAAACCCTTCTGAGCAAATGTATTAACAAGTGATAAAGAAGAAACAGCGTGCAGCTTTAACAGCTGCACAGTGCTGCTTTACACATCTAGGACCAGATAAAATGAGAATATAGAGAGGCTCCTCTGTGGCTGGTTTTATTTTACTCAGAACTAGGAGGAAATAGATACTTAGATTACTGAGATAAGAACCGAATTTAGAGTAAGATAGAATTAGCTGTGAGACACCTGCTTCTGGATTACAGGGGAGGCTGCTGAGATAAAGGGATCTGGTGCTATAGATATCCACTTAAACAGGTAGGACAAACAGAGCAGCAAGAGGATCAAAGTAGCTGCTGCCACTAGTGTAGGCCAGGTACAAAGGCAACATCAAAGGAATTTGGGAGGTGGAAGAGTGGCAAATTGTGAAAGGGAGCACAGCAGAACTGTGTAACGTGGAAAGCAAGACAAAAACAAGAGGGTTTGCATGCAGTGGAACCACCAAGATTCAAGTTGTCAGCGGCTTTGTGTAGGTTCACTGAGCTCTCATAAGACTTTGCTCCCATTGTAGTTTTCTCTCTCACTGGAGCCAGTTTCAGAGCTATTCCTCTTTGCCTAGTTTGCTATTAAAAAAAAATAATAATCCAGGGAATGAAAGAAATTTGCTTTGCTCTCATATTTATTTGGCTAGTGGGCTCCTGTCTGACCATCTGACACTGACGCCTGAGTGCAAATACAATACCAAGTGTAACGTTTCTGTCCACAGGCAATCCGAGTAAAACTATCCAGGGGGGAAAAGATCATGAAACCAGCATGAGAAACAAAAGCCACTTTGTGTTCCTGTACTGCATCTTCCTGAGGAAAGGAAGGTTGCAGTCACAGGGGGTGATTCAGTGACGTGAGCGATATCTGCAGTGTGACTTCAGCAAGTCTAGAGGCTCTCAAGATACACCCACTGCAGCAGGAAGCTGCCAGCATTTCAGCACTCATATTTGTAGCTGTGGCATTAGATCAGTGACAGACTCAACATCAGTTGCAGTATAATCTCAGCAACACTGATAAGCAGCACATTCAGGCTGGAAAAATATGCGCTGGTGCTAATGATGTGTAACACAGCTGGCTGCCAAAAGGAATCCAGGAGAGGGAAGTTGGTTGGCATTGTCTGCAAAACACCAGCAGATGCACAACGGTGCAACCTGCAGCCAGGCAGCAGCAAGGGTTTGGGCTGGGCTGTAAAGCAGCACAGGGATATTCACCGTGTCAGGGGAAAAAGGGAAGGGTCAGGGGGCTGGAGGGGAAGCCATACAAGGAGAGGCTGAGGGCTCTTGGTCTGTTCTTGGAGGAGGCTGAGGGCAGACCTCACAGTGATATTTAACTTTCCTGAGAAGGGACGAGGGGACAGGCACTGATCTCTCTGTGGTGAGGGAACGGCCTGAAGCTGCGGCAGGGCAGGTTTCGGTGGGTCTCAGGGAAAGGTTTTTCCCCCCGAGGGTGGCCGGGCACGGGAACAGCTCCCCAGGGCAGCGGGCACAGCCCCAGCCTGCCAGAGCTGCAGGAGCATTTGGACAATGCTCTCAGGCACATGGTGTGACTCCTGGGGATGATGCTGTGCAGGGCCAGCAGCTGCTCCCGGTGAAACTTGTTTCCAATTCAGGATATCCTATGATTCTAAACCCAGAACCCCTAGCAAATCCTGCAGGCTGTCAGACCAGAACAGAGAGTATGCTGAGGCTCTGGAAGAGGGTCAAACACTCTTGGCCAAAAAGGAGTAATAGTACCAGTCAATGTTTTCATTTCCAAGATGTGGGCCTTGGGAAACATGAGCTTCATATTCTAGGTCTGTAAATAACCCACATCAAACAGCCATAATAAACAACACCATGGCTTGTAAAGCCAATGCAGTTGGGACTGGCTTGCACCTGAATGGAGGCCTGTCTCTGGAAGTAAGGAAACAATTTGTGAATGAGTAAGTTACTTCCCACCTCTTTTTTTTCTATCCAGCCTGAAGCAATAGATTTGATATGCTCTGGCAGGCTGGATGTGAAGTCAAAGCCTCAGCACTTGTGGAAAAATTTCCTGGATCTTTCTTGCAAGAGGCTGGGAGTCACTGTGAAAATTACATTTTACCTTTGGAACCTGGGTTGAATAAAGTGGTCTTCTCACTGCCTACCCGGCTCTCACACAGTCTTGCTTTGCTGTGCTAAACAGCTGCTTTGCTGTACCTCAGAAGTGGTGCTGAATACAGCCTATGATTTATAAATCAGTTTTAAAAATGTCAAAGAGCTTTGGATTCAGTCTGAGGGAGTTAGTGGGTTTCTCAGTTTTCTCCTCTTCCAGGCTCTCGAAGCACTGTGCTAATGAATTTCTGGCTGCCAAACAGTGAAGTCTGTAACTGGGACTGGCAATTTCATAGATTCCAGATCCTTTCTTTTTGCTAAAAGATATATCAACAAGCTTTCAGGATAAACTATTATTATTCTGTATCACTTATCAGCCTGACTGTCCAAGAATTCTGATCACTGCAAAGAGGATTTCTGTTTGAAAGGAGCAAGACAGAGCTGGGGAGGAGAGGGACCCCAGAGTGATTCTTTCTGCCAGCTCCTGTGTGTTAATGACAGGTGGCTCTGTTAATTCCTGCCGTGCCCTGCTTGGAGACACTAACACCAAACTTGTTCACCCCTGCAGCTGAGGAGTGCTATGATCAATGGGGAAACAGGCTACCTCTCTATGGATGTGAAGGTCCCCGTGGACAAAGGGGTAAGAAATTATCCTCCTGTTCAGGTCACACAGGGGAGTGGATGGGAAGTGGGCACTGAAAAGCCGCAAAGGATGTGGTTTTTAACGTGCAGCATTCCTGAGCGTGAGGATTTTATTGTTTCACCACAAATATAACCAAAGGCATGCAAGAGAGCATCATTAGAAGTGCTCGTTATACCTACCAAGATTCTGCTTTCAGAAAGGCACTGGAAATCTCTCTCAGCTCCTGCTTTGTCCAGGCAAAGCCAAAAATCATGTTGTTCATTGCTTATAGGGCTGTGAAACGAATCAGAGATCTTCAAGAGTTAGAATAGGGGAAGTCTATGCCGAATCGACTTAGACAGAAGGAGATTTGGAGCACTGTTTTGCCACCCTCTTTCCCTACCCAAAACCACTCATGAAAACTTCGTCCCTCACTTCGTCAGAATGTGATTCCCTTTATCCAGGTCCAGGATTAAATTTCTGTGCAAATATTTGCGGATGTTTTATGAAAAGTCCTAGTGAAATGGAGACTTCTGAACACTCCCTACCAGCTCTAGGGCAGGGTTATACATCTTCCTTTGGAATCAGTGCAAAATTATCTCGTGCATTTATGTTCACTGTTACTTTTTCATTCCCGTTTATTTAACTCTCTCGAAGATTTTGGCTTTCATCATTTCCTGTTAGGAAGTATTCCAGAGTCCCGCAAGTTACACTGCCCAGAAGTCTTCTATATTTCAGGAAAATTTTCCATCCTTTATAGAGAGCATTTTTTTTCTGTGGCTGGTTGAACTGCTGCCATGCTCAGTCACAGTCAACACCAATTCCAACAAACCTCACAGCCACTGCTGAAATGGGGCCATTTCCTAGTGAAGACACCCCTCTGTATGGTTGTCCTGCTAAATCTTGTCACTACATCTTTTAGATCTTGTCACTCCATTTTTTCTCTCTGTTCTTGGTGTTTGCAACTCCCGTGGCCCTGTCGATGGCTCTGCTTTTCTTCTCCTGGGCATTGCTAAATTTGAAATATTTGCACTCTTTTCAGCTATTATGATTGTTCTTGTTGGCTCTTCTGTCATTTCTGGTGTCCAAATACCAGGGTTTCCCTGAATTATGTGGCTGTTTCCCTGTTGCTCTGTACAGAGCAGCTATTCCCTGCAATAGGGTGTTTCTGAGCAGGGAGCCCCCACTTTCCTTTCTGCTGTCCCTTCAGGTTTTTTTCTGCCTCCCACAGCTGTGCTGGAACTGCCTCCCTCACTTCTGTGTTTCTTGGCTATTTTTTCCAGTTGCCATTTTTCCACATGAAACCCACTTCTCCTTTTCATCCAGCCTTTCTAATTTTAAGGGCTGTTGAGACACTTTTTTCAGCATGCAGAGAAATGTTCTATTTTGTCTTACAGATAGATGCCTGTACAGAAGGGCTGCTAAGGCAGAGTCTGTTCCTCCCATTAGATTTTCTTCCCTCGACAGCCTGTTGTTTACTGTTGCTTTTTGTTTACAGTTCTGCAGCTGCTTCTCCCTCCATATCTTATTTAAGCCCACTTTAACTGATTATTTGGAATAAAAGTTCTTGAGAAGCTGTTTCAAGTGCTTTATATAAACCCAGCTATACTGCATGTCCTTTTTTTCCTTCATCCATTACCTTAGTTATTCTGTCAGAAAAGTAATCAAGGTTTTAGAGCAAGATCTATCCTTTGTAGGTCTAGGTTGCTTCTTTTGCTAGCTTAACCCCTTTGTGCACCCTCAGTAACTCTTCTTCTGAGTCATCCAATGATATCTTTTAGTTCAATATTTTAGAGACATCCTTCTGCTCCCCTACCCAGGGGAAAATGGAGATAACAAAAAGTAGCCTTGACCAAGAGATATTTGTTTCATTCTGCAGCTCTGGAAGCCTTACGAAGCACAATAGGGGACTGAGGCTGAGTCTGTGACAGTTTTACTATGATCAGAATACACATGGAGTGGAAACCAGAGATCAAGCTTATTAATTCCCACTTGTACTCTGCTAGCTGATGAAGCAGAGCAGCACTGAAACAAAGGAAGTGCTGACAGAGCCTTGAAATAAAGAGAATGAGGCGGCCAGACTGTGGAGAGAGGACCTGAGTGGAGGGGATAGAAATTACTCTGTCAGCCACGTAAATGTCAATACCCTACATTGATTTTAGGAAGATATTGAGAACAGAGAGGGAAAAATAAGGAACAAATACAGGAGGCAGTTGTTAAGGAGTTCTAGGGGCAGAAATGCCTTGGCTTGCAGCTTGAGTGCAGAAGGGCTGTGACTGTGAGAGCAAAAGAGAGAGGACGGGGGTAGAAGCTGTGGCAAATCTCTGGTAATGGCAACAGCCAGGCCTGGATGCCTAGCACAGCATCCAGTCTGGAAATCCAGGTGCTCCCAGGGTGCAGGGGCTGGCAGTCAGCCGTGCTGTCCCTGTGCCAACATGCCCGTGCTCTCCTCCCTCCATCCCCGCCGTGGAGCAAAGTCCTGCCTGAGCATCCTCAGCCCCACTTGGCTCAGGGGTGCCTCTGCTTCTTTTCCATTCCATGGGGAAGTGGTGGTACCTCCAGCTGCCTCGGGGCTGGCTGAGCACTCACCAGAAGAGGGGCAGATCAGGGGAAAAAAGGAGGAGCAGAACAAGGAGAGGGTCTCAGAGTAGGGGCCAGGTCTTTTCCGTGCCTCCCTGCCTCCATCATCAGATCAGACAGGCAAAAAAAGGGAGGGTTAACACTTTTTGTACCGTCCACAGCCACTAAAGGTGATATTCTTTGGGGGTATCACAGCCCTTTGGAAGATCTTGCACATTAAAAGAAATAACTTCATAGAAAGGGTTGTTTAAAAATTGCAGTGGGCCGCCCAGGGAGGTGATGGAGTCACCATCCCTGGAGGTGTTCAAGAAACGACTGGACGTGGCACTCAGTGCTATGGTCTGCTTGACAAGGTGGTGATAGGTCCAAGGATGGGCTCGGCGATCTCAGAGGTCTTTTCCAACCTCAATGATTCTGTGATTCTGTGTGGTCTTGGCCCTGCAGAAGGCCCTGTCGTTCAGCCGTGCAGTCGCCATGCATGGAGAGAGAGGGGAGGAAAGGGGTCAAGCCACCTGCCACCTCCTCCCCTGACAATATCCGGAATCCCCGTCACATCTAATGCTGTCCCCCATCGCTGTCAGCACAGTGAGCACACCCTTGGTGCACACTTGGAGCCCTCTGTGCCTCGCTCCGCTTCCAGGGCTGCTCAGCTCAGGCAGGTCAGAGCAGGCACGACTCTCCCTGGGGAACACTGAGTTTTCTGTGTTCACTCCCCTGTCTCCCACACACATCCTCTCACCTCGTTCTCAGACTGGGTCGAGGATTTTAAACATATTAGGGTTCATATACTGGCATAAGGCTTGGATAGAAACTTTCCAGAAACTTTTCTCCTTTGGAAAAGCGTTCCACTGAAATCAACACTTTCCTACAGGAAAAGGCCAGTCTGGCAAACAGATGAAGTTTTGAAGCAGCTTTCAATAATCTGAAATGTCTTCAGTTGAAATGTCAGTCTGAAAAAGATATTTGCGTGCGAATCAAAATGGCTTGGGTTTGAAACAGCACTTTTTTTCCAAATTGAAAATGTACATTTTTTTAAACGGATTTTTTTTTTTTAACAAAATTGCAAGATGCCAATGTTTTGTCCCACTTTGGAGTGAAAGCAAATGTCAAGAATATCAGCATTTCCCACGGGAGTGGGGAGACTTGGCCCTGGCTGCCCACCCACGCGGAGGATAGGTTTGCCATTCTGCCTCTCCTTCAACTGCACCCCTCCTTCCTTATCTGCCCCTGAGCCCCCCTCCTGCTGGAGATGGTGATGATGATGATGATGATGATGATGATGATGATGATGATGATGTGCAAAGCTGCCAGGGTTGCTGTGTCTAGTACCAGAGCAGCAGGGCCCCAGCACAGTGTGCTTGGAGGGGGTGAGAGGGAAGGCAGCTTCCCCCCACCCCTTCCTGCAGCCGGTGCAGGAGCCCTGGAACAAAGAAGGGTTTATCTGAAGCCCTTGTTGGAAAGATAGAGTGGCTGCCTGGATCCTGAAAGTCTCGAGGTGCTGGATACGCTGAATACTGCACATTCATCCCAGCCTCCGGCCAGCCCAGCGGGGTGTGCGGTGTTGGCTTTGCTCAGCCTTGGGGACATTCTCCCGGGTCCCCATCACCACTGTGCCCTTGCTCTGACTGATGGTCTCTCTTTTTCACTCCCTTATTTCAGAAGCGAGTTCTCTTCCTCACCAATGATTATTTCTTCACGGACATCAGTGGCACACCCTTCAGGTGAGCAAGGACTCTCAGGGACAGCAGATCAGTCCCTTCCCTTCATAAATCTTGCTACAAGTCATGAGTAGAGCAGTAGGAATAACTGAATTCTTTGTTCCTATTGCCATTAAAATATTATTTGGGGTCAATTCAAGAGGAATATTATGCTTTACCTGAAATTCAGAGTCCAAAACCTGTACCTTAGATAAAGCATGTTGCTTCATTTCAGAGAAATGAGACAGCTTAAATTTTCATTTCCGCTGAATATGGTGTGTGGTTCTGGTGCACGGCTTTAAAAAAAACCCAACATTGTTATACACGGAAAATTATAAAACAACAAATAACAAATGAAGCAAACTGATTGTATGTGTGTGGGAGGGAGGGGGTGTTGGTTTTATTCCCCCAACCGAAATGGTTTGAAACTGGAAGAGATTTGAGAAATGTTATCGTTGACCGGAACTTACAATGTTGGCCAAAAAAATTGTCAGCAGCAATGCCTGATAGCCCTACAGACAGGTTCCTTAGCCCCCTGTGCTGAAATCAGATCTCACTTAATCCTCTTCCAGTGATGTTCTTTTCTTTAATAGCTGTGGAGGGAGTGAATGTCTTTGAGGGTTGTAACTGCAGGGAATGACGCCTTTCCTTGCTGACAAAGCCTCTGTTTTCCTTCCTGCCTGCAGCCTGGGTGTTGTGCTGTCCAGGGGGCACGGGGAGTACATCCTGCTGGGGAACACTTCCGTGGAAGAAGGTAGGGACTGAAAGGGGCAAGGGAGCTACCCTGAATGTCACCACTTCTCCTTCAGAGCCTGCGTGCATGTCTGCATCCTCTCTGAACACTCGTGTACTCTCTGCTTTCAGGTTTGCACGACCTGCTCCAGCCAGACCTGTCTTTAGCAAATGAATGGTAAGTGGAGGAAATCCTGCCAGTGACACTGGACTTTGTCATCATACTGGGGCAAAGCTCTCAGCAATCCGCTTTGAGTTCACCGCCCTCTGTGGCCTGGGGAAAAAGCAGCGCTGTTCAGGTGCTGTACCTGCAAAGACCTGATGGTCTCCAGGCAATTGAGTTTCACCTCATCCTGTGGGAGATCCCACCAGGATCAGGCACATTCCTCTCCAAAGAAACAGCTGAGATTCACCCTCAGTCTTCTGTGCTCAGACTTATTTTGTTCCTCCTCGTGTTGCTCAGAATTGTCTTACAAAACCTGCACTATATCAGACCTGTTGGGGAATTTTGTTTCAAGCTTGGTGAGAGATTGAAATGCTTTTTTAAATCCTGGTTTATTTTTGGTTGGCATCCTTCTGAACTGAGCCTAGACCTAACTTCTAGTGAACACGGAGGTGATTTATGACCCCTGTTTCAACAGCAAGCAGAATTTACAGTTTTGCTTGGTTTGGATATGAAACAGGGTGAAGCACGGCACTTTCCATTTATTGCTGTGAGGTTTGGGGTTTTCATGAACCCAACATTCAGTCCCACTCAGTCACATGAACCCAGGCTGTATCAAAGCCAAAATAACTATATTCAAGCAGCCCTGCACCCCTTCTCACCTCTCATTACACTGTCAAGTTTCACAAGCAACACATTTGAGACACAAACAGCGACTTCTCCTTCTTCTACTCCTGGCTTCAGGTGTCAGCTTACCACACTTTACGTATTCATTTCTCTTAGACGTCGCTCATAAATCACTCCTTTCAGCCCCTTTGTGAGTTTTAATTCTCTCTTATAACCCCTTCCTCTGCCTTGTCCTGACAATGGAGCGGCCAAAATTGGAAGCAGGATTAGAAGACTGGTTTCCTTTATAGCACAAAGCATTTCTAAAACATTCTTCCACTGCTCCCCAAACTGTGTCCTGAGGCTCCTGCAGTTACGTCCCTGTCCCTGGGACAGCTTTTGTTGTCACCATATCACACTGCAAGATCATTTGCTCATCTCACACTTTCTTCCTCTGTCTCTTATTTTTTCTGCTCGTACTCTGGTCTCACATTGCACATGACCCTCTGCTCTTCAGGTCTCTCCATCACACTGTTATTTTCTGTGCAGGCACAGGTACACATCTTAGACACCATGGCACAGGAAACTGCTGGCAGGATTGGGAACAGCTCTGTGGCATCGTGAGCTTATGCTGGAGAGCACAGCAACCCTGCTGAGCACAGTGGTCAGGTTAATTGGTGTTTGGTTAGGTGGTAGGGTTTGACTTAGAGCCACACTGTTAGATTTAGAGTGGGCACAACATGCAGCAATGGCAAAGGCTTTGCAGACCAAGGCTTCTTGCTGACTTTCTTTTTGCAGTCATTATCATGCAGGAGCATTTGTCTGACTGTGGTTTGTCTTTGCCCTCTTGGGTTTCTTCTCCCCTTCCCACCAGGATTTACTGCATCACCGACATCGATCCCGACCACAGGAAGCTCAGCCAGCTGGAGGCTGTGATCCGTTTCCTCACTGGAGAGGAGCCTGACCTGGAATGTGAGTCCCAGGCGCTGAAAGTGCCCTGCTGGGGTTTTCCTGTGCCCATCACAGGGGAGAGGGGACTGTGACAAGCTGACTGGTGCCAGACTGAGCCCCTGTGGCACTTGCTTACACAGGCAGGACTGAACTCAAGCCCAGATTAATTCACAAGTGGAAATGAGCTGTGGATCCACCTCCTTGTCTCCATCAGAGGATTTTTTTTTTTTCTATTTCAAAGCTGACGCATAACTCAGCCTTACTGGAGGTCTCAGCATAGGAAATTCTGGAAGGTGGAAGGCTTGAGTGGAGCTTGGCAGGGGCTGCACACCAGGGTTAAGACAGACTGGCTGACTGGCCCAGATGGGGCAATGGCAGGAGACGCCAGGAAAAGCGCTGAGACAACTCAGCTTCCCAGGGACACCAGGCATCATCCTCCAAGGGCTCACAGCGCCCTCTGGAGAGATGGGTTCTTTCAGAACAAGGATTATTAATTTTGTTTTCCACGTACCACCGGTAACTGATCCAGGAGGGAAAAAATGGTTAGAGGATTATTATCTTCCCTGCTCCCCCTGCTGCCCATCCCTTGCACCAGGTCCCATTCTCCTGCTGCTGATACAGCGCCGCTGAAGAGTGGGATCTCTTTCAGGGGGCAGAGATGGGCAGCTGTGCACAGGAACTCCTTACAGCAATTTGGTTTTAGGATGCCCTTCAGCCCCCTTAGCTGTGCCAAGTACAAGCTTTTGCGTGTAATGCTGCACCGCAGAGGCACAAACCTTTGGCGCAAGGATGGGAATCTCTTAAACGTAAAGTCAACTGTAATCCAGTAATCCTTCCTCTCTTGCACAACGTGAGCAGACCCCTCCTGGCTGTCCTTGGAGCAGGCTGGAAAGAGGGGATGTATGAGTTGAAGAGGCCAGGGAGGAGGAAATTTTCAGGACAGCTGGCTTGGAAAAATACGCAAGCTTGGAAGTGCTGTGGAGGAAAAGCAAATATGACTTGAAAACATGAATTCTAGACATGGAGGGGCTGAAGAGGGAAAGACCTCATGGTGGACTCTGATTTTGAGGATTGAATAACAACAACTATGGGACAGAAGGATGCTGAGATCTTTGACAAAGAAATCTGGGAGAACTTGAGCTAAAACCTTAAGGGACACCTGGAATATCAACCCAGAAAGTTCCAGTGCCAGAAACACTGAAATGGTGGGGTGGCTCCATCTAGAAGAGCACTGAAAGGGGCATTTCTGCAATGGTCACCATGTTCTCACAGATTAGTGCAAGCAGGGCAGTACAGAAACAAAGCAGGTCAAAGAAATAGGGTTCTGGGACATGTCATTTAGCACATGATGATGCCTTGAACTTTCCTAATCACTTCTTAGCTCCAGTCCAAAGTGGATTAGACTGGTAGCCTGGACTGGCTTGAGCATCTGGTGAAAACCAGGACAGGAGAATGTTCTGTGACTCACAGGAAGGAAGGAGGGCTAACAGAGAAGTCTGTGAGCAAAGGGACAGAGTAGAGGCCATTAAAAAAAGTCTCTAGTGGTTTTGAAGGAAGCTGCTTGAGTGGAAGGCCTTGGCTGGTATCCTCTCTATAGGATACCCAGAAGAAAGGTCAAGGCAGGGATTTGAGGCAGGGGCTGTGGACAGCCTGTTTAATGAAAGCGTCAAGTGATGGTCCAAGGAATATCTTCATTTGAAAGCCTCTCACTTGCCCACATTTGTTTGGGCACCACCCTTCCACAGAGTTCACAGGGGAACTGGTCTGATGATTTTGGACTTTAGGAAGAAATTCTTCACAGCAAAGAGCAGTTAGTTCCTGGAGCAGCTGCCCAGGGAGGCGGTGGAGTCACTGTCCCTGGAGGTGTTTACGGAAAGACTGGAGGTGGCACTGAGTGCCGTGGTGTTGGGTCATCGGTTGGACTTGGTGCTCTCAGGGGTCTTTCCCAACCTCATTGATTCTGTAATTCTGTGGTCTTGGCTGTAACACCTGCTCCTGTCTTTTCCACCATCCAGGGTGTTGAGACCTCGTCTCTGCCCTTTTTGTGCCTCATTGATCCACTGTCCTGGACGGGCAGATGCTCCTTACCAAGGGACTCTCTAAAACATCCAGGGAGAAACATGTCTTTCTCTCCTGATTTTTCTTTTTCCTTTTTCTCCTTAGGTGATGAGGAGCTGGTCCAGGAAGTGCTGTTTGATGCAGTGGTCACTGCCCCCATGGAGGCCTACTGGACAACACTAGCCCTCAACATGTCCTTGTAAGTGTAGGAGACATAAATATGGATAGAACACCACTGAAGATGCACCTCCAGCTGATGTGGGTTTATGCAGTGCCTGAAATAGTCATAAACTTTTGCAGAGCATACAAGAAACCGTAGAAATAACTCAAAAAGCTGATTGAAATAGCTCTAAAGCTTGAAAAGTATCTCTCGGGAGTGAACTCCAGTAAGCTGGGCCTCCTTGGGAGAGTGTTTAGTTTGGTGAGGGTTTTTCTAGTGGAGAAAAGGAGTTTGGTTTTGTCTCTGGTGGTGGTACCTCCAGACTGAACCTCAGGAAGACAGTGGACAGGCTGGCTTCAGTAAACAGCTTTATATTTTATTATTTCCAGCGAGGCACCTGTTGTGCGCGGTGTCTTGTATCCTGTCACGCAGATCTTCTTTCAGCAGACAACGTGTTACTTACAGCTAAACACGGCCACTGGACTCCTGTCCCCGTCTCAGTTCCTTGTATCCCTGCACTAACAGAAGCTGAGCCAGTGACAATCCTGCCAGGACACCCAATTATCAGCACAGCTTTAAATAGCTGCATCAACACACCCTCTTTGCTCACATTCTGCTGCCCTGGCCATTCTCTGCATCCCTGATCCAGCCATTCTCCTTCTGCAGTTCCTCTCCTGCACTTCGGCCCCAGGAGAGTAGCCTGGAGCAGAGCTAGCAGGGGCAGGAGCTTATGGCCTACTTAAAAGAGACTGAAATAAGCAGGCTTCAAAGGTTTAAATCCGAGCACAAGTCTTAAACCTGCCAGTTGTCAGCCAGTAACAAACAACTCATTGCCATTAGCAGGGAGGAGCCAGTATCACCCCTGGTGTAAATGGGTTATATTGCAAATGAATTTGGGATTAGGTCTCCAGATGTGGCCTCAAGTTTGAAAGGTCCCCTCGCCGTGGGGCAGGGATTGTGGCCGTTCTTCTGACAACTGTTTGTTTCTGCTTGTGTGTTGCTGTTCCCCAGGGACGCCGAGGCAGGCATTGAGATGGCGTTTCTGGGCACTCGGGCTGGACTCATGAGGAGTGCCCTGTATGTGGGCTCTGAGAAGGTTTCCAACAAGTAAGTCCCGAAACTGCATTAAGGGGGTTCTGTCAGTGTCTCTGGAGGGGCAGCAGAGATCACCACCAGCCTTAGAAATGCTTTTGGGGAGATAGAACGGGAAGAAGCAGCACCTTGATGGCATTAATGCTGATTCACAGATTCAGGGTAGGGGGCCTTTGTCTTTCTCTGGTCCTTTTGAGTTCTTCTTAAAATACTGTCCCAAAGTGCATTCCTTCGAATGAAACCCTTCAGCCATTCCCTGACTCCAGCCAGCTGACACAGAAAATGCCCACAGTTACTACATGTCCCCCGGACCATTTTGCAGTGCAAAGGCCCTGCACTCCAATGCCCCAGCGACATTCCAGCTCGGCTGTGCTTGATCTTTCTGTCTCAGTTCCTCTCCCGGATTTGTGCAGTTGTGCCTCTCCCGCTGCCCACGCCGCAGTGAGGCGTGAAGCGATGTGACTGACATCTGTCACATCCCATTCCCTCCCCTGTCCTCTCCCTCAAGGCAGAAGTGTGTGTGCACTGAAGGGTTCTGACGTGGAAAGGGGAGCTGGCATTCTGCTGCATTTTGGATACACTGCCTGCTGCTGTAGGAAAGGACGGGTCACACCAGCAGATGGAACAGAAAGGGACCATGTGGGTGACGGTCATCAGCTTCTTGGCAGCTGTTTCACTGTCCCCAAGTTCCCCAAACATGAGTCCTGCACTCAAGCTCTGCTGTGCCTGAAAGGTGACACTCTTCACGTGTTTGAAGCAGTCTGAACAATTCGGGCTCTGGCAATAAGGGAGAAATGCCGTGTGCTGCAGGAGGCTAATGTGACGATTCCTGATTCCCCACTGCTCATCAGGAGCAGTGTTCAATGCTTTAAACAGTCACAGTCACCACACTGCAGAGACAGACCCCCACGTATCCCACAGGAGGAGCTTCTGGAATCCCCTGAAAGGAAGGAGTCGTAAATGAGGAATTATCATTACGCCAAATAGATAATAAAGCAAAAAAAATTAGATAGAGCAAAACAAGTGCCTGAAAACAAAGGGATTTGCCAGGCAAGCTGTATGAACCTCCAGGGAAGCAAATGACCTGATTTTCATGAGGTCTCTCCTGAGCACCCACTGCCTCCCTTGCCATGCTCCCAGGACACATCCTCTTGCCTTCAGAAGCACTTTGCTCAAGCACTTCAGTTCCTGCCTCCTTAGGAATCACACAATCATGGGAATTGTTAGGGGGTTGGAATGGACCTTAAAGACCATCTATTCCCAACACGCTCTGCCTTGGGGAGGGACGCCTCCCTCTAGACTAAATTCAGGCCTTACCCAACCTGGCCTTGAACGGGGTTGGGGCATCCACAGCCTCCTTCAGCAACCTGTTCCAGCTTCTCACCAGCCTCACAGTAAAAGGTTCCTTCACAGTATCTTACCTAAATTTCCCCTCTTTCAATCTGTACCCATTTCTCCTTGCCCTATCACTACAGTTCCTAACAGAGTCCCTCTCCAGCTTCCCAGTAGCCCCCCTTCAGGTGCTGGAAGGTTGCTGTGAGGTCTCTGCTGAGCATCTCCTGAATGAGATGAGGATTTACACACAGTTGCATAACCTTACATTCGGGGCAGGTGGTTTGGTTTTTTTGTAGGAGACTGCCTAATCCCCTTTCCTCCCCTGCTCCCCATCCCCGGCAGTAACGAATGGTCACAAGGCAGCCGCACCTGAGCCTCCCTCGCCCACCTGCCCACCCCGCACTCCGGCACTGCTTGCGGGGTGTCACTCCCGGTAACCCTGCCACGCTGCCCGGTAACCCTGCAGCCCTGCCCGATAACCCTGCCCGGTAATCCTGCAGCCCTGCCCGGTAACCCTGCCCGGTAATCCTGCAGCCCTGCCCGGTAAACCTGCCCCGTAACCCTGCCCGCTCATCCTGCAGCCCT
>WBMY01005300.1:465583-530091 GCA_013397315.1 Donacobius atricapilla
TTGTCGTTGCGCGGTTCCCTGCAGCCCTGCCCAGTAGCCCTGTCATGTTTCCCTGTTCCCATTCCATGCTGCCCGCTGTCCCTGCCCGCTGTCCCTGCCCGGTGTCTCCGCCGCCCTCCCCTGTGTCCCTGCCCGCTGTCCCCGCTGTCCCTGCCCGNCGGGGGACAGCGGGACCCCGGGGGACATCGGGAGCCCGCCCGCCCTGGCCCGCGGAAAAGCCGCGGGTGATGCGGTGCGGGCAGCACGCCCGGCCGCGGGGGTCCCGCTGCGTTGCCCCGAGCAGGGCTGCCGCTCCTCCGCGCCCTGAACGACGTGTTGTCTTCCCGGCAGGAAATTCCTGACACAGAAGGACAAGGAAAGTATCTTCACCATGGACCACTTCCCCCTGTGGTACCGCCGGGCGGCCGAGCATCCCCCTGGCAGCTTCATCTACAGCATTGTCTCGGAAGATGATGCAGGTAACGCCAGCCTGAGCGCAGAGCAGGCAGAGGGAAGGAGAAAAAAGCTTGTCACACCTTGCATCTCACACCGCGCCCATCGCGGCCCCTAGCGCTGAGACCTGCCCTCGGCGTTACCTCTGCAGCAGTGAGGGGCAGAGAGCTCATGGCCAAGATGCTGAGCACAGCCGGAACATGGAGCTGCGAGGGCTGGGGAAGGCGGTCAGGAGTGAGGAATGCAGGGCTACAGAGGAGGAGAAGGATGGAAATGGAAATAATGGAAATGGAAATGGAAATGGCAATGGAAATGGAAATGGAAATGCAGGGCTTGGGTAGATTGAAAGGTTTAGGGAGGCAGGGGAGCACAAGGTACTTGTGGGGCTGGAATACACACAAAACATGAGAAGGGAACAGGAAAGGAGTTGCAGAAGGAATGAGACACGTAGGGGTGGCCAGGCTTGGGAGGGAACATCAGCCCTGCTGGATGACAGGAACAGCCGGCACTGGTGGGGAACCAGCAGACAGTCAGGAAGTCTAAGTTCAGAGCGTGTCATTTTTTCCATCACCACTTTCCATCACAGGAAAGGATGGGTTTGTTGTGGAAGATGGTGGAGGAAAAGGGTGGAGGGGAAGGCTTTTGCATAGCATTGGTGTCCTGCATCCTTCCAGTCCTGGTGCTAGGATATGGCATCTCCTGCTCAGCAAAGTTCAAACACCAGAGGAAAGCAAGGAGTGGCTTTTCAGTATCTCTTGCTTAGGGTTGTTGGTTCCTGTGAGTATGCAGGGCCAGCCAGGACCTTCTCGAAGGCTGGAAGAGAGCAGAAGAGCCTAAAAACAAACAAGCAAAACAAAACATTCGTGTGAGACTCCTCCACAGAAGGCAGAAATCCCCTCTGTGCTCCTCCCTGGCCCCTAGCTCTCCCTCTGTCACAGAGCTCAGCAGAGTAGCTGGTAAAGCTTTTTGTGGCACACTGGTGGGAGTCTGGTGGGTGGGAAAGCAAGTAGCAAAGAGAAGAAAACCAGCCTGGGAGGCAAGAGATGAACCAGGATGTAAAGGGAAAGGAGTGGAAAGAGAAAATACTCGAAACCTACAAAAGCCTCTCTCTCCCCACAACGCCCTTACATCTCACTTAAAAGGCAAGTGTGAAGAAAGGGAGAGAGATGGCAGGAGGGACCTTTTACTCCCCTGCAAGCCATGGCATCTGCTCTTTGGAATAGAGTGTGGGCTGGAAAACCAGGCAGTGACACCCTGTGGGACTTCCTAGGGCAGCCATTGCCCAGGCCACAGCAGCCACTGATGGCTAAACACTGGGATTGTGGCTTGCTGTGGCTTTCTTGGAAGTCCCAGCTAGCTTTGGATAAAGACAGAAGACAAGTAGCTGGCTCTGTTCTTTGTTTTACGTGGCCATGGGTCAGAAGCTTCAGTCAAGTCCAGAGCCCCACTCGCCTGGAAACCCTGCAGGCACCTTGTAAGAAGCAGCACTCAGCCCTGAAGATCTTGTGCCCCAAACTGTGAGGGAGATTTTTCTTAGTCTTTAGGGGTGAGCAGCTGGGCTCCGAGAGATCACACAATATACCTGGGAAGGGTCAGGAAATAATACCCAGTGCTTCTGAGACAGTGGTTCACTGCAAAGCAGAGTCCAGGCCCTTGCTTGACGTCTGATGAAGCAGGGATGCCCCACATTTAAGCCAAAATAGGCCATCCAGTTTCTTATTAAATTCTGTCAGATGCTGAAGTCCCCTTTTCATGTTTTCCACCAGTCCCCTGCTGTGACAGGAGGTTTTCATGGCAGATGGCCTTCTAATCATCTAAGAAGGAAAACCCCCAAGAGCTCTCTGCTGGGGAGGAAACCAGCAGGAAATGATTGCAGGTCATCGGAGTCATTTATGCACAGCACCTCCTTCCAGTGTCTAGAAGTCGCAGAAATAAAAGGACAGCAGGGAAGCCTCTGCATGTCAAGTAGTGCTGTCCTTGTAACCCAGATTTTTCATGTGTTGGGTGAGATTTTCTAGAGATCCTAAGTGTATTTTGCTTCTTTGTCCTATCCTCGAACTTCAAGATATTTGAGGTTCACTGTAAAGGCAGGATCATGCTCAAGGCGTGTGAGCAGTGTATTTATTTCACAAAGGTTTTTACTGCTTTTGACACACTTGAGCAGGTTAATCTGGCTTGGATCAAGAAACAAGAACAAAATAATGAGAGTCTCCAGGCTAAACTGTGGCAGGCACTGAACTGTGCTCTGGACACACCTAGAATGATGAAGACAGACATGGAAAACAGTAACAAATGTTGTGGGGAAGGAAAGAATCTCTGACCCATCTGTCTAAGCAAGAGATTTCCATAGAGCAGGCGAGGAGGGAACCAGGTGCAGACTACATAGATCAGACTGGCCCTCAAACTGTCCCCTGGCAGTTCCCAAAGAGGCGCCCCAGCTGAAGCGAATCTAATCACTCTAAAAAAATTACAGAAATGGACAACTGCAGGCTGAAACAACTGCACCGACAAAGAGAGATGGGGTTCAGTTGCTTGAGCCTATCCAGCCATGTGATTTTAAATGTCCCGTGGGGGCTCAGAGATCTGCGCAGGGCTGGCAGATGTGTCACAGGACCTACAAGATGCTTAAAGCAGCAGCTCCAGGATAATTGGGAAACCCTGGGGCATAAGGGAGTTTAGGCAACAAAGTCCCAGAAGAGTTTGTTTCTGAAATGGCGTGTCCTCTGGAAGTGCTGTGGCTGCAGTTTCGGGTGCTGGTCTGGCTCGGGTAAGAGCTAGACATAAGCCTGGCCTTTGCTGTGCAATGTGGTCAGAATTACCTGTCCTGCTTCTCCTCTGGCCACCGAGTTTAGATGGTGCATTGAGCAGAGCAGCTCTCTGGCCTAAGAAAGCTCTGCATGCCCAGAATGGAGGAGGCCAATCCTTTACATTTTATCCCAGAATCATGGAACGTTTTGGGCTGGAAGGGACCTTAAAGGTGACTTAGTTCCACACCCCTTGCCATGGGCAGGGGTGTCTTCCATGAGACCAGGCTGCTCAAACCCTTCCCCCCATCCAGATTTGGACACTTCCTTTATGCTGAGGAAGCCGCTTTCATCACGAGCCATAGAGAGGAGAAAAATAAAATCTATTCATAGCCCATTAGGCTGCTTTTATGTCTTGAAAGATGCAGCCCTCAAAATTCCAGGATGTTTCAGAGTAGAGGCACATGTACACACTGTCCTGGATGGGGAAATGTGTGGGCAAACTGCTCCTGCTGCGTTTTCTCCCTCTCTTGGGGTAAGCTAACCAAGCCTGCTGTATTTGTGTCTTGACAGAGGGGGGTGGCCTGCCAAAAGTGGTGACAGTGAGCACGGCTGTGTCTGTGTCTGTGGATGGGAAGATGGGAATTGCTGCAGGTAGGACATTCTGGTTTCTCTTTTTGTCTTGAATGAAATGGCTGCATCTTGCATTGAGTGTGGGAGCTGAGAGCTGTTAGCTTGTCATTCAGGGGAAGTGACAGGAGCCACAAGAGCTTGTGGTATGGAGAACTAGGCTAAACAGAGAATAATGGAACAGGTACTGAATGGCTGGCAGGCTTCTGAAAGGGAAATGGGCTGTTTGAATGGAAGCTTCCCATCTCCAGCGCTGGTGAATCTGGGGGCTGAGACTCTCTGGAGCAGGAGCAGGTTGGGAAGCCCGTGCAGGTTTAAAACTTTGCAGGAAACACTTTTGGCTCCGGACCAGCATCATGTTTATGTGTCTGCATTGTTATCTGAAATGAAAAATAACTTCTGCTGGCGGAATGGGCATGTTGCTAGAACTCCAAGTCAGATCTATAGATTGCCAAACTTACTGCTGTATCTGAGCTTTAAATTCCTTTTGGCAGACCTTCACTAGACTGCATCTTCTTTTGGAAAATGCATGCAGCACATTATTTCCAACAGAACCCCAAAGCTTTTGAAGATTTACCATTTTCTGTACTAATTGCGTCAGGCTTTTTGGAAGTACATTGAACTCAGAAGCTAAACACAGCAGCCATTTAAGAAAACAAACCAGCATTATCAGTAACCCTGGCACCATACCCCACTTCACTCAGCACAGGAGTACTGGGGTAAGAGATGTAGCTCCATGGAAATTGTTTTAGACCTGGAAAAAGTGGCTAAAGGGAGAGGCTGATGGAACAGGTAATGCAGTAATTATATTCTGTGATGCAAATCTTCCCGGGAAAGGATGGTTAGTGCTAATGGAGCCTGGCATGGTGGAAGGAGTGGCTGATAGAATGGACACCCAGCACAACTTCGTTACAGGAGCACCCTGCAGAGAAAAGGCCATACAGCAGGTACCTTCAGGGTCTGCCACTGCATTTGCCTAGGCTGGGCAGGAGACAGGGAATGTTCTGCAATACTACTAGTCAGTAAAACTATAGCGCTTTCACTTCATCTGATGAAGCATTCCTTAATTTTCAGGATTTCTGTAAGTTCTAGCTGACAGTGGTACTCTTTAACTATCACCTGGGCATTGAGAAAGCACTTATAAGCTGAAGGAAGTGTTATGAAATAGAACATTTCACTCTTGTGCCCAGAGCCAGAAAATTATTATGAATTCTGCCCAGAGACACCAGTGAACAGGGATGATTTCAGCAAAGTTCACATTAATAGGGGCTTGGATGATAGAAACTGCTCCCAAAACTGCTACCGGCTGACACTGTTATACCCAGCAGAAAATCAAAGAGCATTGAAACCACACCAAGGACCTCTGTACAGCACTGAAACATTTTTCCAAGCATTAATTGAAGAGGAGAAAAGAACATTTTTTAAAAAGAAGTTTGTTTTTCATGATCTTTTTCCTTCCCTTTCCTGACCTGTGGATTAGAGCAGAGGCACACAGGCAGCTCATCTGTGGTTTGTTCAAGCCCAGCTGGAAATTAGGCTGCTCATCCGACCTCCCTCTCACCCCTCCACCCTAGTGGACTTGGGGGGAGAATCAAAGTAAAACTTGCAGTTTGAGATAAGAACAGTTTGATAATTGAAAATTAAGTAAAATACTGTAATAGTGGTAAATGATGATGATGATAAAAATAATAGTAAAAAGAGAAAAACAAGCGATGCAAGATACAATTGCTCACCACCCACTGACTCATGCCAGACCTCTCTTCCCAAGAGAGACCAGACTGGTCCCTCTTGTGGGTAACTCCTCCCAGGTTCTCTACTGGGCATGATGTTCTGTGGTGGGCGATATCCATTTGGTCAGTTGAAGTCACCTGCCCCAGCTATGCTCTCTCCCCATTTCCTTTGTGTACCTCCTCACCGGCAGAGCATGAGACAAGAAAAAAGCCCTACACTTGGGATAAACACTTAGCAAAAAAACCAAAACATTCTCATTATGAATTCAGAACACAGCACTCTGACAAGCCACTGAGAAGAAATTAACTCTACCCTAGCTGAAACCAGGATAATCTGGCACTCGGCTTAAATACAAGGAAGGAAACTTCTTGGTGGAAACACTGGAGCAAGAACAAGTGGCAGGAGGATCTGGCCCTGACAGGGCCATTTCTCTTCTGCCAGCAGCACTTTCCACAACCCCTGTGGAGATTTCCACCCACTCAGTTATGCTGAATACTGTCAGTGTGGACATGCTGTGAAGGGGCAGGATCCCTTGCCGAGGGTGGAGGAAACAGCAGAGGCTAGGGAAACAGATCATGCTAAAACAATAACAACAAGGTGAAAAATCTGTCATTTTTGGAAATGATGCAGAACCAGCTTTCTCACTGGTAACCATGGAAGTTGAGACACAGAAATGGATTTTCAATTGCTTTTGTTCCTTCGAGGTGCCATGGTCCCTGTCCCTAGCAGGTACATCAGGTGACCTGGCCACAAGCACCCTCTGCCACTCTCACACATGGTGGGTGTTCTGCCTTCCTGGTTTCTTATGCTTCGATGAAAACAGCCTCCATCTCTGATCCATGGTATGGGTGGGATAAATGAGAGCATCAGGGCATATCACCCAAAAGGTCCAGAGTTCTTCACGTCCCCAGCTGTAGCCTCCACTGACTTCAGCAGGAGTGCAGGGGTTTGCTGAGGTAGGTTCCATGTGCTGGCTTGGGTGTCAGTTTACACCATGTTTGAGGGGGTTCAGGGAGGGAAAAAATGCTATATTGCCATTTGCTTTGTTTCCAGTAGTGGCAACATTCATCATCTGAATCTTTCATACTAATAGTAATTTTTTAAAAAGGGCAAAAACTGGTGGTCACACTACCAGTTGAAATATTATTTTTTTCTTGAGGATGTCAGCGTAGAGAGTGAGGATGTAGATCTTACTTCATTTCCCCTCACAGTAATAAAATTACCCTGAATGGCCAGATTCTGATTCTAGGGGACTGTCAGGGGCTGCAGCAGAAATGATGCTGGGCAGAGCTGCCACACCATCCTGGGTACAGGAGAGGGGTGAAGGGGAGGGAGTGTGGGGGCACACAAGAGGCAATCAGAGCAGAATGGGGTGCAGATTGTTGTTCCTGTTATTCTGATGGCATCAGCCCTTGCTAGGATTGATGCCATGGTAATTTAGTTATGATACTACGAGAAGTTTGGTCCCAGCGCTGGTTCCCAGAAAGCCAGATATCTGTGTAGACTTGTAGTTTCTGAATAAATGCAGCCACAGTTCTGTAAAAGGGGAACAACAGAGACTTTTTGCGTGCCCCTATAAAAGAACAAGCGGTATGAACTGGCCTGTCATTCTGCCACTGATCATTACTGTCACTTGTTTGACTTGATGGTGCTTGAGGGGATTTGTAAGCACTTTGAAATGTTCACTATGCATGCAGTGAAAAATTAGGCTCCAGGATTTACAGCCGTGCTCGTGGGGAGGGAGCACCCCCAGAGCCCCCACGGGCAGAATGCCAGTGACAGGGAGCATTGGGCCCCTTTTATTCTGGCAGATGAATGGCAGTCCCCAGCCAGGGCAGAGTAAGGCAAACTGGTAAAATCAAACGTCCAGGAAGATGACACAGGCCTGGCTGCTGTCAGGGGGTGAGGGAGCAGTCAGATGGGATTGGACAGTTGCAGTCTGGAGGGCTGAGAGAAGGGATGGAGGGGAAAGCACAAGGGTCTCCTTCCTCCCATTTCAGTCTGTGTTAGCTCAGTGAGAAATCCCAGAATGGGTTTGAGGGGGTGTCCAAGCTGCTCCTCTTGCCATTAGAGGTGCTACTCCATGCACCAGGTGGAGAGGTGGCCAAATTCAGGAGGGAAAGGAAGTATCCTTTTCCCTGCCCTATCCTCACCCCTTTTCATCCATCCCTGTCCTTCCCCGAGGGGCCTGGGAGGGCTGCACAAGGGGTTCAGGGTGCACACTGATTTCTTGGAGGATGTGGTGGAGCTAAGGCAGGGCCCACTTGTGTGAGCTGAGTTGGTGCGGTCTCTTTGGTGGGAAGCCACACACGCAACCCTGGCTTGACTATACCTGTTTCTTGGAATGAATATTACCTACCTGCTGTATTGTACTTTGGCACTTCAAAGCACTATGCAAGCATTAAGTAATGCTTGGATGATTAATTATAATTAATTAGAAGGCAGCCATTCTCCTGGGATGTCAGTCCAGTACCTTTCACGCACACTAACTGCGCTGGAAATGAGAAATAAGGAATGGTGATGGCATTCTCCCCAAGCCATGTCCTGCCCCAGATAGCACTGTCATCTGCTCCCTCCCGTGAGTCAGGAGCCTGAGGCTTTCTGATCCTCGGGCTGCAAGGCAGAAATCACATGGAGCTGCTGACAGAAGCTCTCGGTGATTTAAAGGCTCAGTGAAACCGCTGGAATCTGTGCAGGAGTTCAGCTGTCACTTTGGGCTGTGGGTGACGTCTCTTTCATTGCCTGCCCTTCTGGCTGCTCAGCCTCTGGGGCTGTCGGCTGCCTGCCAGTCCCAGCAGGGACAGGTAGGCTTGGGCTCCCTGCCATGGCTGTCGTGTGGCAGGGCTGGCAAACAGACAATGGGGCATGCACACGGTGCCCAAGAGGAATAATCCACTTGGGAGATGCAGGTTTATTTTATACTACATTTCTCTCCTCTGTTACTGGAAGTCCAGAAGTTACTGGACCACAGTGAAATCGTTATCCCATGACACCAGCAATTCATGCAGATGTGTTTGGGCAGAGCCCTAGGCAAGCTCAAACCAGGGGCAGAGAATAGAAATATTGTCTCTGTTTTAAACACAGGGTTTTGGGACACTGAGTTATCAAGACCAATATACAGAAAAGGTCTGTACTCACAGCAGGAAAAGATGTTTTAAATATTTTTTTTTTTCAGAAGAATTAGAAATCAATCAATCTGAATAGCAGGAAATGGGGAGTAATTTTGACATTTTAACTCTGGTTAAAATCCAGCCTCTTTCAGTCTGATGGAAGCTCTTCATTTGAAAAGCAATTTCTGGCCAGCTTGATGTCTCTCCATCTCTTCCTTGGTCTCCAATTTTGGCTACCTGCTGTCTGCTACCAGCAAGCAGGAACAGGAGGTACAGGTGGCTTTTTCAGCAGGACTGTTGCTCTGGCATCTTTTCAAGCTAATCTGCACACAATTCTATATTCCTACAGTTTTGTTGTTTGGATGCATAAAACGTTTCATAAATCCTTCTCTCTGGAAAGTGACAGTAGCATCAGAAGAAGCTGTTAAAATGGGCAGAAATAAGCTCTAATAGCATAAGCACCTTTTCCATGGAAATAGCTGCATATAAACTGGAGAATTAAAATTATTTCACTAGGCTGGTTCAGAAAGCAGCATTAAGATACCCATATAAAATGTGAGGGTAGCTGATCTCTTGAATGTGTGCTGCAGCATTCAGAAGGAATGCTGCCCCTCTTTTCATGCCGAAGTTGTCTCAGTGCAGAGACTTCCCTGGGGCATCACCGGGTGCCTTTATGGGAATCATGGTCCCCCCAGCATGCAGTGGTAGGATGGATAAAAAGAAGGAAGACAACTCGTTTTCAGCCCATCACCGCCTCTGTCTGGTCTCTGGCTGACGCCAGCCCCTTCTGGCAATCCCCAAAGCCCGAGCAGTTTCTCACACATCCATTTGAACCAAACAAAATCAGAGACATCTGAAGGGGCCGTGCCCTGGAAATGAGTCATGGAAAGCGTTAGGGGCACTCGTAAGGCAGAAATGCTGCTGATTTTAGTGCAGCCAGCAGCTGTGCCTCTCCACCTCCCAGGACATCTGTCTGGAGGCTGTTACCAGTGGGTACACGCTTGGCTGGCCTAAGGGTCGAGCTCCGATGTCGCAGTGTCCCCATGACAAGTTAGAGAGCCAAAACCAGTGTTTCTTGCACTCTTCATCCCCCATCTGCCTGCCTGCCCCCCATTGCATTCTGCTTCCACTCTGAGCCTTGGGGGACACCTGTAAGCTGCTTTTCAGGGTGTTTCTGGGGCACACACAGGCTGTTCCAGGAGCCAGACAAAAGTGAGGCGGCTGTGTTATTTTGAGCTGGCTCTGGTCTTGCAAACTTTGCCCTTCATCAAGCTTTGGCATCAGTGCTGGGGCCACGTGGTTCCTTTTTCAGAGCTGGTCGTTGTGAGTGCCCCTGGACACGATGAACTCTGTTGCCACACGATGTAACAGGTAATCCTGCAGCCAGGTCAGTGAACAGGAGAGAGAGCAAAGTCTGCCTGCAGACCTCCAGATAGATGTCTCCATGCGTAGACTGTAACTGGGGACAAGAGGGACAAATAAGTCTATTTTGACCTCAAAAGAATGCTAAAAATATCCATGTGAGGCATCTTTCGTAGCATTCTGCTCGCCCTGGCTAGACCTTAGCAATTTCCTTCTCTTCCATGGTGTTTGTGCTGTCTGCATAGGTTGTAACACCTTCAGCACGGGGACCATGCCTCCCCCTGTGTGTGCACTGTCTGTTGCCTTGGGGTGAGTCCTTGGCTGGGGAAAAACTGAAGGCAATAGCCAATTCTGTAAACATTTTTTTGTAGTTTCTGCTGAGTGCCCGACTCTGTACACTGCACCCTTTACCAGGGAAAAAGCTGTAGGGGAGCGAGCCCTGCCTTCCTCAGCCCATGCAGGCAGAGCTTCACCCAGCACAGACCCTGTGGGGAGGTTCCTGTTCCCAGGCCCTGCCCTCGCCAGCATTCCAGGGAATTTCCTCAGTGGGACCCCAGCAAAAAATTGTGAGCCGTGAGTTTTCCTGTTTGGGGGCTGGCGAGGCATCTGTCCCAGGATATCCTCAGCCCTGGAGCCTGTTCCAGGCTGGAGCTCCAGCCCAGGACCCCGCTCTTGCCTGTGACAGCAGAAATCTTCTCGCCTAAGGTTCTCCATCACTGCTGCCCCTGCAGCTCCTCTGATTGCCGTGGCTGTCACTCTTGGAGCAAGAAGAGCCCTTGACACTGGCTCAGGAGAGACTTGCATATAGCTGGATTTTTTAGATTGGCACCCAGCGCCTTCGCCATGTTGCCTTTGCTTGCAAATTATTTGATATCATTTTAATTCTGAGCCGAATTAGAGCAGTGCACGGGTTGCCATAGCAACCATTACCTTGTGCCTTTTGGTCTGACTCATTGCAGACAATTACTCTTGCACTCCAGGATCCACAGATGTGATAGGAGAAGAATCATGTGCTGGGCTTTCAACTTTTTTTTTTGCTTTTTATTTCCTTCCCAGCCTCTCTTCCATTAACTCCTGCCTACCCAGCATCAGCAGGGCCCTGTATCCCCACCCAGGGGTGCTCGTGGGAGTGGGTTGGATGTGCGGATGAGCGATGTGCGAGGTGATTTGTGTGCGTATCTGCACGCATGAACAGCTGCCCTGCGGTGTGTTGTGAGATCCCTGGGCTCCCTGGGTGTGTGCACATCTCACTGGGGCAGACACCCAGAACCACAGAGCAATTTGCACTTCCTCCTGTCTGTGGTGTCTTCCAGGTAGGCACAGGGCTGATCCCTGTGGCCACGGGGTTTGACTCAGTGCGCAGAGGCTGTCAGGAAGCGCTGGGTGTTTAGGGGGACTGGCAAAGTGCCAGGGGCATGAACAGTGCAGGACCTTCCATTTGAAGCTGTGTGAAGGTCCGCAGGCTGCCAGGCAAGTGGCCCTGACACCCCTGGCACCCCCTAAATCTCTGTGTGAATGCAAGGCTGTTCTTTACCCTGCTCACAGCTGTACCCCCAGTGCCCCATGTCCTTATCCAAAGGGCATGGGGTAAAGTGCTGTTGTCTGTCGCCTGAGCACAGGTATAACTGATGTCCTGAGCTCCATTAGCACCTACAGTTCAGCAGAGGAGCAAAGCCACCGGAGAAGGTGCTGGAAAGCATCACATGAGCAGTCTGTAGATGTGAGGATGAAGGTGGTAAATGTCACAGCAGAGGAGATTATGGGAAATGTCTTGTGTGATGGTTTAGCTTAAATTCAGCCAAGGCAGAAGCAGACAGGTTCTGCAGGGTGAGAACCACAGAAACTTAGCAGATCTGAGTACAGCTCCAGCTTCCTCCTAAGATACATTATTTTAGCCACCAAACTCATCCTGAATTCTTTTTCTCCTGCCCCACCTATCACCTAAGGCACAAATCTCCCTATCATCGGGCTTTGTAATGGGACTCTGACTGCCATCCCTCTCCCTTCACAGGACCTTTTTCTTCTCTTTCTCTCACTGGGACACAGAAACCCCACTCAGAGGATCACAGATAATTCTGGTTAGATGGCACCTCTGCACTCTGCTGCCCAGTGACTCGTGGCACTGCTTCCTCACGCAGCAGTGCAAAGTCTGGATTGTGGAGGGGAGCAGTTGAGCTTTTGGGGGCAGTGTGAAGCACCCATTTCTGTGAGGATCCTGATTCTCTTGCCCTCCATCTGTCTGTGATGACAAGCAGCTGCTTAAGCTGGCTCTAAGATATCAAAGAAGGCTGCCTTGCCTAGCCCTGCCATGCCCTGCCCTCCCTTAGAGGTCAGAATTGTAGGATTGAAGTGAGGATTGCTTACATATCAAGCTGAGCTAGGCCTTGTGAAGGAGGTTAAAACAAAGAGCATAATATTCTTCAGCTATTTGGGGAATAAAGAAAAAAGAAAGAAGTAGGGCCACTTCTGGTCAATAAGAAGTTGGGATCAAGGAGTCCGTAGTATGAGCAAAAACCAAAGAAGACTCAGTGCCCAAGTTATTGATAAGGACAGAAATATCATCCCTGGGGAAAGAAACAAGCTGAGTTCCATGAATAAGCAGCTCAAGCTGATTAGTGCACTCACAGTGCTGGGCCTGGGTGCTTTCTGGCCCTGGGAGAGCTGGTGTGTGGAAACACACACAGCAAAGGGCTTTTTTCAACTCTGCACACAGTGGTGACACCATGCAGTCTGCAAAAAGGAAAATTCAGAGGTTGGGATTAAAGAAGGACAAGAAATAAATTCGTCAGTTGCAGACTTTTAAGCGTGACCTCTGCAACGTTTGTAGCACTTTAGAGGAGCTCTTCAAGGAAAGTATAATTATTACCAAGCAGTCAGGGGGAAAGGGAGTCAGGCAATAGGAGTTTATCAGTGCTGGATAACACCAGGCCGAGCCAACATCTTTCTTTCAGATTATTGTTTTCCTGGAAGGCAAAAGAAATTTCAAAGGTCTCATCTCTGTATTTCAGTGAAGCATTGATACGTGCCACATAGGAAACAATTAGTTAGACTGGAGAAGATCAAGTGAGGCAGAGGAGCTGTAAGGGGCAGGGAGGGAGAAGTCAGTCTGGGAAGACAGCAGCAGCAAGATCATCCATCAAAGTCTAGCAAAATGTTACTTGTTACACTCCCCATGGTCACCCATGGGATTCGACTTCGCTAATATTAACCTGAGACCCTGACTCAATAACTCTGGAGAGGGAGGGAATATCCTGATGATTCAACACTAGAAGGCATTGCTAGTACAGGGAAGGACCAGGATATTGTAGAGGAAGCCTTATTTGACCTTGGCAGGAGTACCAGAAACAGAATGAATTTCAGTAGTACAACAGACAAGGTCATATGCTTGACAACTAATAATAGAAATCTTCTGTAAGCTGGGAACTCTGAGAGATCTGGCAGAGAGCACAGCGAGCAGGACTGAAGGCAGCCCCTGCCTTCTGGGAGCTGTTGAGCCAATTTTGCCAAGGCTCAGTGAGGATCCTCAGTGAGGATCATCAGTATAAGCTCTATTGCTCCCTGATGCTCACACTAAATTCAGGGAACCATTGCCATCTGCCAAGACCTGTCTTGAGAACCTTGCTGAAAGGCAGCTGGATGGACTTAGTGGTAAACATATCCTGAGAAAGCTCAGGAAAAAAACATGCTGGGATCTTCTGTATCAGGTGATGGTGGCATGATGGTGAGTCACAGCATGATGCAGTTGTGGACAGAGCAAATGCTGTTCTAGTGCTTAGGGGGGTGTTCCCAGCGGGAAAATATTGATGCTGCCACCCAAAGCCCTGTGAGACCTCTCCTCTGGGCTGTGTTACAGCTTTGGTCAGAGGAGCACAGGCTGAGACAGGAGCAGACAGGATGGGCAGATGATGAGAGGAAAGGGAAGTCTGGCTGTGAGAGGAACCTGGGAGCACCCAGCTTGTTTAACCACGTGCAAGCAAGGACAAAGCAGATAGGATTGCTGTCAGGAATGCACCTTGGAGGACGCATTTACACTAAAGCACATGGTTGCATGGTAGTACAGACAGGCCAGCAAAACACTCAGGGTGCAAAACTAGAAGTGGGTTTCTATCTGTTAGGGTAATGCAGCTTTACCAGAATCTGAGGTATAAAGACAACGGATTTGAGCTGGAGCTTGAAAAATGTGTAAGAAAGTGGTGGTGCCTTGAATAGAAAGAGCTGAGGCTCTGTTAGCCTGTAGTCCCTTGACCAGGGAACAGCTGAAGTCCCCGGTCTCACTGTGTCACAGAACAAAAAACCAGCAACAAGCAAAGCAAACACTCAGGGAACTTCCCACTCACTGTAACATTCCCCTTGGGCACAAGGCTGGGCATTCTCACCCTACAGTTCACACACTCCACGATTTTAGTCATGACTGAATAAAAATAAGCTTGTTAATGCAGCTGAAAGCCCCAGCACAGCACCTGGGAGGCCAGAGGCTGGGGCTGGCCTGAACCCCTCTCCCAGCCTTTCACACCGTGGTGGTTTCTCTTGATTGCTCTGGGTTTTGCAAAGTAAAGAACAGTGGGCAGAAAAACCCCTGCTTACAATAACAAACCCTTAAAAAGCAGATGGGGATGTGGGGGCTGGTGTGTTTTGTGACAGTTGAGTGGACCAGAGCAGAGAGAATCTGAGAAGCAGCTGGTCAGAGGCACTCATTGAAAAGGGGATGATCAGTCACAAGAAGACAAAAATAAGGGGGAGAGAGAAAGAATAACTGGGGAATCCAAGACATTTATGTCCAGTGAGAGATATGTGAAAAATAATCATATGAGGCTGTGAGTGGATGAAAAAGTGGAAAATGCTGGAAGGGGATCATGTCTTTAAATAAAGGGCTGGAATTTCTCTTGCCAAGAGTTGTATAAATCTGGAGGCTCATGTTTAAAATGCACTGAATTTTTCCTACTGTAAAGGTAGGATCAGAACCACTTATCCATAATCTGCCTCCCTCAAAATTACTTGTTAGGGTTTTGTCCTAGCATTTACATTTGCCTCCATCTTTAAAGCAGGAACAATGTTCACACAGCCTAGTGAGTGTAGTCTGAGACGTTCTTTGGTGGGAAGGAGTAGAGAAAAGTGGCAAAAGTCATGCAGTGTCTACAGCATAGAGCACAGATACTGGTGGATGAGGAGAATACTTCTAGAAGGAGAAGAAAAAGCTGGAAGCAGTGTGGCAATAGGCTCCAGTGTTGTTCCGGAGGTGAGAAAATGTTTTCAGTGAAAGACTTAATTAACTCAATCTGCCTATTGTACCTAAAAGAAGACTGAGAGATTATTTGATTTAGAGTATGAAGTGCCTCCACAGAGAGAGCTGCTGGTTACTGAAGGTTTATTTTTTTTAATCTAGAGGAGAGAATAACAAAAACTGTGACAGAAAAACCAAACAGATTCAAATGAGTTAGTAAGCATGAATGCTAACAATGAGCATGAATAGGCATTGTCAGAAGATACCAAGGGAAACAATATTTTTCCCTTTCTTGAGTATTTTTCCAATCAAAGGTAGACGCCTTTCTGGCAGATTCAGCGTAGCTGCATGCAAATACTCACTGTTGGTCTTTCTACAGGATAGCTTCTCCAATTTCTGTTTCATAAGCTAAACAGATTGAGCTCTTTGAGCCTTTCACAGGAAGGCATTTTCTGCCACCCCCAAATAATGCTTGTGCTTCTTTTCCACACAATTTCCAAGTAGCGTGCGATACACAGAAGGTCAGACTGGATGATCTAAAGTCCCTTCTGGCCTTTATATTCTCTGAATCTCTGCCTCTGTGAATTCATTAATGTTTGCAAGCTCCCAGAGAGCTGCCAAAGGCAAGCACTATAGAAATGCAAAGCATTGTTGTTACTCCGCATATTTCCCTGGAGCTGGTTGAATATCGCAGGGTATCGTCTGTGTGAATTCCCTCAAATGAAATACCTGCATTCCTCACTCCTGCAGTGCCCTTTCCGAGCTGATTTGCTGCAGCTGTGCTAACAAACAAGTTTATTCCCCAGTCAGGACTCAGAAAAAGCAAATGTGAAGGGGCAAATCTCTGCCTGGAGCGCCCAGCAAGGAGCGGCGTGTTGCTCTCCTAGCCCAGAAGCTCCACACAAGGCAGAGTTATTATTAGCATCCTGCTTTGCTTTCTCCTTGGCTCCAGGTGCCCTGCACATGGCCTCTGCCTGGCTGCAGCACAGCAGAACGGTGGGAAAGACAGATCCGGCCCTTGTTGGGTGCTTTTTCCCCATTCCCTAAAGCGAGATGAGCTGTGAGGATGCTGCCTTGTCCCCAGGTTTCCTGGGCTGCAACAGCTGTGGACAGCACCCCAGAATGACACGGGAAATGTTTATTTCCTATTTCATTCTGTAACTGTATTCATTGGCGAATGCTTGTTGTAGTGCCCATTACTCTTGGAGGGAGGTCTTTTTGGCCCTCAGAAATCCCATGCTAGGACTTGCATTTATCTGGTCAGAGGATAGAAGCTCTGACCCATGCTTCCAATCAGTGCTAGCAAATGCTCTTCAAGCCAGCACAGTGTGCTGCTGATGGACGAGATACTGAGCAGGAATCCTATTTTATATATTTTACCTGTTATATGTAGAGAATTACATGGCTATTATATAGGGTGTTACATGTGTGCGTGAGTAGGTATGTAAGCAGGACAAATACATTGGTCAATATCAAATAGTAATCAAATTATAATAAATCAAATTATCAAAAATCACGGCTGGCTCCCAGATAGTTCATGAACTGAAAAAGCCTAGAGTCATCAGATGAGTGTGTTGGCTTTGCTTTTTTTCTGCTCGGTGTTTCTGGTATTATGTGAACTGCTGAGTAGTATCTGCGTGCACTCCTCTACCTACCTGGCAAAATTAGATTAAACTATGTGTCATAGACACCATGCTATTAAACAATAATGGGGATTCTCCTGCAGCACAGACCTTTTCAGCAGAGCAGCTGCCTCAGCTGTGAGCGGATTAAGAGGAGCTGGGTTCTGCTCCCAGTTTCTCTGTGAAGATCAGGCTGAGCACAGCAGGGTGGCTGAGTACAGCAGTGTGAGTAGGGTGGCACAAGGGGTTTGCTCGTGGTGGGGTTTAACATCCTCTGTGGTTCCATATGCGTCAGGATGAGCTCATTCTTACAGCTGGGGAATGTGATGAATTGTGTACGCTTAGCACTGAAAGTGGCCAAGTGGGGAATTTAAACTTCTGAGCTGTGTGTGATAGACCTAGCCGGGGAACAGCTGGTGGAGAGACTCCTTTAGCTCTAGGGGTAACAGCTTGTGTACTTGGGGGTGCAGGAGACTAGGTAGCAATTCCCATCCATTTCGAAATAACCTTGCTCAAGAGGGTCAGGAATCTGGAGATGTAGGAACCCACGGCTCCCTATTTGTTACATTATGTTCTAATTTTAAAAAAAAAGAAAAAAAAAAGTTTTTGGAATCAAGTTTGACCTGAATATAACTCCTGCGTTCTTCCACTAGGGATTAATTTGGCCCTTTCCACTTTTATGTAATGAGCTGATTGCCACAGTATCTTATCCTCGTTACACAATCACCCTTGTCTGGCTGTGTCCCTGGAGCGTTGTGTGTGTGTTTCTGGACCCAGGGTCTCACCTTCACTGGCTGTGTGTTTAGTCCTGGAGCCTCACCCCGACTTACACTGATGCATTGTGTGCACGCTCACTCCAGCTTCAAACAGTGTGTACAGACACGAATATATCTGTGGGAATTGAGGGGCTTTCTCCTCTGGCTGGCTGTGTCCCTGTGGGGTTTGCTTCTGCAGGGGATAGGGAAAGAGTGAGTGGCACTGTCAGAGATCTCATTTAAACAAGAAGGAGCATAGGAAAATACATTCTTTATTATTATTCTGTAACAACAAGCCAGAAATATAATATACCTTTAAAAATTTTCTGTCTCATGCCAAAGAAACCTCCATTCAATCATTTTAGAAAATCTCGTTGCTCTCCCTCGAACGGTAACAAAAAAAAGAAAAAGGAATTACAGGTTCCATCTGTTCCCTGCAAGGGATGTGCCTGCCTGTCCCACAGGTGGATGTGTGGGGAAGGGGAGCAGGAGGGGCGTTCCTGGTGGCCCTGCCAGTCCTACCAGCCCCAGAAGGCCCTTTCCTGCAGGCAGGCACCTGCATGTGGCACTGGGGCAGCTGCCTGCAGCAAAGGGGGCGTGCAGGGGGACTCCCCCCGCGCCCAGCCATGCCTGCAGGGACACCAGGAGCCTCTGTCCCCACTCAGCAGAGGAACCCATCGGCTGGGCACTCAAGGAGCTCTCATTCTGTGCTGGGCTCTCATTCCATGCCCAGCATCCCGTGGAGCTGCGGGTGCCCACTCGGGATGCCGTGTTCCCTGCAGGGCCTGCGGGCAGGGCAGCAGCTCAGCCAGCCCAGGGCAGCCTGACTGCCAGGCGTGCTGGGGAGCCAGAAAGAGCCCCTTGGCAAACGGTGCCATGAAGAGGGCACTTCCAGCGAGCCCTGCTACTCTGCTCTGTGTGCAAAAGGCAGGTCCTCGTCCTGCCGAGCAGAGGATTTGCTTTCCGGCGGGACTCCTCACAGCCAGCCTTCGTGTCTCCCAGCAACACTCAGTTCTCCCCTTTCCTGTCTTCTCCTTTCCTGGGTGGGTTTCTAAACATAGCAGTCCCTTGTCTAGGGTTGAGATAAATCCAGACTTTCTGCCATATAAATTAAAACAAAAAAAAGGGAAAGGACGGGCAAGGTCATCACCAGCCCCACAACACAGGGTATAGAAAATATTATTAGCAACAAAGAAAAATTGGTCAGGGCAGGAGGAAGTCACAGGGAAGGTGCAGGCGAAGGAGGATTTCACACCCTCAACCCCTGCATTGTCCCCTACCTTCTTCCCATTTATTTCACCTCTAGTCTGTTCCCTTAAAAACAGTCTCTCTCTGATCACACACACACATACACACATACACACACACACACACACACATATAGATCCCGTTTGTTTTGTGCAATATGTCACCATTATTTGATGCAAGTAAAATATAGATCTATAAATATACCGCTCTGACTCAAGTCCCATTTCAAGTATGATTGCGGAGTCCAGTATGGTGAAGGGAGAGGTTCCCCTGAGAGGGAGGTTGGGGAGGGGTTTGGATCCAGCAGGCAGAGTCTGGTCCTGGCTTGCTGGGAATGTGGAGCAGCAGTAACACGCACACAGAGTCTGCAGTGCACCAGTTCTGCCCTTCAGAGCGGGCTACACTTGGAGCAGATGGCATGGTTGGAGTGGCTGTGCAGTACACGGGGGAAGAGTCCTTCCTCCTCACATTTCACCAGCCCCCCTCCTTCTCTTCCTCTTCCCCACGGTGTGCTGGAAGCGGGGGGAAGCGTGTGCGCACACTGGTGGGTGGGCTGAGTGCTTCTCCCAGTTCTTCCTGCATGGCAGCCCTGTCTTCTGCTTCCCTGAAGAACATCCTCCTCTGCCCCCGTGCCTCCCTGCGCTGAAGGGAAGTCATGCTCAAACAGTGCAGAGCATCCTGTCTCCTTGGCTCTGGCGGCCCTGGCTGGAGCAGGAGGGGTTCTGCCACTGCAGGCTTGGATGAACGATGCCGTGTTCCCGTGGGTCAGCACAACCACCTGTGTGGGACCAGGAGAGAGGAGCCAGCGTGCCTTGCTTCCACAGGGATCCGGCCGCAGCCAGCGGGAGGGCTCTGAGGTGTCCGAGGCCACTGGGATCCAGGCGGAGCAGGTGGCAGAGGCGATGTGCCCTGGCAGGGTCCACCTGCAGAGCACGCAGGGCTCTGAGCACAGCCTGCCTGCAGAACACCCTGCAAAGCTGGGCTGGCTGCCAGCTTGTTTCCTGATGGCAGGGATCACACCATCCACAGGCACCGTGGATGCTCGACCTCCGGTGTCATCTTCCTCGCCCAGGAATACCCACTGTGACGGGTTAGAGCAGGTTACCATGGCAATGTGTGCTCTCCCCTGGAGACAGCATTTTATCCCACTTCCAGTGATACAAAATGAGTCCTTATCTTGAGTTCCTTTCACATTTTTTTTTCCTCTCTCACTTTTTTTTTTTTGTCCCTGTCAGGTCAGAATGAGCTAAGACTAATAGGAGGCACTGCAGTCTGAGGGCTTTAAAATCTGGCTGGGGGAAGTGACCCTGTGTGACAGTGGCAGTGTGAATGGCTGTGTGTGTGGGCGCCCTCGGGTGCAGCAGTGGGCGTCACTGGACACCCCAGTGATGGTGAAGGGAGTGCATGTGGGCTCTGCTGCCTCCCGAGCCAGACCCTTCCTGGGCTCTCCCACGTGCCACGCTGTGCTCCAGGTTCCAGCCTTCACCTCTAGACCCTCCAGAACTCTTGCCCACTCTTTTTGGTCACTCCAGCTGCATCACCCTGTTCCACACACCGTGCTGGCTCCTGTGCCAGCCATGGCAGCTCCTGGGTTGTGTGACTTCTTCCCCTGACACCTTTCCCTAGGCTCACACTTCTCAGCACAGCCTACGCTCCTGATAAGCCACCTCCTCCTCTAGTCTTTCCTGATGACCCACTTCTGATCTGCCAATCAAACATTCCTAAATGGAGGCTTCATATCCTTACCCTCTCCATTTATTAGAAAAGACATAAAAGATAAGAACACACCTTCTATATTTTTTTGCTTTTTTTTTTATGCTGTGTAATTATTTCCACAGACTGGTGCTGTAATCTCAATAACTTTGCCTCTCTCCATCCTCTCCTGCCAGTTCCCACTGGCTCTGCACCATGTTTTGAGATGTTTTTGTTACTCCTCAGTGGCCTGTGCATGTTTTTTTGTCTGAAGCAGAAGGTGATTCACACCACTACGATCAGGGTAAGGTAGGGTGGCTGGATGTGTCCATGGCTGCATGCAGAGGGCAGTCAGCATGGGCATGAGTGCAGGTGGGATGCCTGGAACGGGGACTGGCTCTGTGTGTGCGTGTTGGGATCAGAATGAGTCGGTGTGTGTGTGTACAGGAGGAGGACTCTGTGCCTGGGCACCTGCGGCAGATGACACGTGTGTCAGCTCAAAGGTTTGGACTTGGCCAGGAGCAAAAACAGGGACACTGTGCTCCCTGGCAGCGTGTTCGGGTGATACAGGTATCCTTCCACCTCTAAAAGTGAGAAGGGAAATCTCCCACCGACTGTTTCCCTACCACAGGGACCTTGCCTCCCTTCTGATGTAATCCTGGCAGCACTGACTCGTAGGGTAGGCAGCAGCTTAGTGTCACACCACAGCAGTGACCAAACAGTGAGGCATGGACACTTCTGGTGTCCTGCTCTCCACAGAAGGTTTCCCACAGCTGCTCCCTGTTTGCAGAGAACTCTTGACAGGATCCAGGACGGCTCAGGACCGAAGCTGAGAGGGTGACACAGGTTCCCAGAAGGTGCCAGCTGCCTTTGCAGCAGGCATGTGAGGGAAGCTCTGTGCAAGGGCATGAGGCACAGCAAGCACTCGAGGTCTGACTCTACTTTATTTGTCTGGGAGGGCCCAAGGGTGAAAGGGCACAAAATGGGCCTGGGGCAGAGGAGAAGAAATTGAGCCAGGTGCCCTGACCCCCCAGAAGCATGTTGTACTACTTGGGTGAGTGGAGCAATAGCACAGTCTGTCTGGGAAGATGTATTTTGGGAGGACCCCATGCTTGACTGCTCTCAGGTACCTTTTCTCATCGCTGTCCCTTCCTTCCTAGAACAGTTTCACGCCACAGAAGAGATTTGTTTTTGCTCTTCGTGTTCTCCTTCTGTGTCACCCATGAGTGGCTGCCTCTTCTTCAGCTCCCGGTGGTACTTGGCCATGAGGGAGGCATAGATGCAACCATAGGCAGCTGCCACCACCATCATGATGCAAACGATGCCACAAACCACCCCTGCAATGATCACAGTGCCAATCGCCCGGCGCACGCTCACGGGCCGGTACCGCTGTTTCTGAGGGCATCCCACACTGGGCTCCACCTCTGTTTCTGGGCCTGATTTAGATTTGGAAGGAGCAGGGCTTCCTTTAGTGCAAGGTGGGCCAGTATTGTCCAGCACTGTAGAGCTGTTCTCGTCATCCAGCTGGGAGCAGTAGTTGAACATCTCCATGGGCACCATTCGCATGTCCTTTCCTTTCAGCTCCTTGGGCAAGGTGCAGGCCAGCTGGTCGATTTTCCCACCTGTTCCAATAGAGATAACAGGAGTCAATCACAGCTCCATCCTCATACAGAGACAGCAGGCTCAGATCCTCACCTGGGGTGAGTTCATGGGCCTCCATTCACACTTGCTAAAATATTTTCCCTGCAGAAGCTTCAGCCACGGCAGCCGCCCAGTATTCCTCTGCCTGGGTTGGGTTTGACACTAGAGCTGCTGGTGCATGCTATCTGCATAGGCCAAGACATGAAAGCCCTCTGAAACCATTGAAGTCAGCCTCATACTGTTTAGTCAGTTATGTAAGCCTCAGAAGAACCACTTTAGAAAAGGAGAAATTAAAGCAAAAAGATAGGACCGAGCTGTACCCTCTCAAAAAAACCCCAACAGATACACATCCCATCTTCTGACAACAAATTCATCTCTGTGAAAATAATGACAGATGTTGAAACAAATGCTTGAGTGAGTTTGGGCAGTTTCCTTGGAAGGGGAGGAAACAAAGCAAAATAATTGTCTGCGTGCATTCCACTGACTTTGTAATATGGTAGTCAAGGAAAAAAAACAAATCAAAAAAAAAAAAGTAGAAAGTGGTACTCAAATGCTTGTTTGATTCTGCTCACACAAATGCATATTTCAGACTGCAGTGTAGCCATAGGCAGAGATAATCTCCTTGCAGCATGGCTGTGATCAGCAGGGATGTGACAGCTGACTGTTGCTATCCGCATGATTTGAGGCCCTTTCCTACTCATTGGTTCCAGAAACAGAAGGTCAGGCCTTCAATCCTCACTCCTGCAAAATGTGCCATCTTTCTTTGAGTTGCAGCTCCTGAAAGCATGTCATCCCATCAGCATTCCTGATAAAGTGATATGTACCTTTCTAGTCTTCTGTGTTTCAAGGAAAATCTGGAAATGCAGACTTGTCAAAATGCTCGGTTTGAAATGGTGATTTTCTAGCCAGTCTGACTTGGGGCCTGGCTTGTTAATTTGAGCTGTAGGTTGGGTTCTCCAATATGAGTTGGTGTGTTTTTCCTAAGTGTCACTGTTTCCTAAGGTTTTTTTGGGGTTGTTTTTTTTTTGGCAGCAAACCTGATACTTTGCAGCCAAATCTGACTTCTATTTCTCTCAGCTTTAGAAAGAGAATGGGATGGTTATTTCCAACTGTGAAAAGCACTTCTCCTCTTTAGGCAGAAAGAGCGAGGTGAATTCATAATCCTAAAATTTTAATGTCACTTGAGGAAAGTTCTTTCTTCTCTCAAGATTAAAAAAAAAACAGGTAATAGTTCAGATGAGAAACAAAACAAGGGAATGGGAGATCTGGGGCTGCTGAGGACTTCACAGCGTCACCGTATGAAGGTGCACTGGCACTAAATTGTAGCAGGGTCCTCGTGCTCTTTGGCTGACCTGCCAGTTGTATCTGCTCCTGTTCCCTCCCTGCCTGCCTTTGCCTTGCCCTTCCTGGAAGACCAGCACTCCTCCCGCGGCGCCAGCACCTACCTCGGTAGGAGAACCACTCCATCCAGTGCTTGAAGTCGCGGAGGTTGCAGTCGCACTCCCAGGGGTTATCCCCAACCTGGAGCTGCTGCAGGCTGGTTAGAGGCTCGAAGGTCACCCTGTCCAGGCTCTGCAGGCGGTTGGACCTGAGGGAGAGCGAGCGGAGAGCGGGCAGGTCGTCGAAGATGCCCGAGGGGATCTGGGCCAAGCCGTTGATGGAGAGGTCCAGCCGGCGCAGCAGGGCCGTGTGCTGTAGCAGGTCCTTGTCCAAGGCCCGGATGCTGTTGTTCCTCAGCTGGAGCTCTGTGAGGTTCCCCAGGTCACTGAAGATGTTCTGAGGGAGCTGGTCCAAGAAGTTGTTGGATAGATCCAGCCTCTGTAGAGCGGAGAGGTTGGAAAACACTGCTCCTGGCAGGATGCTGAGTTTGTTGTTGAGAAAGAGGAAGGTCCTGGTGTTTGTGGGGATGTCTGAGGGAATGGAAGAGAGGCCCAAGCCACTGCAGTCCACTTCCAGGTTGCCACTGTTACACTTGCAGGAGGAAGGACAAGCAAAGAAGGACTCAGCAGCACACAGTGAGAGCCAGCAGCCAAGCACTGGAAGGTGAAAAGCAGGGAAGAAAGAGGGCATGGATTAGACCAGTGCTTTCCCATCCTCTCCCACCACCGACCACAACACAACCCTCGCAGCAGGGCTCTTCACTGCAACGCCCTGCAGTGGAATGAGTTTCCTCACAGCTACATTCCTTTAGCACTGGCCTGCATCCTGGCAGTATGACTTTCCTCTTAGCCTGTTTGTTTTTTGGGTTTTTTTTAATGGACAACAAGTAAATATCCTTCTAGTTTCACAACAAAGTCGGAACAGTGCATCCCAGTGGACTTTGTCGACAGATACTGGGGCACTGGTACCTGTCAGGGGGGAATGGAGCAGAGAGTGGTGGGAGGTGTCATCCCTGACAAAGGACAGCTCTTTCGAAACAGTCAGGGTAGAGAGGAGGGACCAGCTGTATTTAAGGAGTTCCAATTTTTCAGAAACAGGTGCGTTATTTAAAAGCTTTTAAGAAAAATGAAAATAACCTACGTTTCAGGTGTGCTCCTACAGTTTTAATCCTAGTATTTGTGATAGATAAGACGCAGATCTAAGACTCTAAATCAGGGTATCCTTTGCTTACCATATTCACAGTGTGTCATATGGGCCTTGTGTCTACTTTTTAATGAATTACATTACAAAGGGATGACCAAGACAGCTGCTAGAAAGTAACAAGGAGTCCCTAAACCACTGGACACCTGGTACTTGCTATTGCTCTCAAAACAGTTCTGAATCCCACAGCAACATCCCCAAAAGTATTTCTGAATGGCCACCCCCACCCAGAGGCGGTAACTGGGTGCAGACCCAGCAATTGTTCTTATTAAGAACTTTGGACACATTCTGGACTACAGTCCCATGCAAATCAGGGGGCAAACCCTGAATCATGGTTACCAACTGGGCAGACAGCAGACAGGTAAAGAACAGTTTAAACCACATCTGACCAAAATTGCCCACAACTATGGAACGAGGAAAAGAAGTGTACGTTGGTAACTGACAAAAGCAGTGTCAAGAAAAGGGTTAACACGCACACTTTTCTCCTACGCTATCTCAAAGTTAAGGTTGGACAAACTACAAATCAGCATTTTTTAGAGCTGCTCTGGATTCCAGACATGGGTCCAGATCCTGCCAGCGGCACCAGGGCACTAGTTACCAACCTTCCCTGCGAGCCAGTGGCTTTTCAAACCCTCATTTTTGTGACAAAGAAGCATTATCAACAAGAAAGCAAGCTTTGTGCCTCTTGTCATTAGAGGAGCGGGAGTTATGTTTAAGCAGACTATGTAAAATACTTGCATCCTTCATCTTAGTTCCTTTTGAGGAATTGAGATCGCACAACCAATTCCACTATTCTTCAATGTGGGAAGCAAATTCAGCTCCCTTGCGGTTTTTAAGGTGACGAGTTTGAGCATTTGACTGAAACTGAAGCAGGTTTGTCTGTACATCAAGCCTGTCCTCTCCCTTTCTCACTTTCCTTCAGAGAAGGCAGTCACTTGGGTTGGTAGAGCCTTTTTAGGGGTGAATGGCAGCTAAAGGGGATGCATTCATTGTCTCGCCTCCCTGAACTGGCAATCAGATTCTTCTGTCCTGCTTTTCTCAAAGGAATCAACAAGCAGGTGTTTTACTTCTTAATCCTAAAGGCCTTGTGAAAAGACTGCCACAACAGAGGGAGCCAAAGGAGACCCATGTTGTGGAGAAGCTCTGCCTGGAGCAGCTTTGCAGTCAGCCATGCTCTTCCTCTCTTCCCTTGCGCCTCTCTCCAGAGTTTAATCTGACCCACAGCCCATTTTTTCATAGTGACTTTGCTTCTGTCAGTGTTGTGCTCACACTCCAACCCTGTCATCCTGCACGGGGCAGGTTTTGTGTTCCCAGTGATCCTTGTGAGAATTGGCAGATTTGTGGAATGGTAGTCTAAGGAGAACTATCTCATTCGAATCCTAAGCTATATGACTTTATTAAGGACCAAGGGATAAATGTTCAGGGATAATGTATCAGCTCTTATTTCATCTGTCTTCCACAATTCCTCAATAATCTTTTACTATCCTACAGTTAAGGTCTCAGGTGCACATCAGCCCAGGCCATGCCAATAAATGTGCTTTTTTAAGGAGAATTATGGATCCCTAGGGTGAAATGCAAGACAGATCTTCACCCAGAGTACCTCTGTGCTTTCTTGTCACGCAGGGGCTGGGGCCCACAGCAGAAATTGCCATGAAAGGAGATCACAGACCACTGCAGTACAGGTACTGACTGTCTGGCTGAAATTTAATTCTGTTCAGAATATGTCACACTCTTGTTGTAGGGACAGAATTAAAAAGAATAGGAGCTAGAGTGGGGAAGGGAAAGAGCCATGAGTCATTCAAGTGACCCCCGTCTTTTCCTGGATGCTTAACAAAAGCCCAGTATTAATAATAGATTGGCAGCTGTGATGATGAGATAACAGCTGCTTTGTACACCAAGAAAGGCAAGAGCAGCCCCTGTGTAATGCTATCCCGGTGGCATTCAGTGCAGGGCTTATCTCTCAGAATGCCTGGGGGGTGGCTGTGGGCTTCCACCAGTGTGTGTGCTGGCAGTGCCTGGCAGCAGCAAAGTCTCAGGCAGCTGGCTGTGGTTATGTTCAGGAAATGGATTTGTGCCAAGCTTCTGCAGCCATGTAGGAGATGCCAAAAATGTCTTGTTGTTACCCATATATTGCTGTATGCTTTTGGAAATATTTTACTCAAATCGTACAGAAAAGAGACTTCGTTTTCATTTCCCTGCAAGAAGTGCATCCATGAGGATGTGAGCTGAGGCCAGGGAATTCATTGCATTGGTTAAGATGCAGCTCTACAGGAAAGAGAGGCAGGGAAGCACTAGACAGAACTTGAAGCTGTCTTCCAGCCCTACAGAAGTGGTTTTTTTTCGTTTGGGGAAGATCAAGTTACTTTGTGGGGTGTTTGGTAACTCTAGCAGGTAGCAGAAAGCTGATCCAGGTATATCAGATTAAGTCAAGACTCAGTAGCGTTCATTATAAATAATTTACACAGCCTAGTCTGTGAGGATGGATTACAAAGATGTTTGTTTTCTGGAGAAGGAAATAATTCCCCCAGCTTCTTACAGCTGCAGCTCCAAATGTGACCAGGAGGACTGGAACAAGGGAAACCACAGACCTACTTGGTGCCTGGGCATGCAGTAGAGAGGGACACTCTCCAAGTGTCCCCTTTACTCTGCTGTGGCCCCAAGATGCCTCTCTGAGATGCAGATAAATTCCCGGAGGCCCCACATTGCCCTAGCAGTGCCTCTCTGCACTCAGGGGTACCAAAGCAGCTGCCCCAGCCCACTGGCAATAGGCACAGGCTGAACGTTTACAATTTAATTTGAAAGAGAGCTTCTTTATTTACTCCTTGATTTTCACTACATGTGGCAGTGCCCAGTAGGAGAATTCTGCCTTCACATCCTGCATTTCCTTCTAAAATCTGTTCTGACTTTTTGCTGTGAAGAGCTGGGAGCCTTGCTCAGCAGCCTGTGTATAAACCCCAAGCGCAGAGTCCTCTCTGCAGCTCACAGGACACTGATTTGAGAAATGTTTGGGGTGGATCTTTGTGCGATGGTATCTGTCGTGCTGTTTCTCACCTGCCAGGCCCACTGGAATTCAGAAGCAATCATCACTTGCTGTCCCACTTTAAGCCCATCTTCAGCTTTAGAATATCACTCTCCCTCCCAGCTAGCCTGGCCTCTAAAGGAATCAGGAATTAGTTCAAACATCTCCATTCTTAGCTGTCCCTCTCCCCTGTTCTTAACCCTGATGTGACCTATTTTCTTCCCACTCCCTTGACGAAGCGGAATATTGTAGCTGGTACCTGAGTAGGCATTACTTACGGCAAGCCTCCTGCCACCTCATGAGGAACCTGCTCCTCCACCGGTGGCCAGCACTTGTAGGCAGCATCGTGGTCTTCTCCAGCGTGTCTTCACATCCACCAGCCAGCCTGGCACACGGCCCCAGAGGGAGAGGGAATGACCTTGTGGCCTGCCTGCCAGGTCCTGGAGAGGGAAAAAGCAGAACGGAGTGGATGAGATTCACTTCCCTGGGTGCAGCACACGGGGCTCAGCTCAGGGCTGTCCTTTCCCCTCCCCAGTTAGTGTTTTGCTTTTGAGGCATCAGCTCTGCTTTGGAGGAGAAATGGAGGATATTTCAGGAGGTGCGACGTGTTGAAGGCGCAACGTTAATTCGTTCTGAACCTCACAGTGCAGAAATAAAACCTGATTCACCTAAGTGCCAGAGAGAAGTTTGTGCTTGAATAGCCTGCCACGGTGGCGACATTAGCCTCACGCTCAAGGTTAACCTGATGAATTGCCGAGGTGGCCCTGCCAGGGCAGCAGGCTGGGGCTCATTCCTGTCACCTCCACGCGGGCTGGTGCCACCTGTGCATCCTCTGCCTGGCGCACGGCTCAGGCTCGCTGAGATTTGGGCACCGGCGGCTGCCAAGCTGCTCCTCTCGCCCTCCTCCTCCCCCTGCTCCACCGCACCCCCTGCCCATGCCGGATTCCCTACCAGCGCTTCCTGTCTGGTGTAAGGTAAAATGGATGTGGTGGCTAGAGCAGCACAGCTCCAGCCTGGGGATTTCCCACTGCAGCAACTGCAGGAGCTGAAGAGCGAGCGAGCCTCGGAGGAGAAGGAGAAGGAAGGACCTGAGGCGGGGGAGACTGAGTGGGAGTGTTGAAAAGAGAGGAATTGCATCTTAATTAGTAGGAGGAAAAATCCTCAGTCTAATTAGAAACCCAAAGACCATAAACTCTCCCCTGACAATAAGTGACTGACAACAGGTTTCAACTTCCCTCCCGCTTCCCTTTCGGATGCAAGGAGGCAGGAAAAATGAAAACACCACAAACGCTTCTGTCCCCCTGCGTACTCTCTGACGTGCCACCCACAGTCACAGCAGCAGTTAGATGGACACATTTCAGCCAGAGGACAGAAATAAGCCATTCTCCATCCCCTCTGAGGGGCTCTGACAACAGCCACGGTGGCTATTTCAGCTGGGAGCTGCGCTGCCGCCAGGACACTCTCCCCACACACGTGCCAGGTGCCTACCTTCCCCCAGGCTCCCAGACTGATTTATTTCATATGGCAATGTAAACCACCAGGAAATATTAAAATCAGCATCTTGATGAAAACCACGAGCAGGTTCAGTGCCTAGACTAGCACATTTGCGAGGCTGTTTAGATCATTTACCTAAATGCCAATGCACCAAATACCTCTCGTGGTACAGAAACCGATTTAACCTTCATCCACTGCAGCCCCCTGCTCCCCAAACTGAGCTGGAGCTGGAGCCCTTTCCCTAAAATCCCCACTGAAGGAGAAGCCGCAACAAATAGCTGTCCCCATTTGGTGCTTGTGCTCAGCCTGACCGAGGAGACTTCCAGCCTCCCCCATAGAAACGTCTCCATCCCCAATGCCCCCCCTGAAGCCTCCTGTCCCCGCCTGTCCGTATGGAAAAGGAGGATGAAAAGCTGCAGGCACTTACCTGGAGGGGTTCTGCCTGCAGCCACTTCCACCCGAGTCCCCGGACACTGCCCAATTACAGCCTCTTCCTTCCCTCTCCCTCCTTGACTTTCACTCCCCAGCAGCAGGCTTTCCGTGTGCTCTATTTAACTCCCTACAGCACTGGAATAAACGGCAGAGTTAAGCTGACAGCCACAGAGCCTTATCTGCCTGCTGGATAGCGCCAGTCGATCAGCTCCAAATCCCGTTGCCAAACGATCACGTCCTTGCTCTCAGCATCAGGGGCAGCCGCCTGCCATGCTCTGCCTTTCCCTCTTCCCCACCTTCACTCCATCTAACTTTGTCAGGGTTATAGATAGCTCTGTTCCTTGTGCTCTTGCCTTTTGGCTCTGTTTTGTAACACCCCATCTGTATCAGCTGGCTTGGTTCCAATTAGAGGGGCTAAGCAATTAAAAAAAAAAAAAAAAGAAAACGCAGAAAAACCCCAAAACCTTGGGTGCTTTGTGACTCAGTTTCCCTCTGCGGTGTCCCCTCAGCCCGGCCCCTGCTCAGTCCATGCACGGGTGTCTCTCCCACCGTGCTCTTTGCAATTCATCCATGCCGCCCCCGGGCTACGAGGGGGGCCCAGGGCAGGGCTGGCACAGCCAGGTGTGAGGATGGGGACACGGTCAGGCTTTCCACCCCCGGCTCTTTCTGCTCCGGCAGGGCAAGTCCAGCTCTTGCACTCATTTCTGGTACCTCAGGGGCGCCTCTTTCCCTCAGGCAGCACCAAGGCTCAAGCAGAGAGTGCAGGGTGGGAGGAGCAGCCATGTATAAATAAACCTTTTCCCTATGTTTAGAATTTATTACAGTGCATAGTGATTAACACCTGTTCAGGCTTTAATGCTGTCTTCTGCACTGCAACATGCACTGAGATGGAGGGGCCTTGATAAACCCAAGATTATTTTAAAGCATGTCACATATATGCCACACTCCCCACTCCATAGATAGCAGCCACCCTGTGTGCACTCATACACTTGTTTCCAAGACTTAAAAGCAGCTACTTTCATGTACAAATGCACAGAGTCACCAACCTAGCTTACATTTACAAATGTGTGCAGGGAGCTGGGCTTGCACATGTGCTGGGCACTCTTCTGTAACCCGTATTTATTAACCTCCATGTCTTCCACAAAGCCTGCCTGCTTCTCCAAGCATACCATATGCCCCGGTGGCAGAGCAGTATTTGGAATACATAGAGGTTCTTGGCTGCCGAAAGGTGAGGGACAATGAGCTCCTGCACTTGCACCTTGAAGAAATATGTTCATGGAGAAATTTTAATTCCAAAGATCCAGAGAAAAAGAAAAAAAAACAAAACAGTTTCTCCCATGCATCTACTGCCCATAAGACCATTATACCCTTAGTGATTAATATGCCACAGTCAGGAGAGAGAAAGAAGGCAGAGAGGATTTTTGAGAGTTTCTTTTTTAAAGGTTTCCTCTGAGTTGTCTTGAATTCTGACTTAATTAGCAGTTTTCTTGTGGCCCAAGAGATGCCTTCTGCTCTGCAGATCACCAGGCCAACGGCACTCACTGCCAGGGCAGCACGGGGTACGTGTGATCTTGGGGCAAACAGCACCTGCCCACACCTCCAGCCTCTCCAGAGCAGCACCAGAGGTGTCTGGCTGCTTTCAGCCTGGCAGCCAGGGATTTCTCCAGCAGTGAGCACTCTGCCAGACCTAGGAGTGCTCCCTATATGCCCCCAGCTCAACGAGAGCGGCACCGTGCCCATCTGTTCTGAGCTTGCCTGGCACTGCTTGGATTTGGGGGCTCAAGGCTGGTCAGCATTGCTGGAGCTCTGAATGCTCCGAAGTCACCCCAGGGCTCCACAAACCAGGCATTAGTCTTTTTCATGGGCTTTCTAGACGGTTCCATCTCCCTAGAGCAACATGTCAGCTGAATGCCCTGTGATCCACGGGGCACAGTGGCCAGAGCTTTCTTCCATGTGCTTGGAGTGGAATGCCTTTCCACATTCTGGAGGAAACACGGTCGCCTGTGGGGCTGGTGATGGCCTTTTCCTCTGACTGTTTCAAATAGGACAGTAAAAGACAACTTTTTTCATTTCAGCTCAAAGCAACAAAACGAAATCATCCGTTTCTGGCCCATGGGCTCCAGTGGCCAAAAATACACCGAGCTGAAGTGCCACTTGGACATTTGGCCTGCTGTCAGACTCTAGAGGACTCTTTAATGAGGATTCCCCTAATTAGATTGAACAGCAAACCTTACTGCTGGGGGCAGGGGGAGGGAAAGAAGGAGGGGATGCAGAGGGGATTGTAAAGGTTCTGCAGCACTTGCCAGGGCCTGAAAACTACAGCAGGCACTGCTCCTGCCTTGTGCCTGCTCCTCTGTGCCCAGACACCAGTAATGTTCGCGGTAGCTTTTGTGGGGAGGGTCCCAAGGAGCATGCTAGGAGACAGAGGAGGGTTTCAATTTACTGTAGCCACATACTGGCTTAGTAACTCTTCCCAGTTCTGTGTCACCTTCTATCCAAAGCTTGCCATGAGCTCTACGGGCGACTCTTACCATAGCTGTAAGGCGGTGTTATTTTGTGTTTAATGACCCCCAGAAGGAAGGCAGTGCTTCTGCCCTGGGTAGGTGGATAAGTCTATCCCATTCTCCAGACAACAGCACTGAGGCTGGAGACACAGGTGACTGTGTCACTAGGATGAGGCACTGGCAGAAACAGAACCCAGCAACCTCTGTCTCTGATTATCTCTCCAAGTCCCTTGGATCATGGCTGAGGGATCAGACTCCGTTAACAGCCTGGCTTATGAGCACTGGTAGGGCATGTGGGTGACCTATATTGCAGAAGGGTAGGTAGCAGAGACTGCAACAGATGCCAGCAATAAATTATCAGAAAGTATGCACAGACTTTCTTCCCTCCCCCACACTCTCCTTGATGGCAAAGTCCCTTTCCCCTTTCCAACGCTGAATTGCTTTAGCCTTTATCAGAAAAGCAGCAGCATGAGGGAGGGCATGGAGGACGCTTTAAGGAGATTATCTTCTTTCCTTCCCCTTTCCTTGTTGCTTTTAGGATTCATGTTTTATTGCTATCACCCCATAACGGAGGGGGACAGTGGCACCCCAGTATCTAGTGACTAAAGCATGTTGTTCTGTGCGTGTCCCTTCATCTGCCCTTGGTGGGGCAAGTGGCAGCAGAGACACATAATCTGTGTCTCATAATCCAACTACCACACCACAAGTGGCTTTAGGTGGCATGGAGACCTCCCCCATTCTTGGTGCCCCAACAGGACTGCTAGTTGTGCAAATTCTTGATCCCAAGAGGTCACACTGTCTCAGTGGCAGCCCCTCTTTGTCATCTCCTTGGAATGCAAAAGCACTCAGAGGTGGCAGAGAAGCTCAGCAGTGCTGTAGAAACATCCAGTGTGCATCACTGCCCCAGTGAGCTTCCGAACTAAAGAGCTGGGGGCTTCCTTTGCAGCACTTGCTGATTTATTACCACATGTGTTCAAGATTCATTAGTGTTGTGCTGTCACGATCAATGGAAAGCACATTTTAAATTCATACGAGAAACCCAGCTGCAGAAGAAATAGTGCCCTCTGACTTGCAGTGATCAATCACTGCTAAGGAAAACACCTCTTACAGAAAGCTGTAAAGCAAGCAGAAAAAGTGTAAAACCCACTTGGTCTTGTAAGGGACTCTGCCACATTCCTGGCTTGGTGTGAGTAAAAACCTCACCCTTTTCTCTGTGATGCGAAAAGGTCAGAAAAAGCTTCTGATTTTTAGATTGGCAATATAGGCATCTCTGAAATACAAATGTGTTCATGGTAAAGAATGTTCCCTCCCCAGGACTCTCCAAGATAGATGAACTTTATCCCCATTTTATGGAGGGGTAAACTATGATGCAGGTAGAACTGCCTGCTGATTTTGGCTGGCTGAAATTTCAGCTGCCTCGCTTTTGATACTTCATTATTAGACGACACCAGTTCCCCACTCACTCAGGATTTTCAAAGCTGTCAAGTGCAGCACTTGCACTTGGGCTTGTAAATGCTCTCCTGTCCTGCAGAGAGTATTTGTAGGCCTTATCAAAGTTATACAGAATAAAGGATTTTTTGGCCAGATTTTCCCTAAGTTTCCTGACAGGCCTGTGGCAAAAACAGGAGAGAAGCCAGTTTTCTTGATTCCTCATTTCCTTAAGCAGAAAACACTATTTGCATCCCAAGCCTCCTTGACCAATGCACAATAATGAGACTGGGAAATTTGGAGGAGCTGGAAAATACCAAGAGCACAAAGCCTCAGCAAATCCTCTGAGAAATACAGAGCATAGGAAGGGGAGACAGGGAGGGTAGCACTGCTGGCAAAGACCTAGATTGCTGTGGAGATGTGGAATTCCGCGGGAAGCTGTGGAAGCAGGTGGAGAGAACGGGATATCCAACCAGGAGTGACAGGAAAGTCCCAGCTCAGTGAGAGTGCAGCATATGGAGGAGGCCCGGAGCAGCAGCAGGAGGAGAGCTGAGGGGGCAGTTGACAGGAAGAAATCCAGCCATGTGTGTGCCAGCATCTTCTCCAAGTATTACCGAGCGCGACAGACCACGTGCGCGTTTCCTGCCTGCAGAACGGAGGCAGCTGAGAAGGGAAGCGGGTGAGGGAGTGGGAGAGGGGCTCAGAGGAGGGACACGTGAGCTGACTACCCAGTTTCCTCCTCTCTTTCTTGCCACGGGGTGATGTTTTTGTTCTTCTCACACTGTTGGCAAAAATTGGTAACCAAGTGAGATGTGGAGGGGGGTTCTACATGAAGGTTGAGATAACATTTTCTGATCCAGCCGGGAACAGTTGGCTGTGGGTGGTGGCTTGTCACCAGCCCTGCCAGTTCTAATCCAGATCCCAGTTTTTCTCATTCTCTCAGCTGTGGAGTGAAGAGCCTTCCCTACGACTTTAATTTCCTGCAGGGGTTAATCCCGCGGTCAGTGGTAGCTCAGGCCCTTAATCCTTTTGCTCAGTCCCTTGACAGAAGGACCGCAGCCTCTCCTGCCCTGGCAGGTCCGAGGGAGGCACCCTTCTGCTCCCAGTTCCTGCTCTACACCCCACCAGCATCCTCCAGCTCACTGGCATTTAAAATGCTGCTCCCCTCCTTCCTGGCAAGCCTACCCCGGGGGTGTGGGTGGGTGGTACAGCCAGGAAAAGGTTGCAGGCAGAGAAGACAGCTTGGTGGGAGAATCCTGGTGCTCTGGTCCCTGTTCCCATCACTGCTGCGCTCACAGGTACTTTCTGAGGGTCTTGGCTGGACAGTGTCTGAGTCCCAAAGTATTCTCTTTCTTGTTTTTGTTCAGGTGGTGTTCAAGAAGGAAGGTGTGCATGGGCCCACATTTGTGAAGGATTCTCTGAGGGGTCAAAAACTTTAACGCGGCCCAGTACCTTCCCTGGATCTCCTACTTAGAGTCAAAGGATGCAGCAGATCTTTAAGAGGGAAGGTGCCAGCCTGTCTGAGATAAGAGATACATTTACATGCACAGAGTGGTAGATGGAGGTGCATCAATTTAGCAGCAAGATAGGAAAATGTGAGTTTTTAATCAATACAAGCTCTGTCCCTGGAGCACTAGGCCAGATGTCTCTTAAACAGCATGACCAGACTGCCAAATCAAGGGGCGTCCAGATCAGTACCAAGAGACCCCTGGTACATCTTATGGGGAGTCAAGGCACTTTAGCCATGAGCCTTTCTGCTTGTGGTTTCTCATTCCAAAAATGAGGCGAGCTTTTGCAAGCCTGAGTAATCCCTTGCACACAAGATGCCCCACACTTGCTTGTTTTCCATCATTCATTTCTGCAGTAGCCCCAAAACTGGTTTTGCTTTTTCATTGCCTGCATTTTGAAATACACTGGGCCCTTGAGCTCACTGCCCTTCATAATGCTTGACTCCTGTTACTCTTTCTTCTGGTGGAGAAGCCAGCGGGGTGAAGAACTGCTGCCACCAAGGCTGCTCCCCCTTTTCCTCACTCCCCTCCTTGGCTGTGCTTCCCTGGGTGCCAGGCTCCCAAAATGAGCTGCAAGGGCAGTGGCTTATCACTGGCAGCTGGAGCAGGAGGAGAGAGGGGATGTAGAAAACACTGGAAAAATGGAAGAACTTAACCAAGGTCTCCCAAGGCTGTGCCCTGGGCATGTCCAGAGGGGCAGGGCCCATCCGTGCCCGCACAGCGGTGGGGCAAAGCACAAGATGCTGGCAGTAAAAATCTTCTCAGCTCTTATCATAAGGGGATCAGCGACCCAGCATGCATACAGCTTCTGGCAAACCTCCTCAGGAAAGGCTGACTCTCATCCTTCCCACACACTGCATTAGTACTGGACTCTGAAGGAGACCTTTTTCTGCCTTAGTGAGTTGCAAAGATCTGTCTCTCTTGGCTGCCACTGTGGCACAAGGTTGCTGGCGCTGCCTGTAAGAGCCTGGAGCTGTTTTCTGCTGCCCCATCGCCCCCCATCACCTTCCCAGAGCATCCCAGAGGGGCAACCCTGCAAAGTCCACACAACCTGCGTGGGGTCTGGGCTGCTGCCTTCAGCTCCAGGGGTGCCTGCGGACCTCTGGGACACGTTGGTGCTTTTTACCAGCTGGGAACATTGCCCATAGCTCAACAAGACATGGTGACAGCTCTCCCAACCCAGAGCTCCAGCCAGGATCTTTGGATGCATCTGGGTTAGCACACAGAGCACAGGCTCATGCTGCAGAGCTTGCCAAGGCTGAGGAAGGTCTGCAAATTTGATGTGACTTTAGTTTTCTACAGGGTTTGCAGCCACGGAAGAGATACTTTTATGGCAAAGTTGACATCCCATGGAAATCCCTGGAAGTGGTGTGGAGAGCAGGGCCCACCTTCAGCCCCTCTGCCCCCACACAGGTACCTCAGCAAGGTCACAGCAGCAGCACACCCTGCTTTGGCAGCACTGGCACTAGGGAGTCTCACCAGGAGGGGAGAGGCAGCCCAAGAGATGAGCGCCCAGCCAAGCTGCCTTTAACAGCTCAACTCCAGACTCAGGGTGAGGTCTTGCTTTTTTACCCCTCGTGTGAGAGCATGGTTCATGGGGAAGGAGACTTCCCAGCCTCCTTGAGGTGAGGAGGAGTGCGGTAGCAGGGCATGTCTTCCAAGTAACAGCCTTCTCTTGCAGTTAGGCGAGAAGTTCTGGCTTGTGTGGCTTTGCTGTAAATTTAAGTCTCAGTCCTTCGTGTGATGGGTGTGGGGCATCGCAGTGCATAAATAATAGACAGCCTCTTGTTTTCCCATTCATAAAAATATAACGAGGAAATTGTCATCTTCTTGGAAAGAAGAAAAAAATTACCATATGATAAAATAGGCTTGCAAAGCCAAGGACTTAAAGATGAGCTTATCCTTGCCCAACCTTCAGTGAGACACTTGCATGGATGCCTTTGCTTACCCAGCCAGTACTATTTCTTTGTTTCACAGGACCCTGTCCCATACTCAGTGCAAAGGACACATGATACTCAAGCTAACAAGGAGGACATTGTAATAAATAAGGCTGCTTTTATATGGTCAGAATTAAATATTAAACCACAGTTTTGGCAAGAGGCCACAGTCTGTACATTCCTAATTTTGTGGGTGCCCAACACGAGACCCTAGGGGCCATTTTGCAGAACTGCTGAACACTCACAGCTGTTTTCCAAAGTAATGGTAAAATCTTGAGGACTCAATGGCACTGAAAGCCAAGGTCCCAGGCTCTGGCACTGCACCTGCTGCTCCTTCCCTGGCTGGCTGAAAGGGGAAATGTCTTTTCCCTTCAAAAGGGAAAACAACCACTCTCTCTTGCCTCATCAGGAACATAAATTCTCTATCAGCAACTGTACCTGCTAACGTCTTCAGTGCTCCACAAGACAATGGATAGTGATGTATTGCCTGCAGGGCTTGCTTGGCAGGCAGTAAACAAATAGAACAGGCACACATTTTGCAGTACCCAAAAAAAAAAAGGAAGAAAAAAATTTTTAAAAAATGACAGCCCTCTGCTTCACTCCTTGAGCACCATGTAGCCAAGTGCCCTGAATGAAGCAGCTCATGAAAATACAGCATGTGATCCTACCAGACAGGCCTGCAACCCAGTGTAAGTGGCACACTGCCTCCAGTACCAATATTTCCTAACTTTCAGCTGCTTGATTTTGCAACAGGAATGATATATTTCACGTAATCCAACCCCTCACAGATGAAGCAACATTTCCTTCCATCTCTTGAGTCTGGAGTTGAACTAGTGTATAGAAAAAAATGCACATCTTCTTGCTGTTATCATACCTACCGTCACAGAAAGCCTTTCTGTGAGCCAGCGTTTTGGTGAAGCCACAGCAGGAATAAGGAATGCGTGACAAGGTATTTCCCTGCAGCAGGAGGAACATCCCAGAACTCCCACTGCCGCTTCTTTCCACTGAGAACGGAGTATGTGTCGTGGTGCAGCACACTGAAGCATTACCCAGCTGGCAGGAGCATCCCAGTATGGTCATCTGAGTTATGGTTTGAGCCACCCAGGACTGGGACAGTTGTCAAGCAGAGTAAGCAGCTGCTTGTAACCAAACATGGCAAGTGAAGGAAACTGCCTGCTCTGTCTTTTCACTCAGCAACAGGCAGGAGCTGAAGAGTCACTGAAGAACTACCCAGAAATGCCCTCCCCCGGGCTTGAGCCTCTCCCTGTCGTGTTGCAGCCTCTGTTGCTCCCTGAATGTTCCTGTCCAGGTATCCTTGTGGATATCTTCTGTGCTGCTGCTGGCCCTCCCAGCCCTACTGAGACACAGCTCTGCCTTCATCAGGCTTCTGTGGTGCAGAAGAGCCTAGAAAATCCTTTCTGCACCAGGCTTAAAAAAAAAAAAAAGCCAGAGGAAGGGCAGGGAGCTGGAGTAACTCTTAAAGATATCTGAGCTGAGAGTGCACCTTGCTAGCATGTGACATTGACTTTGCTGGAGGAAAGGGTAGAGCTATGATCTGGTATAAAAATTACGTAAGAAGGCTTCCCCCTTTTCTCTTTGCAAGCAGCCCCTTTGCTGAGGATTTACCATAATTCCTCCAAGTGGACAGGATGCACTAACAGAGGCAGCACTGATGTCTGACAGGGAGACAACTCCCGCAAGCCTTTCGCTCATGTGGAATAATTCCCTTGCAAATGTTGTTTGCCCACAGCAGTTAGAGGAAGATCCACCCCCCGCCCCCCAATGGACCTGAGCGACAAAGCTCAGATGAAAAATGGTCTGCAGTTCTGGAAAGGCTCCCTTCTCCTCACTGCTAGAAATGTCCCCTGCTTTGGGACAAGCCGCTGTCTGTGGTTAAGGGTTCCCCTGTCTTTTAAGGGTTTCCTTCTCCTGCAATAGCAGCTGCTCCAGTCCTTCCCCAAATGAGATCTTAATTCCTCCCCATCCTTGAGTGGCAGGTCAGACCCCCGCAGCCGGGCAGTGCTGTACCCATTCCCATCAGGGCTGCGCTGCTGGTGGCACATTCAGGTTACCTGGCAGTCCACGTGGTGGGCCTGGGGCCCAGCTTGGGCATGACCTGCTCGGAGCAGCAGCTTCAAATACCCTCTCTCCCCAAATCGGGAGAGCTCCAGTTTCACATGTCTGCCTTCGTTAGCAGGAGATGCAGGGACAGGACTAGCCTGGTCAGGCAGAGGGAGGAGGAGGGGGCAGGGTGCCCTGTGTGGGATGTGTGTGTGCACGTGTCTGTGCATGCGTGTGTATGCACACACAGACACACACACAGACACACACAGAGGCTAACGCTTGCACGTAAATACCCCTGTCCATAGTGTGCTTCACCTCGGCTCCGCTGGCGCCTCATTCTCACCCTCTCCTCCCAGTCAGGGCTGAAAAAGGCTGCGAAGCTTCTCTGCGCTCTGCCTTCCACCCAAAAGTTCAGAAATCCCAGGCTCAGCCCGCAGAGATGCTGAAAGCGACTCGGCGCTTATTTTTGGCTCTACTTGTGATTCGGCATCCTTCACTCCATGTCCTGTGGTCATGTCCGTGAGCACACACTCATACACATACCCCCCGATCCCAAAGCTGTGCACCGGGTGCTGAACCTGTTCGGTTTCGGTCCTTACTTCTCCATTTTAGGTTCTGACTGAGACAGCGGAGTCCGGAATGATGGCCAGCAGAGCCACCACAAGTGAGGCGAGTGGCACCTCTCATGCTGACCCCTCTGGGAGCCCCGAGGAGGGGACAAAAGGCGAGGTCCCGGTCCCGGGTGTCCCCAACACCGCGCTGCCCGCCTCAGAGCCGCACCTGAGCCGCCTGCTGCGCAAGGAGCGCCGCGCTGCCATTCCTGCCCGCCCCGAAACTGGGCTGGAAGCGGGACCAGCCAGCCCCGCCGTCCTGCCGGGGCTGTTGGCTGCCCTGCTGCCCGCCAGGGTGGCACAGGGGAGCCTTGTGCCCGGAGCAGGGCGGCACACGGCGCTGCCCGGCCGCCCCCCGCCGCCCCCGGGGAAGCCGCTGCGGGCGGGCAGCCCCGCTCGCTCTCCTCGCCCGAAAACGAAGGGACACGGCGTTACTTACCTCCCTCAGGCTGGGATGGAGCCTCCTGTGAGGATGGCAGCTCTGGCAGCTCCCCGAAGCCGGCGCAATCCCCGAGCAAATCCGGCAGAAAGCGGCGCTGCCGGCAGCCGGAGCCTAGCGGGCAGGAGCCCTGCCTCGCCGGGCGCCCGGAGGGCAGGGAGGCACGGCGAGATGACAGCGTGGGAAAGGGGCCGTAATCCTCCGTAAAGAATAAACAGGGGGGGAGAGAAGGAGGGAGGGAGGCGGGAGAGGGAGCGGCTGTGCGCGGTGAGGTGACAGCCGCGGGTACATCTGCGATGGCAGCGGCGCACGCACAGGAACGCGCACTGCCAGCGCAGAGCAGTCGCCCCGCCGGGCAGGCAGGGGCTGCTCCCCCACACCCCGAGTGAGGTGCTGGGCAGGGTTTCACTCCTCTCGGTGCATCCCGGAGAAAGGGCAGTGGCCGCCAGTCCCTCTCTCCCCCTCATCCCGCCCCCGCTGCCATCCCGCTCCTGGTGCCAGCAGCCGAGGGGCTCGGGGAGGGCTGAGGAGGTGCCAGGGCGGGAGGAGCTCCCCACAGCCCCTCGGGAGGGAGACTGGTCAGGCACAGGTTACAAGAGAAGGCGCCGAGCTGAACAGTTCCTCCCCTCCCTCCATCTCTCCCCTGCTAGGCGGATGACAATAAACTCGGAGAGAAAGGCGTCAGGATGAGAGGGGACGAGCCCTGGCTTTTGTACAGGAGCGAGGCGAGCGGCTGCAGCCATGGGGGGAACGCGGGGGGCTTGGGGGAAAGGCTCCCCCTTCCCAGCAGTGCTCCAGAGGCGGTGATGGGGAGGCCGTGCTTCCAGCAGGGAGACAGCCGAGAGGAGCCCTCGGCGGGCAGCACAACCCTGTTTCCTGTGGGATTCAGGGAAAACTTGGGGGGTGCTCTTAGGGGGTAACGTCAGGGACGAGGGGAATGGGTGAAAGCTCCACAGTTCGTTCCCCTGAACGCTGGGTGCAGTGGAGAGTGTGTTCAGCCACAGGTGCATGTGTCGGGTGTGGTGACATTAGTGACAGGCATTCATTCCCTGCCCTCCCTGACATCACCTGCTGGTACAGGGATGCAGGGAACAGCCAAATCCAGCCCACTACCTCTGCTGGGATTTCCTCTGTGCTCTCCCATGGGATCCTGGCGCCTTCCCCCCCAAAATCAGACCCTATCTTGCCTTCCTCCGTCTCAATGAGGACCTCAGTAGCTCACATTTGCATGAATTACTCTTTTGTTGGTCTAATTAAACTGCCCCATCTATCAGGTCCACTATCATAAACAGGCTGATTTGGGCTTTTTGTTCATTTTAATTTGTCTGGAAGTTACCTTTTTAAGCAAATTTTTTAGAGGACTCAATGTCGATTAAATTTTACTCCAATTAAACTCCACTTAAAATTTCAAGTTACTGACTCGAGAGGGAAAATAAGAACATTTCAGAAACAGGGAGTAGAGAATGCAAATGGATGGTACAGGCATGGCTGTTCTGCTGCTCTGGTACCTTCCGTTTGAATCACAGGTTTTATGTAACCATTGGACCTGCTGCCATGAAAACAGGTTGTGAATGGCAAGGTAAATCTTGATCAGCACTCTGCAGGAGGCAATCTTGAGACTTTTTGTTGTGCAGCAGGCCCAAGAATTAAATCTTGGGGAAAGCTCCTTAAGTGAACAACATATGGATAATCAAAGCGAGAAGGCAGAGGCTGCAGGCAGAAAGAGAGGCAAGCAGAGGATGAGCTAATGAAGCAGGCATGCTCCGCAGAGGGATGAGCAGGTGGAGGGGAAGGCTCATCCCTGCACGGCGAGCAGCAGTGCCCAGCTCCAGGGAAGGCTCTGCAGCCACGGCTTTGCAGGCAGCCTGGGGAGCTGCTTTGCCTGCTGGGGCTGCACAGCTTCGGGGACCAGCAGGTCACCATCACGGTGGTGCCACCTGTGCCAGGTGTTCAGCACCGCTTGTCCTGCGTTATTGCATTGCTGGGCTGCTGCAGTGGCACGGGGTGCTTGCATACGAGTATGAATAAAACTATTAGCCATGGTCTCTCTGGGGACTCTGCAGAGGCCACTCCTCATTTCACGGGCCTCAGATCTTCCCACTGATGCAGCATACCCTTTGCCACCAGAGCAAAAAGGCTCATTAACAATCAGTTATTCTCTGGAACAAGCACAGAGGAGTTTATTCCAGTTTTTTCCCCTCTCACTTGAGCTACAGCATCATCCTTACCTCAGACTGAATCACTGCTTTCCTCCTTTCCCCTTGACCTCACCAACAGTGTGAAGATGCACAGATGACTCTTTGTTACTAGCACTAGGGGGGTTGATTGTGGCCTGCTTCTCCTCAGGTCTTATGTCTTACTCAGGTCACCCAAATGTGTGAAAAAGTTTCTCACCGTTCTTGCCAGTAGCTGCCACCTTCTGTCCCTGGCACTGGCCACCAGGTTTTCTTCTCCGTCATGTTGCAGGCAGCTCTGTCCAGGCTGGGTATGCGCCACTTATGCCTGCTGGGCAGAAGCAAGGATTTACAACCAGGGGCTAAGACCTCTCTGAAGAACAATTCGAGGCCAAGTGTTCCCGCTGGCAAAAACATGAGCCAGTGAGTAAGTCTGCATTGCAAGGTTAGTTAGGTAGGCATTGACTCCTGTTCACGTCTCATGAAAACTGTATGTCCTGGGTAATGCTCAGTCCCATTGATGTGATCTGCTGCCATAAGGGGGATGACTCTTTCTTGAGATGGTTTGGAAGGATGAATTTATTTAAAGCTACGTACCAAAGCGGGTGCGTGGGCCTCATGGGACTCAGCAGCAACAGCACCGCTTGCCTGCTGTCATGGAATGCCAATTTGTCAGCAGGGGCACCAAGCCAAACCGTGCCTGCCACAGACTCACCAAAACTGAGGAATCTTGGCCCAGGCCAGACTCAGCCCGGTCCTTCCTCCTTTGTTTGCATTCTTTGTCTCGTCTGGTTTGTGCTCTGCGAGGCTTAGGGCAATGCAGCTCCACAGAATCATTCCTTTCCCCAAAGACAGGCAGTCAGATTCCGCTTGCAGCAGGGAGAGTTGGATGAGAAATGTGCCTCTGATACATGGGATTTGTAAGATGTACCAGCAGTAGGGATGTGACAAGGACACTGGTATAAAGCACAGAGCTGATGGCAGGTGCCAGGGTCTCTGTACATGAGGCAAGAAAATATGCCATTGCATACTCCAGGTTTAATTCATACCCATCTGAATTAGAGCAACAGATCATATTGCTAGCTTAAAAGCACCCACACGGCATGATTCAGATTTAAAGGATCTGTTCCCCCCCTTTGAAGCTCCCTCTAATTCAGAGGAAATCTGTAGAAACAGCAACACTTCATCCTCCTGATATTGGTGGTTGTGAAAAAAAGGCTCCAGATCTCCCTCCCTGCATTTCTTTTTCTCCCTCACTTGCACTTTATATTCTATTTCAAGGTCCTGCTTGAGGCTGTAATTCCTCCAGAGCTCTTGGATTCAACTAGTTGACACGCAGCCCAGTTGCTCCCCATCACTGCGCCAGGCTGTGCACGACTGCCCTGGTTATGGTGTGTGCTCGTAGGCAGCCTGCCCAGGGACAGCCGGCTTGTCCTGTCAGGGACACCCTGCGCCTTCCTTCTCCCCTGCAGCTGGGCCTTCATTCAGGAGCATGATGCTGGGAGTAGAAGGGAAATCAAGCCAGGAAATTAGGACACACTTCATTGAGAAACGCACGTACACACAGAGTTCTGCTTAGCCCACCGTGCACGAGGCTGGGACCAGGTAACAAATCACTATTCATAACCAACGCTTCCTGTCAAGCGGCATTCCTAATTCTGTGCTTTTGTGGTGGCTTAGGAGAAATCGAAATCGCTGTGGTTCCCCCTTGAGACAGGTGGGTTTTCAAATTAATCCCTTCCTCACTGGCCTACTTTACTTCTGATTGATGCTGCGTGGTACAGAAGTTGAGGCTGGAGCAATCACAAACATCCATTCCGGCCAGGCAAATCTGAAAAAGACAAAGGCAAAAGCTCATGCCACCCTGGGGGGCTTTCGGCAGATTTTGTTGCTGTTGTTGATCTGTTTGTAGCTTCACAGTGTTCAGTGTGAGGGAAATCTCAGTACCTTGGTGCAGTCAGTGTCCCCTTTTCCTGTCCCTCGTTACACCTCTGACTCTCACTCGGCAGTCTGACTCAGCGCTTACCATTCACACCTGGAAGCAAGCTGCAGTTGTGATTTCCATCCCATCACCTTGGGCCAATATTTACTCCTCTTTTCCCAACTTGTGTTTCTCTTTAATGCTCCTCTTTTGACCCTCCCCTCCTTTTGTTTCCTGCAGCTGTGGGTGTGCAAATAAAGCTGGATCTGCTCCAACGCAAGTTTTGGATGGCCATGCAACAGGTAGGAGCCTCAGCAATCATGCAGAGATGCAGTTTAAGGCTCTTCGACAGCAAGGTCAGTGCTATGTTACATCACATGCGATGGCATTTTAATGAGGGCTTTTGTGGAATTCATATTGAAAGATTTAAGAAGTAGATGAGTTTGAAGTCACACATTTCTGTAATCCTCTGACGGCACTAATGCCGTGTGAGCCACGAGTCTGTTCTGCAGATGCCGTGGTGACAGTGTCAGCATCCTGGCCTGGCGTTAGCTCTGCTGCATGTGACACATTTAATTGTGGAAATATGCTTGTGCTCATTCAGCCTTTCAGAAACCTCTCGGAAATCTGCAATTTTGGGCACACAGAAAAAAAAAAAACCTACTGCCTTCTTTTATCATCTCGATAATGATAACAAAGCGCTACCAGCTTGCCAAAATAAACTTTATATGCCCCAGGGATAAGTTTTTGGTGTTGTCCTAATATTAGATATTCTTCTGGACCGAAAGAAGTGGAATAATTAAAACAAACAACTCCCCTGGCGTGGGGAGCAAGAAAAATGAAACACCTTTCCCTTTCCACCCAGGGTCTTTCTCCCCAGGCTTTGCTTTCTGGGAGGTCTGCTGGGGAGGTGAGCATGACAGGACTGCAGCAGCAGGGAGCAGAAGTGGCTCTCTGCTGTCAGGAGAGGGAGCTGTCATCGGAAGGGGGTGACAGAGGAGGCAGGAGGGCAGGAAGCTGCTCTGTGCAGGCAGAAGTATCCCCACAGGTGGGGGATCATAGGAACCTAACCTGAGCTCAAAAGATTCCTGCAAAGCACATGAGCACGTTGCGAAACAGCAACTGAGAGCTCCGTTTTAAAACCCTGCTCAGGGTCATACCCAGGCAGTGCCCACGCAGAGAAGCCCCCATGGGTGTTAAGTGAAGCTGGGAGGCCTTATTGGAGCAGACTGTGTGCCAAGTGGCTGCAAGCCATGGCCCTGCTAGGTGCTGGAGTGAAAAAAAGGCTCCGTGTGGTTTCCCAGGGTGCGAGCGCCCTTGGACAGAGGAATGACTAACAGATTTTGTTTTCTCTCTCTCTCTGCTGCCTCCCTGGTGCTGGGCTGCTCTGGATGTCCACGCTGTGCCTCCCAGCCCAATGACAGTGATGTGAGTAGACAAAAGCTGGGGACAGGGAGGCATCCTGGCGTGCCTGGCCGCAGCTTGCCTTCCTAATCGTGTCGGTTGTGTGCCAGCATATCATGGGCACTGTCCCTTGTCTGTAGCCACTGGAGAGGGTCCAAAGCTGTCACAGGCTGTGTTTGTCTTCACAGTAATTAAACGTCTTTGGCAAAGCTCAAAGTGCTCTGGGTCACAGAGACCTGACCGAGAGCGGGAGGATGCTGTGAGGTAGGCTGGTCCCTGAGGAGGGAGCTGTGCCCACAGAGCAGCAGATGCGGTCTCAGAGCAGCCAGGGAGCACAGGCTCAGCTCTGCCCCATCTCAGGGGCTCCCTGCGAGCTGCCAGTGCTCTCAAACCAGGCTTCTGGCTGTGGTGCTGCTGCTGTACGGCCAGCCCAGCACCAGGCACTGCTGGAACTTCTCCAGGTCTGGAAGTGAGACTCAGCCCTCACACTGCTGAGGAAGATGTGTGAGACACGAGCCCTCCTCGTGGAAAACCCCTGTGGTTCACCTGGGTTTCTGTTCTGATATCTGAGCCCTGGGCTCTGTTATTTGTTATCCCCCAAGGCCATAACTGTGGTTTGTTGTTTCTCTGCTGACCAAAGGAAGGAACCTGCCAGGGTGAAGCACAAGGCACCTCTGGGAATACATCCAGGGAAATCAAACAGCCACGTGCTGCTTTGTGGTGAGGCAGGGGTGAGATGGTGCTTGCAGCTGTGGATAAAGGAATTGTTTTAAACCATCATCCCTAGAGCCTCAAAAAGCCAGCTGGATTCAGAACATGTGATATTGCAAAGCTGTGGCATTTGAAACAAACTCAGGCATCTCCAAACCTCCTCTGAAGTTGAGCAGAGGGACAGAAAACCAGTTTTGTTCTGCAGAACTCAAGGGGAGAAACAAATTCTAACTGAACGTTACAGTCTTGTTGTGGTCTGGAATGGCCAATTTACCTCTTGTTGCCGAGAATCATCCAGAAAGGGGGTTGGATTTTATGTCTAAGGGTTTTGAGAAAATAGTGGGTAGCTGGCTGAGAGCAGACAGGCTATGTGCTATCCCAGTGTCCTTCCCTGACCCCAGAAAACCTCTGGCAGGAAGGGGACTCCATGCACAGAAAAGGCAACACCATGTCAGCTTTCCTCCCTCTGCTACTGGAGAAAATAGAATTAAAAAATAACACAAACAGACAGCCACATGCAGCCACGGCAAACTCTGAACAATTATGAAATCAATAAGCACCTGAAGGGCTTTGTTACTCAGCACTTAACCCCTCGTGTCCCCACCCAGTTCAGTGTTGTGAAACACATGTCGAGTCCACTATGCAGAAATTCTAAATGAAAGAAATGGATGGTGCCTTGGGCTACATGTGCACCATTCACATCCTATTTTATCATTAGCTATCTGCAGAATAAAGAAACCAACAGCAACAACAACCAAAAAATCCCTGCCTGAGAAGAGCCCTGCTCTAAAATGCCATGCTATGTTCTTAGCCCAGATACTAACAGACGCTGAAATGCATGCTGGCTTCTCCCTGGTGCACAACAACCTTTGCTTCCACCCCTTCTTTACAAGTGCCTCCTCTGCCTGGAGTGCACAGGTCCTGCTGGGAGCGTGTCAGGGAGGCAGGCGCAGGATCTGAGCCCTCAGGAGAGGGGATGTGGCTGGTCGAGGAGGGGAGTTGGAGTGGCTGGCCTGGGGTGGTACCTGTGCCTGCTGCCGAGCTTGTCCTGCTGGGAATGCCAGCTGAATTGCAGAGCTGCCTGGGATCCTCTTCTGGAAACCTTTAGCCCGGCAGTCCCAAGGGGGAGGCAGTAAGAGCTCCTGCCATGTTCTGAGGGCTACACTCAGTGCTGCTGGCTCTGGGTCAAGCTCTGGGAGCCCCAGGCTGTGAACTGGCACTGACCCTTGCACAGCAAAGGGCACCACGGGGACATGTGGCACGGCCAGGTGTCCCACCACCTGGAGACACAGCAGGAGCAGATGTCTCATCAGGACGGCCCCAGACAATCACATGCATGGACTGTGAGGGTATAAAAGCCTCAGAAATTCCTTTGTTCAGGGCCCCTCCTCAGAGGCACCAGCTTGAGCTCTTTCCGTGTTGCTGCACCATTAATAAATTGCTTTAAGGTTCTGGATGTCTGAGCCCCTGCTGTGGCAAACCTGGAGTTGAAGGAGTAAGGAAAACTTGTCTGGCTGTGTGGGTGTGGGGCGTATGGGGGGTGAAGCAGAGACCTGTGGGGTCACTGTAGCTGCTGCTGCTGCCCCAGTGCCAGCAGGGAAAGCCTCTGGTGCTGGGGGAGTGGCTGCCAAAGCAGTCCTGCACGCTCAGCCTGGGGAGTTTCCTTCTCACCATGGTTAATTCTCTGCTCTCTCTTCGCAGTGCAGTGGCTTGGACGGTGCCTGCCCTCTCAGCTGTCAGGACGATGTGAGTTACCTTGGGTTCTCCTCTGCTCCTGCGATGGGTGTGATGGACCACCCGCTCTCTGGAGATCTCTGTCCCCCCAAAAGAGGCATTGCCTGTCGTCTCCTCACAAGAGATCGCACAGGATCTCATACTAATGAAACAAATCTGCAGTTTAGGTCTTCCCCCCAGCTGGGCCAGGGCAGAGACAGTGGGATTCCAGCCAGTGAAAGCCCATCGCCTTTCAATCTGTCTCCCTGGGCTTTTTTTTCTTCAAAAAAAAAGTGGCTGTCAGCATGACACGCATGCTGGACACCTCTCTTTGTGTTTATGCCACTGCTTCAGCCTCGGTATCAGGAATATGTGGGACAGGAGCTCCTCTGCTCTGAAAAAGGAGATCACCAGAGACTTTTTGTTATATGGTCATGTAGGATTTTCTCTGCTTCCTGGTTTTTCCCTGCAAGACCTAAAGGGTTTCATCTAAACTGTGTGCCTCCATTTCCTGCTTTGCAAAATAAAAATGAGAGCAGCACTGATACTCAGTGGTGGGGAGAGGGTTATTCAGTGGGTGGTTATAAAACTCTGCAATCTGAAGATGGGAAGCACGAGATACCATACTAGTAAAGAGAAGAGCACTCCAAATATCCTGTCTCTTCCTAAAGGGTGCCTTGCCTGAAGTGTAGCTCACAGCCTGCAAGGCCTGCACAGATTCCTGGCTAGAGACAATCTCTGCCACAGCTCACGAACTCAATACCTCAAAATGGAGGCAGGGAGGGAAAAGAATTGTGTCAAACTCGTGGTAGCCGAGCTGTGGGGCTCGGCATGGAAATGCCAAGGCTGGTGCCATCATCACAAACCCACACTGCTCCATCCTGAGCACACCCAGGGAAAAAGCCATCTTTAATAGTGCTTCTCTTCCATCTCTGCAGATCCTGAACTGCTTCCTCATTGACAACAACGGCTTTATACTTGTTTCCAAAATACCTGAAGAGGTAAGAGAGCATAAGAGAAGAAGGAGAGTGGGGTTTGCTGGCTCCTGAATAACCCACCAGAGCTGGTTAGAACAAATGGAGTTGAATTGTGTAATAAGGGTGGCTGTGGTGTAATTAAATTCAACTGTGCAGTGAGGGGGAAGGCTCCCAGCAGAGTGACAGCACATCCTAGGTGAGGAAGGAGTTTGCAGTGATAAGGAAGGAACTAGTCAAAATATCTTTTGATCAGAAGAAAGGAAATTAGACTCCGTTCCCTTGGCACAGATGCTATTGAAAGATGATCTGAAACAGTCCCAGAGGGAAGGGAAGGGANCACTTTTGAGTGCTTTTGAAGTCAGGTGTTCTTCAGGAAAGGAAACTGAGGGGTGGTAAGAGCAAAATGCTAAAGGCAAAAAACTAAGACAAAATAATTTAAGCAAATTGGAAACAAGACACACCTAAAGAACTGGAGAATTTACTGGACTTGCAGAGGAGAAAGGAGCAAAGGAAAAGGCTCAGAGTAGAAATAGAAATAAAAATAAGGTGTGTGGTTCCACAGCCATTTCTAGGGTGCTGAAGGGGTGCAGGTTTGATGTGACATCTTGTGCAGATGGGTGAAGTCAACACTGCTAGCCATGCATGGCTGAGCTACACTTTTCTGCTCTTTGATAAATCCACCACAGAGCTGCTTCTGTTCAAAATAATTAAACCCCACAGTCCTGGACATCAGAAAGTGATATGTGGGAACAGTCTCATAAACTACAAAGCAATAAGTCAATAGGAAGAGTGGGCTTAGAGAAGAAATGGGAAACGAAGGAGTTTTGTTACTGCCAGAATTGTGGAGTTTCATTAAAATTGCCATTGTACTGGAGTTAACAAATGCAGCTTGGGTATTTTCAAAAGGCAGTAGATCCAATCCCAGAAATTACTTTCTTCAAGATGTGACAAGCAGGTTGAAATGGATATTAAGGTAACAGAACTCCTGGTGGATATGACTGGCACAAGCAGCACAACTTCCAGAAGGGAGAAAACTTATCAGCTATAGTTCTTTGAAAGTGTGGCAAAATCAGGAGAAAAGGGAGACCAGATAACCTATTGCATTTCAGTCCTCTTCAGCCTTGAACAGAGTCCCTTACAAGAAGCTGGTGAAACAGTGAAGCATGAAGTAGTGATCTTGATCTCAAAGTAGCTGGCACAGAAGAGAAAGATGAATTTTTAGATGGTTATTTAGATGGAAACGTCAGCTATATGAGTCCCATGGTTCCCCACCTGGACTTGGGTTGGTTAGCATATTCAGAATGGGCTGGCAAAAGAAAAAGATGAGACTGTTCATTCTGCAGGCCCTGCACAGGGAGTTCAGAAAGTCTGAGATGAGACTCGTGAGAGCCACAGAGCAAAACCAATCAGCAACACAGAGGCACCGTGGGGGGATACAGACACCAAGGGGAGCTTATTGCAAGGGATAACCAACCTCTTTTCTGTAGGAAAGTGAAAAGTGCCCTACCCAGCACACTGAATCGTCCAGTAGAAGTGTCCCTTCAATGATGTGGTGTGCAAAAAAAACAAATTAAAAAAAACAAATACAAAAAAAACCAAAAAGAAAAGCAAATACAACTTGAAAAATAAGGGAGGGAAATGCTGTAAAAGTGGCATTGGCTCCCTACTCTGGGAGGCCAGGTCCTACTGAGTGGCTGGTGGTCTTAGGAATTGCTGTTTTCTCCTCTGACCCCCATGGCTTTTTCGAAGATGCTTTACTGAGTCCTATGACGTGTCCATCAGTGGAGACAGCCCCACCCTTTAGCTACCATGGCACCTGTGTGTCCTCAGCGCTGCCCTCCTGGGTTCTGCCTCTGTACTTTTTCCTGCATCTTATGGAAAAGGGGTTTTCCCAAAGCTCATCTCTGAAAGATCTGACTACTAGAAACATGGCATGATAGTGGATTTGGGTAAATTATAAACATTACCCACATGCCTCCAAGATCAGGCATTTTGGCGAGCACCAGAGCTGTCCTCCTCCAGCTTTTACCTTCCCTGACCTCAGAGAGTTCACCACTGCGCTTTTTTTTTTTTTTTTCTATTTTCTTGATCCTGTTCCAGTTACTGTTTTTATTCCTGGTGGCACCATGAGTCTCCACACCATGAAGCCCTACAGGGGATTCAGACAGCAGCACTAAATCCATATCCTGGGTTTCCTAGCTTTGCCACCTGGATGTTGCTCATGGGATCACTTGCTGCCCTGTGGCCTTCCCTGCCCCATCCTGTTTTCTTTCCTCAAGGCATCCCTTAACATAATGCCCCAAAAAATCCTGTACCTGGATTTTTGTGGGTATTTTGGCTTTTCTGCCTGCCAGAGCTGCCTGCACCTCCTTCCCTGGGTGAGCACACTGGAAATCAGAGCAACTTCCCACAGGAACGGGGTGAGGACAGCGTGGCTCAGGCTCTGCTCTCCTCTGCCCTTGGGGTGGGGGATCAGGGTGGGGGATTGGCTCTAATAACCTCTGGATGAAGGCAGCAGGAAGCTTACTGGCAGTTGGAAACCACCATGGAAAAGGGAGCCGGGATTTTAATGAGTGACAAGTTGGAAGCTCCCGGCAGGATTACTTGGGGAAGAACGAGTAATCTCTTAATTCGAGCTAATCTCCCCATCAGCCTCATCCCAGAGGGAGCAAAGAGTTAAAACACAGAGCCACGAGAAGGGACTGAGTGAGGACAAAGTGATCTTGGAGGGAGGGAATACAAGTGGCAGGTCAGGCTGTGCTGCAGGGAGGGCTGCTCTGGGTTTTCTGCCCTGTTGGCAGCCGTGGGCCCACAGCCACCCCCAAGCTTTGGGCTGCCTCTCACGGCCAGTCACAGGCACAGCTGTGGATCACAGGTCTTGAGCTCCCTCGGTCTGCTGCATCCAGATGTTCCCCCGCTCACTAAAGCTCTTTTTCTAGGATTGCTGCCTTCTGCCGGAGGCATTTTGCAGAGGATGTCTGCAAGCTCTGCCCAGGTGGGACTCCAGGGGCAGGGTGCAGGGAGGCAGCCAAAAGCTCAAGATGCCACCAGAGCTCAGAGCTTGTGGAAAAGCGAGGGCTGGCTCTGTTTGAGCTATTCAACAAGGAGGCTGCCAGCCTGCCTGCCCAAAGCCTGGGCAATTTGGCAGGTCCTGTTTGTCCACAGCTTCCCAGTGTACCAGAAGTGTAAATTGCTCAATCAGCCAGCAGAGCATGGATGCATGTGAGCAGCACCGCAGCCTTTGAGTCGCACATGCCCCGGGTTGCATCTCTTCCCTGTGCACAGCCTGCACGTGTGCCTGTGCCCTCAGCGGCACGGGGGTGACACAGCGTGTGTCACACAGGGTGTCAGAGCAATGCTTGGTGCTGTCAGCCTCTGAAAGGACAAGGGCCTCTGGAAACTTGCCCAGAGGTTGGAGTTGGGAGAAACACAGCAGAGGGATGCCCAGGAGAGCAGCAGTCACTGGAGGAAGCAGGATGTAACGAGAGCTGCTTTAAAAAATGTTGCTCCAGTACACTTTGGTTCCAGCCAAGTGATGTTTTTCTGTGTTACAGGGTACCTAAAGCAGCAGCAAGCTTTGAATGTCTGGTTTGGTGTTGGAGGCCAGCTTGTTGATGCCTTTCTTACACTCCCTAGGCTGTACTCTCACTTGCACTAATAGCTCCTCATTCTTATACAGAGGATGTCCTACATGGAGAAATTCCTCCAGACACCAGCAGCTCTTGGCAGGACGGGCCTCATTTACAGCCTTGCTGTGGCCCCCTCTCCTTGCCCCTGTCTGCAGCTTGCACTGTGTCAAATCTCACTGCTGGGCTTGCAGACTGGTACGGAATGGAAGCAGCTGGCCTCTTCACCACCCTAATCAGATTGAAAGAGCGAGGGAGGTGAAAAAAGTTAGTGCTTGCTCAGGCACATTTGACTGTCTGAGACGATTACAGCCTAAATGCTGGAAGGGGAGTGGATGTTATGTATCAATTTATACAGTGAAATGACTTCTAAAGCCTTTTGGGAAGAGGCTCATAGCCACGTAACACTACTGTTAGGTGATTGCCATGTGATCTTAGGTCAATCTGCCTAAGGGTTCAGGCTTTCTTTGTGGAAATGTCCCACTCAAATAAATGAAGTCATCTGTCAGCTGCTAATACATGCTAAATGACTGCTAGCCTATCAGTGGAAAAGCAAAACATCCCAGACTGTGTGAATGCCTCCATAACACATGGGAGCTATTTACTCTGTCAGGACCCATGGGCCAGGAAAACAGACAGAGGACAGCTCGTGTCTGCAATTTCATTACTTACAAACATTTCATTTACTTGCCTGTGAACAAAGCGATGGACTTGACAGGTTTGAAGCATTTTTGCAATAGATTTGTCATGGTTTGATAATCAGGAAGGCCAGAATTGTTTGTTTGAGGAAATCTTTAAAGCAGCAGTTACCAGATTTGAGATTGAGTCTGTATTTGAGGTTATTGACTCCAAGGCAGACATGGGACCAGAGGGCCACAAGCTCCACCTTCAGTTCGAGCATTCAAGCAGGACTGGGGGGTTGTTGTCCCCGCCAAAGGCGACTTAGTTCTGGCTATGCCAGTGCACAGTTTGTAAGCTACAGGGATGGATGGGGTTGTGTTGTGTTGTTTGGGTTACTGCCTGCTCAGGACTCACACAGCAGTGAGTTGTAAAATTGCTTTTGCTGCCTAAATAGATCTGTACATCACACTGGTGCGTGGTGGGCCAGCTCACCTAGGGCAGCAGGAGAGCAGAGGTTTCCAAAACAACTGTGGCCATTGGTAGCAGAGAGGCTCAAATGGAAGACTCAGGCAATTCAGGTCCAGAGAACATGGATTCCCAATAACCCAGGGAGAGCCCAGGCTTCCAGTGATTCAGCACGCCTGGGTCTCTGCAGCTTGGGAGTCTGCCTTTTTCTGACACAAGCCGCAGGGACTTACGTGGGCTAAATCATTTCCAAGCGTGGTAGGAATGGTGCAGGATGCCCAGCTGGTGCTGGGGGAAGTCCTCCCTCAAGCTTTCCAGCCAGCCAAAGGACAAAGCTCGGCATTGCCTCCTTACAAAAATCCTCGTCCAGACAAACTAGACGGGCTGCAGCCATGGAGCATTTGGAAAATTTACAGTTTGTTCTGTTTTTCCCTTTTCGTGCTTGCAGACTGGAAAATTTTTTGGCGCAGTGGATGGCTCAGTGATGACCCAGCTGCTAAACATGGGCATGTTCAGGCGGTAAGTTGGGGATCTCCACACTGTACTTCTTGTTCTTCGCTGCTGTGTGGGTCAGAGCACGTTGGTCCCTCTAAGAAGCGCTTGAGCAGGGAAAATGCACGTGCTGATGATGCATGTGACTCTCTTGTTCAGACACCAGAGCTCCTTTAGCTACCTGCCCCCTCTGCTGACTCGCTCAGCCATCAGCACACACACGGTTTCTCCTCATCTCTTGCTCTTCCACCTGCTGCAAAACAGAGAGAGAGAAACCTCCAATCTCTCTGGGGCCAGAGAGCAGCTGCTTCTCTGTCTTTTCCAGGGCAAGACTTACGGGAAACATTTCTTGGCGTTTTGGGTGCAGAAGTGTTTCAGTTCCTCCTGCCACTGGGAAAGCCTTTTGGGGAGTGGCTGCCTGAGAGCCCCACAGACGCAGCATTGCAGCTGGCTGACATTTCTCTCTCTCTTAAGGACACCTCTGTTCACCTCACTCCACTCAGCCGATGTCAAAAGAGAGTTCAGAGTTTCAGTGCCTTGAAACCAGGAACTAGGGGGACCCGAGGTAGCTACAATTATAATTCCTCTGCTTCATAGCCTGCTTTACTCACTGCCTGAAATTAGGGACATATTTCCTCCTGCACTGACCCAGTTCCATTAATCCAGAGCCTGTATTTCTTGCTCTGCAAGATCCAGCTCTGACCAAACAGCAAAGACACGTGCAAGCAGGTCACTGCTTTAGTGAACCCAGGAAACAGTTCATACGTGACATTTTTTTTGAGGAAAAGCTGACGTGCCTGTCCCGTGCGTGGCCGCGTGGCTTGCTGCTGATGCTTGCTTGTTGTGTTTTCCTGCAGGGTGACCATGTATGATTACCAGGCCATGTGCAAGGTGCCCTACCACCACCACAGCGGCGCCCGGCCCCTGCTCAGCGTACGTACCTGTCCCCGGGCAGCCTCCCTGGGCTGGGCTCCCTCCAACATTCCCCAAAAGACTTCAGGGGGTGGTTGCTTTCTGTCCAAGCACACCTCAGGCAGGTTTCTGAAGAAGCGGTGGCCACTGATGTTGGTTTCCAGCGTGGCTCTCTATTGCCATGTAGGATCTCACCGAAAATTGGAAGGATGGGAGCCAGACTATGGCAGGCTCTCCTGAAAGCCAAGCAATCAGCTAGCAGCTGAAGTGAACAGGAAAACTTTTACAGGGCACGCTTTTGCTCAGCTCAAGAGGGGCAGCTGCAGTGTCAGGGAACAGAGCCTCTGGGGAAAACTGGCAGTGGCTGGGGAAGGATGAGTGAGCTTGGAGCAGGAGGGTGAAAATGCTGGGAGCCCAGAGAACAAACCAGCAGACTGAAGGCCTTTACCAGCACCCACATGCTGCCTCGTTTTAGGCTGATACAAACTCATACTCTAACCCCACTCCACCTTCCTAAGCTTGCCTCAAACAGGCAGAACAAAGTAACTGCTCAACGCTTAGTCCGCCTGAAACTGCTTGACACAACCCTAACCAGGGATGTGTTCATTGTTGTTATGATCCTTTGATACTGGAAGATGTGCAGGAAGTACTCCTTACACTGTGACATCGTAATTGTTTTCCAGCAAAAGAATTTTCAGCAAAATATTGCCTTTGAACAACGTTCTTAACAGTAACACTTTTAACTGTGTGTTAAAAAGTGTGTGACACTTTTAAGTGTCTGGTTTGCAATGGCTATCCTTAAGCTGGCTAGATAACATGTGGTGATTGTAGTGAAAATATTTGCTTGATTATATCCTCCAATTCTGATCGCTGAAAAAAAGCGCCACAAACTGTGAGCTGCCAAAAATGAGGCAAATGGGGAAGAGATTAAAAAGGTGAGCATTCAGCCTCCATGTCTCATCTTCCCCTCTTAGCAAAACCCTTGAAAAGGAAGAAAACAAGAAAAGTCAGCTTTTCACATACAGACATAAAAATCAGTCAGATTCCCAACCATCTCCATAAAACCACACATTTTACTATTTGCTGACTTATTTTGGCTGAAGAGAAGTCATCAGTAATGGAACATTATCCTGCGTCCCGTGACTACTGCATCTGTTTTGGGTTTGAGGACATGGGCATGATTATGAGAGGGGGAGATGAAAATTAGACGTGGTTACCATGAAGAAAAGAAGCAGCAGTATCCTCTGCAGATGAATTGTCCCTGGGATAATGCTGGATTTCCAATTTGTAGCTGAAAAGCAAGAAGATGATAGAAGTCATGCCATCTTGAGGAAAAGCTGGATGAAAGCACAGTTAAGCATAATCAATGGCAGATAATACTAAATCCTGGGCAGTGCTGCCACTTGTCCCAGAAACACCACTTGCTCTCAGAACACAAAAGCATCCTAAACTGGTGGTGTCCCATTTAGCTGTGTTTCTCTCCGGCTCTGAGCTCTGAAGGTCATCCACACTGGAGAGAAATCATCAAGCAATTACATCTTCAAAGTCCTTCATACATTCCTGATAAACTCCCTGACCCTGATGGGGAGGGGGTGAGGAGGTATTATTAGTAGCAGGGCAGCTCTGATGGCTTTTGATGTATTTTGAACATTTTCCAGTGATGCCCAGACCTTGAATTTCCAGCCTGTCTTCAAGAGCTCTGATCAGTGGAGGGACTTGATCTAAAATGTGGGGTGCTGCACAACAATTATAAACTCTCTGGCCAGATCCTCATGGTATTTCTCATTTCTTCTTTTGTTCTCCAGCCAATTTATGCCTTTGTAGCTGCAGTGAAGTGGCTGATAAGTGATTTCCTCATGTGAGTACCAAAAGATGGGGGTGTTTGGGAGGCTCAGAGCAGGAGGGGCAAGAGCTGGGGAAGCTGCGAGTGGGAGCCCCGGCGTGGGGATTGCTGTCAGCCTTCTCCTGACATTCAGCTCTGCTCCGTGCCCCCGGGGGACAGAAAGCTATTACTATTGCCATTTTGAGAGGCAGAGGCCCACAGTGGGTCTGGGATTTACCTGAAATCACTCAGCACAAAGTGCCTGAGTCAGAAATAGGGCTTGGGTCTCCTGGGGCTTTCCGCAGGTCCTGGTGCCGAGTCCTCTTGCCTGGCTCGTCCGCCCGTGAGGAGCGAATGCACATCTTCCTCTCACGGGGGAGAAGGCTGAAGGCAGCAGGCCAGGCAGCTCAGGGCTGAGTGCCAGGCAAGGGGGGAGACAGGGGAGGCTCTGCTCTGCGTTTGGGTTCACCTCAGACTGCTGGGGTGAATCAGAGTTCAAGCTGAAATCAGGGTGGAAGCGGCAGTGCTCAGCTTCCACTGAGAGATGTGGGACAGGTCCAGCGCTGAGGGCTTTAGCCTGGTGGTACAGAATAATTCCATGTAGTTACCTCCAAGCAGCCAGACTGTGGGCTGCTGATGGCCACCATGCCTGCTCCTCAGGCGGCTCCTACAGTGGCTGAATCCCCTCCCAGCCTCAGGGGCTGCCACGCTTGTTCCTTCCTGCGCTGGTGAGCACCTTGCACGGGATTATACTTCAAGAAAAAGCCCATTCAGATCACAGAGATACATTCCAGCATGTGGAGAGGGGGGGAAAAAAAAATTAGAAATTTTAAAAAATCAGACATGCACTGCCAGAAATTTGTAGTAAACATTTTAGAACTGATACTCACTGGGCGACAGGGCCATCTCCCTGACACCTGCATCCTTCCAGGCTGCTGAAAAAGCATCCTCTGTTCTTGCTCTTTTGACAGCTTCCTTTTGGAGTTTAACATGAGTAGCTTCTGGCACTCAGACAACTTGGCAGATGGTGAGTACACAAGAGTCCAGCCGCCCCATAGCACGTGAGTGTTGCAGCCTCTGGTGACAGAAGAAACTGCACGGGGAAGCCTGGCCTTGAGAGAGGAGCCTGCCCTCTGCCCCACACCCTTTTCTCCACGGACATTGGGATCCAGCTTCCAGCTCCCACCATCTCCCCCCATTCCAGCCCCACTGCAGCTGCCACAGCTCCGGGGTGGTCAGGGTGAGGTGTGTGCTGCTCTGAGCACGCTGCTTGCTTCCCTCGGCGTGATTTGCTGAGGAGAGGGGAGACACTTCTTCCTGAGGACCCCTACCCTACGTGCAGTGGGATGAGAGAGGCCATCAGCTGCCAAGAACTTCTCCTGGAAAGCCTCCAGGACAGGACAGAGCAGGGCTGGGACAGCAGTCTCTCCAGAGCCTAGCAGAGGTCCCAGGAAGCTAGACAGAAACCTCAGCGTTCAGTAACACATGGAGGGTCTTCGCTTACCCGCTGGACCTGCTCTGGAGGAGAAAAGATGATAGAACACGGTATTGCACAGCAGCTGAGTTCAGCAGAGGGATGTGTCTGGCTCGAAATCCAGCGCCCTGTCCTGCAGCTGAAGTGCTGCCTGCTGAAAACACCCCAGGAAATCTCTGCAGTCCCAGCCCAGCCCCTGCAAGCAGGGGGGACATTAATGGCCCCGAGGAGACGCAGAGGGGAAGGGGAGGTGTGCTCTGCACAGCCAAGTAGGGGCTGTAATTAGTCTTGCTAATTACTGATCACTGGTGCTGCCTTTCGTGGGGGCAGTGGTATCTTCTCTACCAGCTGTGGGGCTGCGTCTCCTGCACCGAACTCTCCTGGCATCATGGGGAAACAGTCATTTTCTGAAAGAGAAATACCCCTCTAGAGAAGGAGGTCTGCGGGTGCTGTTTAGGTGCCACTCCCCACCTCCAAAGAGCTGGCAGCTGTCCCCTAGGCAGCCCTGGCTGCCGTGTAACACACCTCAGGATAACAGGAGTGGCCCCGAGCAGAAATGGGTGAGGAGGAGTCAGATGAGCAGGTGCAGCACTCAGGGCACTTCGGGAGACACTGCTCCTTCAGGGGAGCAGTGGTGCTCCTGCAGTGGATGCTCTGTGGCTGCAGTCTGATTTAGTCCGTGCTTGAGGAGAGCAAACGGGAGGGGGGATGTCACTGCTGTCCTGCTCATCACCGTTTCCTTTCGTGCTTCCTTCATCTCTTTCCCACATCACCTCCATGACTGCTGGGTGCAAATTCATGTCTCCGTGTCACTGCCATCCTGTGGAACTGTCACGTGTCTCCATCATCACTGTGTGTCTGTGTGTCATGGGGCTTCTCCAGCCAAGGCTGTCTTCCATCACTGTAAGTAGAACCACCTAATAGTTTTAAAAAAAATAGAATTAACTAGGAATTCCTAGTCTAGGAAAGACTTTTTCCCACCTTTTGTACAGTGGGGGACTTGCAGAACGGCGTGACAGGGCCAAGGCAGAGCCTGGCTCTGCTTCCCTGCTCTGCAAGGAGATGCTGTTGCTCATTTAGCTGGCTGAGCTGGTGATTGAGGGTCTGTCACTGAGAAGTTGATAAAAGAAGGAACACACGAGCCTCCCGAGGAGCTGCAGTCACAGACAGCATCATCACTCATTGCTATGGCCTGGCTGGCCCGTGTTCCATGGCTTGTCCTTCCCCGTGGCTCCCAGCTGGCCCATTCTTTCCAGCTGTTATTCCCAAAGACCAACCCGTGCCTGCTTGCAGGAGAAACTACACGGCTCTTGGAGACTTCAGCTATTAAGAAGCAACTTAAGTCCTCTTTTCCACACACCATGGCTTAGCTCCTTCTGATAAATCCCAGCCCAGCTCTGGGATAATGCAGGAGGACTTTAAAGCAGTTCAACTGATAAGTAAATGCTGCAGCTCATAAATCCCCTCCTGCAGGCGAGTTGGAAATTCCTCCAAGACAGAGCCCAGACTGTGGCTGTGTTTGTATCTCCCTGCTTCCATATCTAGCTTGTGTGTGCCAATTTGCTCTCTGCCCAGCAAGACGTATGTGTGAGACAGAGATGGAGAGATACAGACAGTTGGAATGTGCCTTACTGGATGGAGAAGAGGAAGAGCAAGAGAGGGTGTCTGCAGATGAAAAAAATGAGTGTCCATGTATGTGGGGGAGTAGCAGGGTGGAAGAATACTATTGGGGCTGGAAGAAATGGATTGCACATGTTGTTAAGAAGGGGCTGTAGATTTTTGCCAGAGACGTTAACATTTTCTTGACTGCACGCCAGGGCTGGTGTATGTGAAAAATATGAAGCGAAGGAGACATTTTGTGAGAGAGAAATTGAGCACACACATTTTTTCCGGGTTATGTGCAGACGAATTAACGATCAGGGATCTAATGCTCTCCCTTGCCTCACTGTGTACATCTGGCTCTGCAGCACTGAGCCTATTCCTGCTTCCCAAGGTCTCCTGTTTTTTGGGAAGGTGAGACTTGCTGTTGGAATATGTATTCAGACTGCACGCATCATACAAATCTGCTTCTCAGAGGTGGTGAGAAGACATGTTTGCTGCCACAGATTTCTCTCTGCTCCCAGCATCTCAGTTTCTCTCTGTGTTTGTAAGGGCTTCTGCTTTTATGGACATCAGCACAGGTTGGAAAGCTTTTAATTAAGCCAAAAATACTTCCAGCCAAGGCATGCAGCCTAGAAAGAACTATTTCTAGAATTCTGTAAATCATAAAGGTTTCTCTTCTTTTTTTACTGCATGGTAATGTACACAGAAGATATTTTACAAGATAATTGGTTAAATTCTGTGGTTTATATTGGTAACTAGGTGGCAGATTTTGTCACGTGTCCCAGAGTAAATCCTCTGACTGGAGTGCATGATTTATGCTGGTGGGAGAGAGTTCACAATCTGGGCTCTATAGTTCATAACGAGGCACAGCAACTGCCTTTGCTGCTCAGAAGGATTGGTTGCCAAATGTCTGACAAAGTCTTTCTGGAAGTGCAGATGGTAGCAACGACAGCCTGGAATTAACTCACTCTTTGCTATAAAGTTTGCAATTTGTTATCAGCTCCTCTGGCTGTTTACTGATCCCTGACCAGCAGACTCTCAGGGCGCTGATAACATTTTGATGTCCAGCATGTGCATGCAGAGGCTCAGCCTGAGCCTTTTGCTGATGATGTACATGCTACTGGGCTTCTCTGAACCTCTCAATCCTGCTGCAGCTGCATTGCTTCCTAGCAAATTAAGTGGCAGAAGGCTTAAGCATAATCTCTGTCATGGGTCTTGTCTCTGACTCTCTCTAGGAGTTGGATTTTAAAGCAGCTTCTTTTCATTCAGCTTGTGTCAAAAAAAAACCACCAAAAAAAACAAAACTAAAACTAAAAAACAAAAACAAAAACAGAAAAAAAAAAGAAAAACAAACAAAAAAAACCCAAAAAAACTCACAAAAAAAACCCCTCTGTGCAGGCCACCTCCGACAGTTTAAAAATACACCTTGGTGCTGGCCATGTTTATGCTGGGTGTGGTTCATGAAGTCTTTTTAATTGACTTTGCCTTTACAGGGCCTGGTTCTCCAAGCCCACCATGACAGCCCTCATCCAAGCAAGGCTGAGAGGCTTCAGAGCAGCTTCCATTCTGCCTTTTCCAAGCTGATGGTCTCATTCACCCCTCCCTGCGCCCTGTCCTTCACACCACTGTATTTTATATTGCTTGAACTCCATCTGCTTTGCTGACGTTATAGCAGGAAGCTAGTAAAAGACATGATATTATAACAGGAGCTAGTAAAAGATGTCATTCTTTACCAGGGGCAGGGGAAAAAATGAGGTCCTGGTATGTCGGGGCTCTTTGCCACTCATGACATGAGCCATATGTTAAATCCTTGCGAGCAGTTTGCCCCAGCTTTCCGAGGTCACCTTCGTGGTGATCACAGGGATCCTTCTGAGCAAGGACTGCACAGTCCTCTGCCAGCAGCTGTGCTGCAGGGGCAGTGCTGTAAATCCAGGGGCAGCTCAGCAGCCCTGTGATGGTTTGTGGCTGAGGGAGCAGTGTGTGGTCTTGCCACAAGCATGTCCCTGCTCCAGGCTCTGATAGCCTGGCCACCTGGCTCAGGCTTTGGAGCTGCTTTCCCAGCCCCCAGAAGAGTGAATTGAGGCTGAAAGAAATGCTGCTCTGTTTCTCACACTCCTTTAGTCTTAGTTTGGGGACTTTCCTGGCCAGAATACATTTACCAGCCCTGCAGCTGCTCAGAGCCAGAAAGCCTTTGCAGCTTCTCTCCTTACAGCACCAACGGGGATATTCTGCATGCCCCATCAGAAGTGTCTGAGACTCACCTCAGAAACGGGGTCATTTTCTGCTCATCCCAGATCTCCTCGGGGCTGTCAGTCCCTGTGAGGGGTCCCAGCCAGAGGCGTTCTCCATCGGCAGGAGGGGGAGAGGCTTTTCCCTGCCTCTGCAATGGGGCTTGCACAGAGGGCCAGCAAATGGTGGCAGGGCACAGGCAGACAGCTCCTGGCTGGTGGCAGGGGTGCTGCCGGCCCCTGGAATGACAAGTTCGGCTGATGAATTCGGTGTGAACCCAGGGTGAATACAGAACGAGGCATTGTGCTGCAGGCGGGCTCTGTGTGCCTTTGCATCTGTGCAAAATGAACCCCACCGTGTCACCGAAAGGTGGGTCCCACAGCCTGGGAGGGTTGAAGCAGGGGCTTAAATCCAGCTCCGGAGTGCTGGTTTGTGAGACTTCTGAACAAAGGCACGAAGTACAATTACCAGAGACTCTGCACTGCAGGGAGGGGTCTGAGTGCCCATCCTACCCACCTGGGCAAGGCATTAGAGGCGAGATTGGGCTGCAGCCCCTGGCTCTTAATGGATGCCTTGTGTTGCTGGATTGCCACGGTGGAGAGAAAAATCAGAGAAAATCACGCCGTTTTTCTCTCTCTCTCTCGTGTAATCCACGTTGTTTAGACGGCGAGCTCTGCGGGGAGGCGCCTGCTGCTTTCTGCCTGCTCTGGCAGTGCCGGGGGAGAGGAGCCCATTGCTCCCAGCACTGAGGGGCTCGCAGGGACGCAAATCACCCACCCGAGCAGGGATGCCCTCTTGATGCCTGCCCACCATACATTTGCCGATCAAAACCCAGGTTGCTGCATTTTTTTCTATCAATCCTCCAGGTGGGGAGGACCCCGTTCCCTGCTGGTCCCCCCTGCGCTGCTGGGGAGGCGTTTGTGCTCCCACCCAAAGCTGACGTGGAAACCATTTCTGGTCCTTGCTGCGGCCACCTCTGCCCTGGCAACAAAGCTTCACATTTCCAGCAGCGGCGGTCCCCTGTGTCCTGCGGAGGCAGGAGCTGGCTTTGCTGCCTCCAGCTGCAGGAAATAATTGCCAGAAGGGCCCAGGGCAGTAGTTTCAGGCAAGATGGATTTTGCTGAACTCCTAAAAAGAACGCTCTTGCTTCTTGGGGGAGGCTCAGTGAAGTGGTTGAGCTCCCCCTCATCCCCAGATGAGTTTGGGAGCCCCACAGAGTGAGTGATGAGCGATGGAGCAGCTGCTCCCTCCAGGAGCCGGCGCTGTTCTTTAGCAGGGCCTGGCTGCTCCTCCGGAGCTGTCACCTGCATCCCTGTGGTCCCAGGCCCGATCTCCTCGCTGCTGGTGGCTCCTTCTTAACATGACACCTACTGAGCCCCTCCAAGTCCCTGCTGTGGGCTGGCTCTGAAGGTTCGGTGGGCTCAGGAGGGATGGGAGCTGCCGAGAGCCCCACCGAGACCCGCGGCGTTCCCGCGGGGCACAGCCCTGGGCACACGCACCACCCAGGCGCAGGTTTCAGTGGTTAAAAGCTGCATGAACCAGGGCAGGAGGGGTTTCATTGGCACGGCTGGTTCAGGAGGGCCCCCCGAGCTCCTGTGCACAGGGGGGTACCTGTGCCCGAGTGTCCCTGCCTGGCCAGGGGGCCCTGCGGTGGGCACTGCGGGCCCGGGGCTGCAGCCTGGGCACGGCAGGGCCCGCCCTTGCTGCGGGGGGCGATATCGGAGGCGTTCCTCGCCATGGCTGGGTTTCCCACACCACCTAGTGGGAGCGGGGATCACTGCCGGGCTGCTTTCCGCAGCATCTCCTTCCCCCGTCGCTCCGGCGGGCACCCGCTCCCGGCGCTGCTGCCGGGAGCTGCTCCTGCAGAGCCCATCGCAGGTCTGGGATGGGCCATCTCCGTGAGAGCAGCTCCGAGAGCCCCGCACCTGCGTCCCTGCGGACGCACTCGTGTCCCTGCGGACACACTCATGTCCCTGCGGACACACTCATGTCCCTGCGGACACACTCGTGTCCTTGTGGACACACTCGTGTCCTTGTGGATACACTCATGTCCCTACAGACACACTCATGTCCCTGCGGACACACTCACCTGTGTCCCTGTGTACACTCACCTGCGTCCCTGCGGACGCACTCATGTCCCTGCGGACACACTCATGTCCCT
>WBMY01005300.1:530569-586022 GCA_013397315.1 Donacobius atricapilla
CTTATGTCCCTGTGAACACTCCCGTGTCCCTGCAGACACACTCATGTCCTTGTGGACACACTCGTGTCCTTGTGGATACACTCATGTCCTTGTGGACACACTCGTGTCCTTGTGGATACACTCATGTCCTTGTGGACACACTCGTGTCCTTGTGGATACACTCATGTCCTTGTGGACACACTCACTTATGTCCCTGTGAACACTCCCGTGTCCCTGCAGACACACTCACCCGTGTCGCTGTGAACACTCACCCATGTCCCTGTGAACACTCCCCTGTGTCTGTGCAGACACACTCACCCCTGTCCCTGTGAACACTGCCCTGTGTCCCTGTGAACACTCCCCCTGTCCCTGTGAACACTCCCCCGTGTCCCTGCTGACCCTCACCGCGTCCCCGTCTCGTCCCCGCAGCCCACCGGCACAAGAAGCACGACACGCTGCAGCCCTGCGACACCGAGTACCCCGTGTTCGTGTACGAGCCGGCCATCAAGGAGACCAACGGGCTCATCGACTGTGGGGACTGCCAAAAGTAAGAGCTGCACCTGCCCTGGCAGGCAGGGCCGGTCCCAGGGGTGCTGGGGGTGGCAGCAGCCTGAGCGCGGGGAGCTGCCACTGCCCAAAGGGCCGCGCCTGGCCTCTTCCTCTGCTAGCTCTGCAGCTGCTCCAAAGAAGCACAAAAATGGAGTCAGACAAAAAACATACTGCCCTGAGAAAGCCCAGTACGTACTCGTTTTAGCCTCTCTTAAAAATACAATGGGGAGCAACCACGCTGCATTCAAATGTTTTGAGAGAGAAACATTCGGGCATTGGCACAAATTCAAATGTTCTGAGAGAGAATCATTCTGGCACAGCACGGCCACCACGACAGCCACAGCTCTGGCTACAGAGCCGTGCTGGACAGAGAGAGGGGAAGAGACCAGGGTGCTGATTCTTAACAAAAAAAAAAAATCAAAACCATCTGTTAATAAGCGGAGGTGGCTGGAGAACAAAGAGAACAGCATTTAAATATGTATATCTTTCCATTCTGGAGATTTCAGAAAGGAACTTCTTCTGTTCTTTCATGTTTCTGGCAAAAGTTTTCTTCTTAGAAAGTTTTCCTTTTTGCAATGCTTTTGGCTTTCCTTTTTTGTTTTAATTTTCCCCCTTTTCTGTATTTCTACAGAAACAAAAACAACAACAAAAAAAAACAAACAGGGGTGGGGGAAAAAATAGGTGTTAGACTGAAAGAACTGAAAACAAGGGTCCACTTTTTTATTTCCCATTTTCATTTTAAGTGAATGGAAAGTCAAAAGTAACAGGAAAGTCATTGTGAAAAGAGGCTGTTTCCAGTGGTTGCACGGTGCCATCAGCAATCACATGTGGAAAGGTAACACAAACATGAATTTCCACTGATCAAGCTTTTTCTAACATGAGGAGGCCAAACAGATCTGACTGGAATTACTCCTAAAAAAAAACCCCAAAGCAATCCTACCTAGTCTTCAGTATTGGATCAACTTCAGGAAAGATTTAAAGGTTAGAAAAACAGCCTCCACTCCTCAGCGTGGCCCTAGGAAAACCAGAGCCTTGCCAAACATTGTTTCAGGAGAGATTGCAGATTTGATGACAGCGAGGTATTGTATGAAGCTCGGGGCAGAACCAGGGGAACTGAGTGACCTCTTTGGGTCACAGATCTCAGCCACAAGCAAAGCCTGGCACTGCCCCTTCCCTGCTGGAGGTAGCGCCTCCCTCAGCAGTGCTGCAGCTGCAGCTGCTGGGTCCTGCTTGGCTCCTTTGTTCCGGCCTCTGGCTCCCAGGTGCATCTTGTGCATCTTTATCCAGGTATTTGGGAGAGACTCCCCCTGCCACAGGCTCTGTGGAGCATTAGCCAGGAATGGCTGCAGGCATTCCTGATCACGTTCCACAAGCCCCCGGTGGAGCAGGCGTGGGCTGGGTGCTCCATCCTGGGCAAAAACTTTGGCTCGGGGGTTGATGGGTGCATGGGGCACCTCTGGCCTGGTGACTGAACCCGTGCAAGGCTGCTTGACAGAGCTCCCGAGGCAGTCATTAGCCAGGGAGCACTAATGAAATGGTCAGCTGCTCTGTGTGGCATCTGACACCTTTAAAGGGGGACACAGAAATCCCGGGAGGCTGGAAGGCAGCAGGGGAGGTGGTGAATAACCAGGGACACTGGGCACTCCTCCAGCACAGACAGCTTGGCCAGTGCACTGGGCACATCCCCACAAGCCCCAATTTCTGTTCCAGAAGCCCTGCCGCCAGTGTAGCCATGCTGAGCCTGATGTCCCCGGCCTTCCCTGTGCCCAGTGGCGCCAGGACACGCTGGCTCCCTGCCGAACACCAGTTGGTCAGTCCCACCACACCAGTGTAGCCCACTATGTCACTGGGTTCCTCTATTTTTCCCTCCAGGAACGTGAAATTTAGCACAGCTGCTCCTCCCAGGGCCACAGAATACAGACAGCCTCGCACTGTACAAGCACACACACAAATAGACATTAAATAGGCATTGACAAGGCTCTGGGAGGGGCCAGGCTTTGCCCGGTGCCATCTGCTGTGATGTGCTGCCCCACCTGGGGAGGGCTCGTGTTGGGTTTGCCAGGTTGGTCGGGTTCTTGGGTTCATTGTGACTTTTGTGCCTAGCATGGAGCTGTAGATTTGAGCCAAAAAGGAGGCCAAAAAGGAGTGCCAATGGCAATTCCTGTGTACACCTGCTGGCTGGTCTCTCCTGCTTTCCACTGGCACCCTGTTTCCAGTGATCTCTGTTTCCTTTCTGTTCTTTTGCTGTGGTTCAGGCAATGCCAGGGCTGCTGCTCTGGCTGGACAGTCGTGCTTTTTTCTCTTTTTCTCTTTTTTTTCTCCTGCTCTTCCCTTGCAGGATGTTTGTGGCGCAGCAGATCATCAGCAGTAACCTCCTGCTCCTCGTCACGGACACGGTCTGCGATTGCAGCGCCTTCCCACCCGTCCCCATGGATGCAAAGGAGGTCAAATATATCCTTCCATGCACGGCAGGGACGCGGGGCTCCGCAGGCGCCGTCACCTCCGTGTTTGCCAGGGAAATGCCACTGCCGCGGGGCTGAGAGCCCCACCTGGCTGGCAGAGGTCTCCAGCCCTCCTCTCGTCCTGCCCGGCCGGTGCAGTTCCAGCCGGCCGAGCTGGCAGGGGGTCCCCGGGGGTCCGGGTGGGTCCCTCCCCGTCGCTGCCCGCGGTGCCAGCCCTTAACAGCCCCGCACACAACGCCTCGGTGAAGTGCGAGAGGATGCGCTCGCAGAAGCTGCGCCGGCGGCCGGACTCGTGCCACGCCTTCCACCCTGAGGTACCCCGGGGCAGGGGGGCACAGCGGGGGCTGCGCGGCGCCAGGGGCATCCCCGGAGGCCCCCGTGACTGCTCTTGCACCGCTGCATGGGGTGTCCCCGGGGTCTGCAGCCGCACCCGGGGGATGCCCGAGGGGCTCCCGGCAGGAGGAGCTGGCATCGGTCCCCCTGGGCAGGGCTGCAGCTCGGAGAGCTCCGAGTCGGGAGCGGGCACAGCCGCCCTCCCGCAGGCTGCGAGGAGCCCTGCCAGCCCCCGGGGGCTGCTGCGGCCAGCAGGAACCAAACCGGCCCTGCCTTGGCTCCGGGTGTGACCTTTTGGCGGCGGGCGGGCTCGGCTGCAGGCGGCAGGCAGGCTGACCCCTTGTCTCCATGTGGCAGGAGAACGCCCAGGACTGCGGAGGCGCTGCTGGCATCCCCGTGTGTCCCACGCTGCTGCTGCTGCCCCTGGTGCTGCTGCTGCGGTGACGCTGCGCCCTCCGCGGCACGGCCCCGGCGGGACAGGGCAGGGGATGGGGTCCCCTCCTGGCTCCCCTCCTGCCTCCCCTCCTGGGGCACCCTCTGCGGCTTCCCCTTCACCGCCAGGTGGGAGCTGCTGCCTCCTCGGAGGGCTGCGGCCCAAGGAGATGCGAGAAGCAGCCGGGGCAGCTGCTGGCCCAGACAGCTCCGGCCGGGATGCTGCGAGCGTCGGAGAACATCGCACACCGGCCGCCCTCCCAGCGAGCCACGGGCTCCAGGAGAGCGGCAGGGCCGGGGGACAGCGCCCCTGCCCTCCCTGCACCAACCTCAGCTGCAGCTGGGCAAGGGGAGGCAGCACAGCTGGGCAGGGGGAGGCAGCACAGCTGGGCAGGGGGAGGCAGCACAGCTGGACTGCAGAGCTGCAGCCACGCCAGCTCTGCCAGGGAGACCTCTCCTAACAAGAGCAGCATCCAGGTTCTTGTCTCTGCGTGCGGACTTACCTCTGGAAAGGGGTTTGGTGTGAGCCACCAGAAGAGGCTGCCCGGCTCTCTTCGTTGCAGAAGCAGCTGCAATGCAAAGGAACGGGCACTTTCCCCTCGGAGCAGCACTGCCCTGCTCATTGCAGCTGCCCTTGGTGGTTCCCTGCCCTGAGCCTGGCATTCCCAGCTGGTGGGCGCAGGCCATTGCTCACAGAGCTTTATGGACAACGCGTGGGGAACACCCATTTTTCTTTTTTTTTTTTTTTTGTATGAACTGTTCCACACCATCTCATTAAAAACAAACACATGGCATATTCTACACAGACACCATAGCTTCAGCGTGTCTGGTGGTCATCACAGCCCCACACAAACCCCAGGAACCCGTGGGGACAGGGTGTGCTGCAGGCACTGCCAACAGCTGCGGCGGCCCCAGGACAGCAGGGCAGTGCAGCAGCAGGGCAGAACCCTTCCCTGGGCACTCTGGCAGCCTCCTGCAGCCCGGCAGGCCCCTGTGTGGCTCGTCACCCCAGGGTGTCACCTCCTCCAGGACACTGCCCACACATGCCCTGCCAGGGCCACCAGCACCCAGTGCCACAGCCACCACTGCCAGGCTGGACTTCAGTGCATTTCTGGGTGGGAGAAGGCTTCATCCTCACACCAGGTCTGTCCCTGCCCTGCAGGCACCCACAAATGTTCTCCAGGCCTGCTAGGGAGCTGTCCTTGCCACCCATGTCACCTAAGGGGACGGGGTCAGTGCCAGCCAGGTGCTGGCAGGGACCTTCCAGGACCTTGGAGCTCCCTCTGGGGGGTTTTGCCTGGCTGGAGGCGGTGTCACAGCAAAGAGGAGAGGAACCACTGCAGCACTGGGAGTTAAACTGGAGGTGGAGAAGGTTCTGGGCTTTGGAGGCAGTGACCTTATCAGAGCCAGCAGCAGCCAAGGGGGATGAGGGCAGGATGGAGGGAGAAGGGGCGGCTGGCAAGGCCCAGGAGCCGGGAGCTGCTCACAGATGGAGGAGCTCAGGGCACCCCCGGGCTGGCACAGCCCCCCCAGCCCCACGTGCCTGCCCTCCCGGGGCACCACTCTCAAGGATGACCTCCCTGTCAGAAAGGATTAGCAGCCCCACGTCCATTCAGCTTAAACAGGACACAGAAATGCACATTGCTCTGCTGTGGGTGAGCCTTGCTTGGCTTCAGATGCACTAATCCACAATAAACAGTCCTGCAGAGATACCTGCACTGAGAGAGTGGAGATTAGAGTTAAACCCAGCTTAGTTGGCTCAGTGAGTTTGTCCACAGGTGATAACTGGAGGGAATAGGACAGGGGCAAGCACTGGATTATTTCTTAAACTGAGAAATATGAGCAAAGGTTTGCCTGACGCAAAACCTGAGCACACACCAGCAAACAGCCTCCTGGCTTGTTCAGGTTTTTTTTTTGCAGCAAAGCAGACCATAAGCAAACCTACCCAATTCTGAGCTCCAACACGGGGTTAAGCAAATTCCATTTCATGCTCTGACAGAGATAGTGACTCATGGCCCTTCAGCAAGAGAAAAATCCCCAGCAAGAGCAGCTGCCTTAGCTTCCAACTTCTTCAGCCATGTGCTGGGCACAGCAGATAAAATAGGTCAGCAAAAGCAGAGAGCGAGCTGAGGCCGGAGGATCCAGCCAGCAGCTGTGAGAGGAGGCATCTCTCACCTCCAGCTGAGCAGCATCCAGTGCCATGCTGATCCCAGGAATGCCAGCTGTGCCCCCTGCCAGAGCCCGTGAGCACACGGAGCAGAGGCAGCAGCGTTTGTCCTGTCGGGGGAGATGCAGTGGGAGGAAATTCCCGGGTGGTGCTCTGCAGGCAGGGCTGCCCACCAGAGCCACCTCTCACTGCTGCACACTGCAGGCGCTCCGCAGGCCCCAGATCTGCAGCCGATTTCCTCGCCGGGAGCGGGGCAGGGAGCTGGGAAGGGGCCTGAATTCTGTCTGACACACCTTACAGCCTTCAGAAACACCCCGGCAGGCTGAGGCAAGGCTGGCTGTGCCCCAGGCGCTGTGGTGGGCAGGGGCACACACCCTGTCACACACCTGTGCCCTGCCCTGCCTCACCTGGGCACACAGCAGGCTGCTGGCTGCGCCTTCACGTGTGCCCACACGGGCATGACCTCATTCTACAAAACAGTGGGAAAATCAGCCCCGATCTACAGCTTGCACCTGGGATCAGGCACAAAGGGAGCCTGGCCTGAGCTGGCTTAGTCTCAGCAAGAGACTGGCACGTGCCAGGCTGGGCATGGCAGTGGGCACAGCCAGGGGCCACAGGCCGCAGGTGTGCTAGGAGGTGTGCACTGCGTGTGCCCCAGGGGTGTTAGGAGGTGTGCACTGCGCGTGCCCCAGGTGTGCACTGCGTGTGCCCCAGGGGTGTTAGGTGTGCACTGCGTGTGCCCCAGGGGTGCTAGGAGGTGTGCACTGCGTGTGCCCCAGGGGTGCTAGGAGGTGTGCACTGTGTGTGCCCCAGGTGTGCACTGCGTGTGCCCCAGGGGTGTTAGGAGGTGTGCACTGTGCGTGCCCCAGGGGTGTTAGGTGTGCACTGCGTGTGCCCCAGGGGTGTTAGGAGGTGTGCACCGCACGTGGCTCATTCTGCCACAGCGAAGGACCAGTCCCACTGCTCTGCTTGGCTTCCTGCACACCTCAGGCTCCTCAGAGTATCTTCCAGGATGCTTTTTCTGCTGAGAAAGCCCAGTGGCACTGTCAGCGCAGAAACCCGCGGCTCTCACAAGCCTCTGCTGGCAGGGGACGGGCGCTGAGAGCAGCCTAACGCAGCAGATACTTTGGTGCTAAGCGAATTCTCCACAGGAAGCAGAGAAGGAGCATCAAACGCCCCTGTGCCAAACACTCCATCAGCAGCTGGGCCCTCGCTGAGGGGGAATTGCTGCTCCTGTCCCCGCCGGGCTCTGGGGAGCTCCCCCATCCCTCGGCACAGGCTGTTCCCCCACGCCACCTCTGCCTGCCCTCGGCAGGAGCCCTCGCACCTCCTGTCCCACACCTCTGTCACTGCCCCCGTGACATCAGCCACAGCCACAGCACTCCGGGATGGCCCCACCAAGCGCATTTCTGCTGGAAACACCTGCAGGGAAATCCATCAGCCCCTCCTGCTTTGCTTGCTGCTGCCGCCTCAGATTTTGGGAGGCTGGCACCCTGCCTTCCCCCAGGCAGGCCCTGCTGGCAGCAGAGGAGGGCTGGGCACTGAGCCCCATCTTTGGAGCCGTTTGGCTCTCCAGGGCAGCTGCTGCCATCCTTCCACGGGGAGCAGAGCCCGTGTCACACAGGGATGTGCTGGCTGCTGCCTCAGGCCGCGGGCACAGCAGCAGCAGCTGCCAGCCCCACTGCAGGCACGGTCACACCACGGGCTGGCCTCTCCTGGCAGCAGGGAAAGCACAGGGACGCCCCACACCAGGGAGCCCCTGGCTGCTCTGGCTTGTCTGGCTCGGCCAGCAGTGACTTTCTTTAGCCCCTGGCAGCAGGGGCTGGAGCCTGCTGTCACCTCCTCCTGCCCGGCCCTGGGGGACAGGGTGTCGCTTTCCAGGCTGGCAGGAGAATCCCTGGCCAAGGCAGCAGGATGGGGAGCTGGGCCAGAGCCAGGGCAGAGCCCCGGGCTGGCCGCCGTGGCCAGGAGCCGGCAGGGAGGTGGTGGCAGCGGCTGCTCCCTCCCGGGAGGGCTGGCTGCCCGTGCCAGCAGCAGATGCCACCCCACAGCCCCGCCTGCCAGTGCCAGCCTGGCCACAGCCACGGGAAAACTCGGGGCTGGGGGAGCTGGGCTCCAGCCAGCGCCAGGGCAAGCCCCAAAACACTGGCACAGGCTGGGCAGGGTGAGAGGTGAGAGCAAAGCCACTGGAACCAGCTGGGGTGGCATTTGCCTCTCCAAGGGACACACACCATTGCTCTGGGAACCCAGCCAGGCCAGTGATTTTCCCATCTCATTTACAGCTAGACCGGTTCAGTTTTTGTGCTGTAAAGAGACTCTGTGCTCAGTGGTGCCACTATAGAGATGAAGCTGCTACTACACGAGATCAAGGTGAATTTCCAGTGCAAGCATCTCCCAGCTCAGCAACACCAAGGCTTCCGTAGTTTAAACATGAATTTTACCAGAGACAGGCAAAGGTGAAGCTTCTGGAAACACCAGATTTCATCACCGTGAGGGTGGTGAGACACTGGCACCGGTTGCCCAGAGAAGCTGTGGCTGCCCCATCCAGCAGATTTCATCACCGTGAGGGTGGTGACACACTGGCACAGGTTGCCCAGAGAAGCTGTGGCTGCCCCAGCTGTGGAAGTGTTCAAGGCCAGGTTGGACGTGGCTCTGAGCAGCCTGGTCTGGCTGGAAGGGTGTCCCTGTGCATGGCAGAGGGGCTGGAACTACGTGATCCTTAAGGTCCTTCCAACCCAAACCATTCTGTGGCTCTGCAAGATCCAGCTGGCAAACCAGCTCCATGCCCTCACCCCGGAGGGCTGGGCCCCCCTCCCGCTGTCCCTGCCCAAGGAACCAACCTTCAGTGGTGAACAAGGCACTGCTCACACTGCGAGGCTCCCACAGCACCTGCCCAGGTCATGTTGGGCACTTCTCCTTCGCTGCTCATTCTTCAAAGAGCTGGAGATGACCAGGTGTGACGTTCTCCGTGTTGCCATGCACTCAAGGCCACTATTCCTTCTTCAAAAGCAGTATGCACCTAGGAATTACCACACGCACCCTACAAAGAATCAATCTTTTTAAGCAACTTCATTCAAACCACACGGTGCTCTGCACGCCTGGAAATCAGCCTGGAGAATTTCAGCTTGGGCATTCCAGGCAGATACAGCAGCACTGTGCAGCAGGAGTCTTGGGTTCAAACAAGTGGCTTTGATGCCACACAGGAGGCAAGTAAAAAAAAAAAAGAGAAAGGGAGAAAGAACTCAGTTTTGCAGGGAAGGAGTTAATAGCTTCAACTAAACCAGTCAGCTCTTCCATCCTCATCGTGTACTTCATTTATTTCCAGCTCGTTAGAAAGTCAGGCCATGGCCTCAGACACTCACCTTGACTGCAGCACTTCAATCCATGCTCAGGGTACTTGGCAATGACTGAAGCAAGTGATTCTCAGGAGAGGACAGAGCACAGACACAACTACACCCAGAGGAGGTGGGACATAAAATTTTATCAAGCCCAGACAACTTTTAAATATCACTTCGCTTTCTGGAAACAGAATAAACCCAATTCATATTCAAAGGTGGCAGCTACTTTTAGTGTAATTTGTGTGAAATCTGATACCAACATTCTCCATGTTCCTTGAATTTGCTTTTCATTAAAATAGCAATAATGGCAATAATAATGGTAACAATAATCCATCCCGAGATATCCATCCAGCTGTCGAGGTCATTAACAAGAGCTGCCTCTCTGACAAGTCACTGCCCTTGAGTGAAGGAGTGACAAGAAGCCCAGCTCAGCTGTGGACACCCAGGCCTGGTGTGAGCCAGCACAAGAGCAGGATTCAGTGTTACCTTTCCAGGCAGCTCCCAGAGCGTAGCTGAGAGCCAAGGAACAGCAGAAGGCCCCCCTGGGCACGGGCTGTCCTGGCCACCACCAGCCCCTAAGCCTGCACACCAGGAGGAGGAGATCAATCCTTTACGTGCATACAGGATGGGAGGCATTTCCTCTGCACCAGGAATTTAAGTCCAAGCCTCCTGAACTTTTCTTTATCTCAGCTCACCTAAAATTTTGCCCACACCCACCAAAGTCTCCAGCAATGCCCCGCTCTTCCCCCCAGCTCTTGGTGCTTTGCACCCTTGTGCCCTCTTGCCCACAGTGCAGAAAGACCCAGACCAGGCAATAATCAATTTGGTTTTTTTATTAGCAGAAGTTAAGAATACAGCAAGTAATAAGATCCCATCTTATATGGAACCATCACCAGAGTCCCCAGCCATCAAAACCCCAGAATGTGCTTCATTGCTTCCAACAGTAAGCAATTCTTAAAAAGAAATATACTGAACAAGGCCACTATTTAATGGGGAAGGAAAGAAGCTGTAGGTCCTAACTATTCTATGGCAATAACCTGCACACAGAGCAAGCAAGCCTCTGACTGCTGAGAGTAAGGCATTCAGGTGCCAACCTGGGAAGAGTTCTCAGCAAAAGCTACAGAAAAGTGCACAGCTAGGTTGTTTTTATTGGAACACACAAACTTCTTGAACAGAGAGACTGACTGGGTTAAGAATAGCAGGTGGAGTACTGTGTTTTTGTAATAGTTCTGTGCTGTGTAGGACCAGGTTACAATCACCCTCGGAGGAGTGAACGTGGGATGACCCAGGATGGAGCTGCTGCTTCTGCTGGTACTGTTCAGAGGTATCCCAGAGCACCTTCCAGCCAGCTCTGATTCTGATATGTACCACCCTCGGCTCAGGCCCCACACACTCCCTCCAGGCTCCTCCCAGCCTTGTCTGGGGTGCCAGTGCTACCAGCCCTTACATCCAAGGTACTGCTGCCCTTTCCTTCATTTCAGTACCACAGACCTGGGACAAACTCCTTCCAGCCCTACAGCATCCAGTGTGGGGATCCTACTGAGAACACATCCCTCGAAACCTGCAGGCTGCTGCAGCAGACCTTGCTCTCAGAGGCTTTACTCCACTCCAGGGGTGAAGCCTTTGTGCCCCCTCAGCTTTAGGAGGGAATTCTGCTTCTACCTGACTCCATTAGACAGAGCAACTCCCCAAAACACACTGTGACATCCAGGGTATGGGAAGATCTTTGCAATCCATCTCTTTCTCTTGGAAGAATGCAAACCGAAACTTGAGGGAATCTAAAAAAAAAACCAAACAAACCAACCAAAACCCAACAAGAAAAAAAAACCACCCCACACAACAACCAACCACCCTTTACCTTCCTTCCCTGTGAAATACTGCATGGTATGAGCTGTTTAACTCATCTGTGAGAAAGGTAATTGCTCTGAATTTCCAGCTAAAGCCTCCAAGCAATACCTGTGCCATTACAAACAAAATGTTCAGGTTTCACCTTCCAACTCCAAAGATTCTCCTTCAGCCTGGCTTCTGACTGGGCTCCAAAGCTCAAGCTACATCAATTACACAGGAGAAGGGTATTTGCCTCCCCTTATATAGGAGGTGTGTCTGCTCCACAGCAATCCAGCTGAACTCTCAGGCTTAGGCTTAAGAAATACCAGCAGTCCCACTGCTAAAGCACAGATGGAAAGCAGACCTAAGGACAAAAAAAAAAAAAAAAAAAAAAAAGGAACTGCACTGGGCTGGTTAGGGATCTATTCCTCCTAAAAAGTAAAACCTGCAAACTGCCTTGGCCTACGGAGCCTGACACACAGGATGGTGATGTGCCTGAGGGCTGCGGTGCCTGTCACCTCCAAGTCCTGGAGCACACAGCTTCCTCTTCCCAGTCCATCTTAACCCCACCTCTGCTTCCCCTCACATGCTCAGCGACCTCCTGACAAGTCCCTTGCCATCACCCCTCAGAGCAAACGAAGCAGGCTTGCAAAGGGCAACCATCCTCTCCCTGGGGCCTCTGGCTGCAGGCAGGCACTGATGGATGGAGTTGGACTCTTTGCCACTTCACGTGCAGTTATCCCACCAGGCTCCCGTTCCTAGGATGAGACCCAAACCAAGCCACGGGAGGATCGTTATCCCAAACTGCTCCCTGCACACAGGCTGGGAATGCAGCTGTCCCTCGCCTGGGGCAGGGAGCAGATGCACCTTTCCAGTTACTGGAGCAAATCCATTTGCTCACACTGTGACCTGGATGACACCAGGATTAATCCAGCCTTCACAACCCTCGTGTACAAGTCCTGAACCTACTCCAGGCGCTGGCCAGGACCCCACTTTGCCCAGGGCATGCTGGCCACCAGGAAAATCTACAGGGCCAGCGTGCTTCACTCCTGGGAATTTTACCTGGTCCTCCTGCAATCATTTATTTTGTGCAAAATTGAAACAGTGTGTGGTACTTGCATGTTGCATTCTTTACAAAAACCCTTTTCCCCCCACCCATTGTTTAAAACATTTATATAAATTTTATTTAAACAGAAAGTTAGAAATCTTATTTACAATTTGTTTTTCTCCCAAAACAGCATCTAAAATCAACGCCCAAACCCTCCAAGAGGATATAAATTTAACCTTGACTTTTTTTTTCTTTTTTTAAAAAAAAGGAAACTGCTAAGCTATCCCTCCCCAGTTCTACAAATAAATATGGCATTGAACAGAAGCCGGTTTGGAAAGGGTCCTCTGTAGCTCAATCTGTAGATCCCAAGAATAAATTAGGTTTTCAGAATTTCCTGGTCTTCAAATTGATTTATTCCATTGCTTGAGGTATAGAATTTATCTCGGTTAGTCAGAATCCCCATGAAGCTCCATGCCTCATCAGCTGAAACGTGGATTCTTCTTAGGTATTCCTTTTGCTAAGCCTGGATGCTTGCCCCGCGCCGGCGGCTCTCTTTTGGTTCTGTCTGGGGCTGAAGGCTCCTAGTGCATGCCCTCCTCCTCTGTGCAGCCCCCTCCGACCGTGAAGCGGAACTCCTGCAGGTTGGAGACCCCGTGGAAGTGCACGAAGGCGCCGGCCACCACAAACACGTGGAACAGCTGATGGGAGTGGAACTGCGGGAAGGAAAGAGCTCGCTTCAGCTCCGGGGCCACGCCGGGCTGAAGGACACAGCGACGCAAGCAATGCCCACAGCACCAGCTGCACAGCTCTCCAGCATGGGGCTCAAAGCCCACCCCTCTACTGTCTTCAGCAAAATCATCAAATTCTCCGCACACACACATCCCCCTCCTTCCCTTCAGAGTCATCTGAACCAGCTGGTCAACCAAAAAATGTGCTACGGAACTGCTCTAACTCAGCTCTGCAAAGGGACCGGGAGAATTTCAGAAGCTCAGGCAAAAGGCTTAAGCAGGATGCTTTTAAAATTAGTTCTTCCACAAGACACGCTGGTGGTTCACGGACAAAAAGGGTCCTCTCATACCCAAACAGGTACAAACTCTGCTCTGGTCACAGGCAGAAGTTTTACCAAGTGGATTCTGCATGCTGGGATTTTATTTCTCTACCACAGAGAAACGGAACAGAAAAACGTGGTATTATATTAAAACCTAGAAATAACTGGATGTTCTCAATGAATGCCCAGGATGTCACTGACTGGAATAGTGCAGAATGAAAACTGAGGGAGCTACATGACAAAGCATGCCCCTGTCTGAAGAAAACTATACCAATATGGATAATGCTCCTGAAATATTCCTACCAATGTGTATTTGCAGGCTTCACTGGAAGCTTGGAAAAGAGTTGGTGGTACAGCAGTGCTTTTGGAGCTTAGCTCATTAGAGTAACAAACAAACCAAGCAAACTGGTGCTATGCACCAGCTGCTCAAACAACCCAGGTCTCACTCTCACTTCTAGTCTCCTTTAGGGGCCTTAAACTATCCTAAGTGCAAGTACTGTGGCCTTCCAAAGGTCCACTTCCCCTTATCTCGACTCTTGCTCCACCCACTCTTTTCCTTACATCTTCCTCAGGTATTTCTCCTCCAGTCTTCATGATTCTTTCCCTCATACCAAGTTTCCCCCTGCCACCCACTTGCTCACCTCACTCTCCCTTCTTCTGGGCCAGAGATCCCCCCAAAGCCTACCCTCTCTGTCCAGCATTTTCACTGGCTGTACAAGATGAGGAGCCAGACACGGGGCAGATCCCAGAGAACACACTGAACATCAGTGAAATAACCGTGTACTGCTCTGCACAGAAGCAAGGTGAAGATGTCTTTGCAGGATCCTCAGCACACACACACACACACAAATGTTTGCAGTTCCTTGCCCATCTGTTAAAGCTATCCAGAAATGTACTGAGGTGAATCTGCACACCAGCAGTTCCTCAGACCAGCCAGGCTGTGACAGCTTGGGAGGAGAGGCACCAGCTAAGCCAGGCTCAGAGAGCCCAGAGCCGCTTGGCCCCTGAAGACCTGCTGCTTCTGGTGCAGCAGTGCGATCCTTGCAACAAGAAAACATCGACACAACATCCTTCAGGCTCAAGGGGGAACCAGCTTTCAAATCGGTCTCCTCCTCCAGCCACCCGGTAGACTCACCCAGATGTCACACTTGCCAGGGAAGAACCTCTCCGGGATGCGGGCAGCATAGAGTGCAGCACCAGTGATGTACAGGCATGCCATGAGTGCCAGCCAGCCTATCTGCCCCATTGTGGCTGCTTTCAGGAGCCCCTCAGAGATGACAAAGTGCAGGGTGGGAATTACCCCACTAAGACCCAGACCTAGAAATACTCCTGGGAGGTAAAGAAAATGCGGGAGAGTCAGGTTTGAACGCAGTGGAGGCAAAGGGACACAATGAAAACACAAAAGCTACGGAAGGAAAAAACTCAGTATTTGCCAAAGCAGCGGAGAGGTGACAGCTCTTGAAGCTGCAGGTCTCCAGAAGAGATTTATTGGAAAGGAAGCTAAAGAATGCACAAACTTCCTTCATATAGCAGAAGCTACCCAGTTGTGTGTTCCAGCAGATAGCTGGAATATTTCATTTATATGAGGCCAGTTCCTGCTGCCGGCCTGTAGAGGGAACTGAGACCACAAAGACCGAGCCTCACTTCACCACAGCCGCTCAAGAGCAAGACAAGGAGACACAACAAAGAGATTGGTTACCATATTCTGCACAAGCACTCCTAGCAAACAGAAAAGCAGCATCTGTGCTCATCTGATCTGCCACATAAGAGAACACTGCTTATCTGTTTAGATTTTAGCAGCAAGGACAGAAAACTCGTAAAAACAGTGGGCCTGAGGGGAATATTCATGTCCTGTATAGAGATTTTAAGTTTGGAAAGCTGAATGCTCTGAAGGTACCCAAACCTGTCCAGGAAATCTAGATTTACTGTAGACAGCATGTGCAGGTTAAGAAACAAGAAATATTACTATTCAACCCAGCTGTGTGCACATTCCTCTCTTTCTTCCTACCTCAAAATGTGAAACCAAATCTGGTTTTGCTCTTTTGATGACACGAAGAGAAAAACAGTCTTTATCTCGACTCTGTGACATTTTAACCAGGCAAATCATTCAGATTAATTCAATCATTCAATGATTCGCTAATGTTATAAAAACAGCACAAGCACTGCAAGTACACATACACATACCAAGCAGTCAGTCAGTTTTTCAGAGAGCAAAGTTGCTAGATGCAGCTAGGAATCCTTTCCTACTGCATGTGTTACTGTCCTTTTCAGGAATGCACTTCCAGGACTTGCACCAGCCCTTCTCTGTGCATCCAGCTGGGTACAGTCAATGCTGAAAGAAAACCCATCAAGCTCCCAATTCAAGAATATTAGGTCTATAAAATTAAGCTCTCTTAAGTCTTCCCAAGGTGGTATTTCCAAGTGGCAAGTAGGAAAGGCAGTTAGGAAGCAAAAGTTAACTTCAGGTCTTACCTGCCCTTACACCCCGGTATTCAGGGGTGGCAAACATGTCCCATTGTGAGACAATTATGGCTGCAATGCCCAGGACACAAATCACAATCAAGTAGATGAAGCAAGGCTGAGGGTTGCAATAGAAGGAGTAGTACAGCCATGGTACAAAGCTGCCCATTATGAGGAGTGCAATGCCAGAATAATCCAGCCTAGAAGAAAACAAAAATCAGTGTAACGAGAAGTGCGAACCTTTGGAAATCCTCACACCCACACACTTTTCTTTAGTAGAGTAACTGTCTACTTCTCACTGCAACTAAATTACTCTCACTCCTGCAGCTAAGGTCCTGATGGCAACTCTTCACCTACAGCAATGGATTCCCGTGACAGACAGCCAGGAAGGCCATTTTTGAGACAGTCATCAGCAATACCCTCAGCAGCCTTTAGATCAAAGCTTTCTGAGGAAAACTCACATTTTAGTTTCAGATGAGGAAAAAAAACAGTGCAAGAACCCTCTCCTCTAAAGGCAGGGCACACATTATGTTCTGAGAACACAGCCAAGGCAAACACTTCAGTATCTGACAAGAGTGAGTTAGCTGGGCATCAGCTTCAGTGACCACAGTGGAATAATGCTGCAATTTTTCAACCACGCTGGCTTTTTGTACAGCCACGTGAAAAAGGAAATCTATAGCCACTGCTTTTTACCACACCCCAACAAAATACTCCTGCAAGTTGATGGAGTTGATTTTTCAGCAGGGGATTTTAACTGCTGGGCTACTTTAGAGGTGGTCTTGCAGATTACAGAATCCTGAATTGAGCAGTCTTAGGAAGTATCAGATATTCAGCAGCCAGCCAAAAAAGAACGTGCAGTAAAACCAAAAGACCAAGACATCTTGATACAAACTGTGGAACTGTCTTACGTAAGTTTAAGGTTCAAAGTCAGTCAGAACAGTTGCAATGACAAGAAGTAACGGTTGCACTAGAAATTCCAAGTCCTGCAACTAAGCCCAAGGCACATTACTTACAGCAGCAAGATGCAAGCACATGCCTGCCAAACAGCAGAAAATGATGGAGTTTTAAGACTCAAATGACAGCACAAAAACTCATGCTGAAACAAACTATAATTAGAAGAAGCTGCACTAAATCTCTGCTCAACTCTGTTCCAAAGTACATGCAGTCATGAAATGAACAACTCCCACACTGGGGCTCCAGGCACAAATCCCAGCCCTGTTTTCCCACCTGTTTCCTATTTGGCCTGCCCTGCTCTCCAGGCACTTACTTGGAGAAGAGCCGGGAAACACCTTCTGAGTGGCAATAAACTGTGTGGAAGAGCCATGAGAAGGAGAGGCAGAGGATGGCTCCCAAGAAGAACAGCCCCACGACCACTTTCTCCTGCACAGGTGCTACGAAGGACATGTTTGGCCGGAACATGTAGAAGATTCCCAGACAAAGGAAGAACACGCATCCTGAAAAACAGCAAGGCAGGGAGGTGTCAAGTTCATGCACACTGGAAGCTTTTCTTTCTGCAAGCATCACCGCTTCCCTTCAAGGCTCTCACAAGTTGAAACCACTCAGAGAAGCTGCAACTGAAGCGTGTTCCTGTGGCAAGAAATGCAATCCCAATTAACACCTCCACACTTGGGAAAAGAAGGATCTAACAGTAATTTATTAACGATTAGGAAATGTTTAATGCATTTGTTTGTATAGAATGCCATAATGAAGCAAGTCCCATCCAGCTCTGATGGGATAAAATTAGGAGAGGGATACCAAGCTGCTAATTTAACAGGTTACTAGTGATTATGCTGACAACCCCACGGCCCTTTCCATCTTGCTCTCTTTTCTTTGACAGCAATGAAACCACTGGATGAGATTTAGGATTAAAGCAAGCTGAGAGTACCCAGGAGATGTGTCCAGATGTTGCCAGTCTCTGTGTGTATTCTGAAGATGCTCTTGAAACAAGCCCGGAAGGAAGGCATGGGTGGCCTGTGTCCATGCAGCAGGTAGTCGTTGTCCTTCAGCCAGTCGGGCAGCACGTCGTGGGGGATGACTCTCCACCGGCCCTCCCACACCTGGGGGTTAAAAGAGTTTATTGAAACGCAGGGCACGGAGATCCAGCAGTGCACGGCAACAGTCAGAAAACCCCTGTTAGTAAAAGTGCTGCAGTTAACCTGTGAGTACAGTAAACAGAAGAGAGTTGATGGGACATCTCTGGGGAAAAGGTTTTACACTTGAAATACCACACTAAAGTCACTGTTCCCAGTTCAAGACTGTACTGTTATGAACTGCACCATCAGAGGAAGAAATACTTCAGCATTCCACTGGACAGGAAGGCTATTGGGTGTTTTTACTGCTGATGAAGAGAAAATATTTAATCCACTTCCATGTTCTGTTATTTTACAGGCCACCTTTTCCATTTAATTGCAGAAGCCTACACCTAGTTCTCTCCAATAAATAAATAAGCCTGTTCCTCCACCACAAGCCAAACCGACTGTCTATCTGCTAGCATTTGGGGCAGGCTAGCAAAAGCAGCTACCCATTAGCACTAAGAGGGGCCAGAAAATGTGAAAGGGTGAGAAGAGTCCAACCCCTGATTCAGGTTGAGCAAAAAATGCTCCCAAGCTCACAAACAAATAGTGACAGAGCAGTTAAGGCAAGTAACTCTCAATTCCATGGGATTTCTTCTTTAAAGGGAGAGGGGGTGTGCACAGAGCTGTTCCTGCAGCTGGCTCCAGAGGAAATAAGTGTGCACAGATGTTCCAGCACTGCTTCAGTAACACAAGACACATGGAGGCTTCAGTGTGGCACACCCCAAGGGCAGGGGGAGCAGGGAAGTGCTTTATGTACCGGGGCTGTTCCTGCAGGGCTCCTTGGGCTTGATGGCTGGCTAGAGTTACAGGAGCAAGGCTGAAGGTTCCTGAAACACTAAGTTCAAAAAGCTACATTCTTATTTCAGTTTCAACAACAAAAGCCCAGAGTTTTTGAATCAATTCTCCACTCTGGTGCATGGAAGCAAAACAAAGCCATTCAGAATAACCCACCCAGTTAAAGACTGGGTTCTTAAATATATTAAACAAGAAAATAACTGGTTTAGTACATGAACAAAAAATGTCAACTGAGGTAGAAACAGAAGGAGGGAATTCATTTTACACAATCCACCCTACAAAATATATTAAAAGAGGCAAAGATCTGTAGTAAAAAAAAAACAAACCACCCCAACAAAAGCAAAAAAACCGAAATGACCCATACACAAAAGACCATCGAGTAACCAGGGTCCCTCTGTAAAAATACCAAAAATAGTTCATAATACCAGCAGGAACCAGTGTACAAAGGGGCAGCATTCCTTTCAGTGAGAAAGGAGGGCCAGAGACTGACACAGCCCAGTGGCTCTAAAAGGTAGCAAAAACTGAGCCAAGGTCAACAATTACAAAATCTACAATGGATTCACTTACGCATGGTTTCAATACAGCATTGTTTTCCCGTCAGGGACAAAGTTTATGCTACAATAGACGTAAATGGTGCTGGAAAAGCAAAACATTTGCAAATCTGAAGAAATCTGGTCAAATGACCTTGTAAGTCAGAGTGCCTGGAACCAGAGGGCTTTTGCTGTGCTTTGCACTCACAGGTGTTTCTCAGGGGACACACCTGAGTTGCATGATCAGCTCTGGAGTCTCAGCTGGAAATCCCTATTGTTCCACGCTCTACAGTTTAATCCTGTATGACAGACAGATGCTGAGCAAGTGCAGGATGGTTGCTCGAACACGAGATGCTCATTTGGGGACAGTGAGAACCTCCTCTCTCTCACATTAGAAGTGCAATTGCTCCAAGTACAGTCTGCTGCCCACTGGAGCAGGAAAAAAGGAAATGACTTCAGCAGTTTCCACATGCCCTTACCTTACACACAAATTCTTCCATTCTCTCCATGGCATGGTGGGCTTGTAGAAGAGGTGACATACCCATAAAACCTTCATCTTCTTGAGGTGGCTCATCATCATGGTTATTATCCTCAGAACACTGGAGGGATAAAAAAAAAAAAACAGAGAAAATGCTTTGTAGAAAGATGAACAGAGGAAGGTGATGTTGTTTGCCATATAAAACTATGATTTGAGGTCTTGGCAAATAAAGAAGTCTCTCCTTGTACGGCACTGAGAAAAGAATTCAGAAGAACAAGCTAAAAAATGATTACATTCCTAGGTATCTGAGAACAACTCACATGCCTAATCCATTCTGCATATGTTTCCAGCAGGTTTGGAAGCCAGCAGTGCTCCTCTAAGTCATGCTTCACTAAATCCCAGATATGGAGTCGAAGGCTTGCAGCCTTCCCACCTCTAGGGAAGGATTACTCCCTTTTTTATGTTTCAATGTCACTGTGCCAGTGTTAATGCCTCTATAACGTATCTGGCACTTCAGGGTAATAAAAGGTAAGCCAAGGAGAGGAATCCCTTTATTTTGTTAGAAATGTTTTACCTCAATTTGCAGTCCAAATCTGAAAATCCATTCTGTTTAACTGACATTTCTGTTCAGCTTGTAATCTAGGACTGGAATTTACTCATTTGTTTCATTTGACAAGGTATTTCAGAAACTACAATGAAACTTCTGCCAGTTAGACAAAGGCAAGTTATCGAAGAAAAGCAGTAACAGGGATCAGAGTTTTAAGCAAAGTTCAAATAAAGAGAAACATCCATTTCCTCAGGGTGTACCGAGGGAATTATGAAAAGGAAAACTAAAATACTCCACTGAGCTGGAATATCAGGCTGGTACACATCATTAATAACTTTACAGGAACAGTCTGGTAGTTTTCTGCTCTATCATGACTTATCACATCATCTGCACAGTTTGATACACTCTAGCTTCCCATGGAGGAGAAAAGCAGGGGTCCCTGGAAGTCCTACATTCCTCTTTGCTTCCTGCAATGCTCATGGCCCATCAGAGACTCCAACCAACACTTCAGCTTCCAAGGCAAACAAACTGGGGGAAGCTAGGAAGGAGAGCAGGAGCATTTTGCACCCTTCACACTTAACGCCGAGAGCTGCCACACACAACCCAGGGCCGTGCCAAGAAAGCTGCACAGTCAGCACGGAGGGAGACTCTGGCCTCCAGATTTCCCAGAACACTTTCCCCCTCCTCTTCCCATACCATGGTTAAAACAACATTAAAATCAAGATGATGCATCAATAATACTATCCAAAGTGACTGAGAATATAGTATACAACCTCGCTTACTTTATCTACAAATTATTATCAGTAATGTTCAGCTTAATGCCCTGAACTTTCAAGCCAGGGATGGGAGCTGGCTGTGCATTTGTCCCATCTTACAGCTCTCTCCTTGGTGTCAAGCCTTATTAACTATTTCTGTCAAGTTAATTCAATAAGCTGCTTAAAATTTTCCTTTTTGAATCAATAAAAGGAGACTTCTCCCAGCCTACAGTGAGCGATCCAGAGCCTTCAATATTTTGGGGGTTTTGACAGAGAAATGTCATGTTCACACCTGTTTTGTACCCAAGCTTTGCAGTAACCAAGTCTTGCAATAGTCACTGAAGCTTCATCTTTCAGAGAGGTCTCATCCCAGTTCTTGACCCAATTTTCTTATCCAGAATGCAATTTCTGGTATGTAATACACAGTACACATCCTTCAAGTTTTAACATATGACCTCACATTTGTCCACACTAGGAAAACTTGATTGCCTAAACCAATTTTTTGTAGATAACTCCATGTCCCTTTTACTGTCTACTCGCTTTCATTTATCATTTCTGTGAACAACTCCCCTGAACAATATCTTGTACTTTACAGCAAGGATTGATTTATTGACCAGCTCTAAGCAGATCCTCCAGCAGGAAAAGACAGTATGAAATACACTCACTCTGCCTAGGTTATCCCATTAGTCCTATTCAGAAAAGCACCAGGCAACAGCAAGATGCAAATAGGTTTAATATCCTTCTAAAATAGGCATAATTCCTGTTAGGCACAGGAATAAAAAGCAAATTTGGTTTCATTCTGACTCAACAACATTCACTGACATTGTTTCCCCACTCTGTCAATTTTACTGGCTTTTTCTGCTAATGGGCCTCTCTAGGATTCTCGGTTTTCAATATCATAATTAACTCAAGGTCATAGAAACACAGAATGGGTTGGGTCAGAAGGCAGCTTTAAAGACCAACTAGTCTAAGTGCCCTGCCGTGGAGGTCTGGAGAAGATGCTCACAATAGTCTGCACAATTTAGAAACCAAAGAAACCTTTGGTTTCCCAGAGCATGCCTTATGGAAAAGCAAGGCTGGCACTTAAGTTCCAGTGCACTTGAAAGAGGAAGCACTGCTGTGCCTTTCGCTACTCGAGCATTCCCTCCCCCAGCAGCACACAATAACCAGCTCAAATGGGGTGAACAAGTTAGTAACCCTCAATTTACACAACTGGCTGGACTGAAGGAAAAAAGGTCCCTTACGGAATCAAAGCCTGTATTCATTGCAGTCTGCACAGTGACTCAATGCCAAAAAATGTTCATTTCCCCCTCTGCACATACTCCCATTTCTAGAATGATGGGAAGGCTTAAATCTGAACAGACTGTGAAGCTTGAAGAGCACAGCTATTTCTGAGCTAGTCCAAAATCTTTGCATTTTGGCCATGTGCCTACAAACAAATCATTACTGAGCTTCTTTTGGTGATAAAAGGAATTCATATCATATACACAGTCCAGATTACTGCCAAAAAATGGAATTGATTTTACTATCTCCTTCCTGCCATTAAACTGCAAAATTAGCATTCAAGGGAAGAAAACTAAAGCTCAGCTTCTTAGTCCTTTTCTTGCTAAGGAGGCAAAAGGAGGCCTGTTCTGGAACATCCATCCTCCCCTGACTCCCTCCTGCAATGTCCCACTGGGAAGAACAGTAAACTGCGTCTGCTGAAAGCCAGCAATCTACAGTGGAGGATAACACCAACACCAGATTGCACTCGGAAATCTGAAGGAGTCTGTTGACCTTCAGCTCTTAAGGCAATGTCTGAAAGGAAAGAATACCACTCTTCTGCTCAGAAGGCATACTGTAACATTTCCACTGTGACTAGTTCCTTCCTATCTCAGGGCTCACATATTTTCTCCTCTCCAGCTGACTGTACCAGAAATTCACCAGTAATTCTAGACCACAACAACATAAGCACATTCTTTTAGGACGTGTTTTCAACTATTTCTAAGCCCTGCCCACAGAATCACATTCTGAAATGAGAAACATATTGGGTAAATAATATCACTTGCCTAAAACTGTGCAAGAAATGAGAGCCTAGAAGAAAACTCTGATACTCCCACTTTTAATGAGGTATGGTATATCCCAAATTAAGTGCTTCAAGAATAACTTTTGCCTTTGTAGACCATGGGCTGAAGGGGTTTTTCACTCGGCTGATGTTTCAGATGTTTTACATCATCTAATTTACTCAGCTTCTTTTAAAGCACCTCAGGCTTGACTAAATAATTCTGTGAAGTCTTCAGAGCATTCTGGAGTATCTTTAAATAAACCCCCTGGTTTGTAACAAGCAGACTTGTTACAATCAGCAGCTGTCACTCTTCTGCTGAACACAGGCAGCAATGCCTACCACCAGTCTTTCACTCCAACCAAAAATCCTGTCTTCTGGAGACTCGGACTCTAAAAGGTCTGGACACTTAACTCTATGGAAATGCCAAACAATCGTTCCAGTTTTAATCCTACTTCCTTTGCAAACTCACAGAGTGTTAAAGCCACCAAACCCAGTACAGGTGCCTATGAGATGGAAATGATCCAACAGATGTATAAACACAGTTTGAGTTGAGTAACGGTACCAGAGAATAAAATAAATCTGAAGGACAAGTGAAAATATCCAGAGGATCCAGCTTTACTGGTTTATCCATATTCACTTTATTTCGTTACGTGTTACAGCTTCTTTTGTGATAACAGTGATAGACAAGAATGTAAAGGAAAAGGTAGAAATCAGACTTAATTATATTGCTTTGTATAGAGAACCAGGCAACACACTTCCAGGCACAGATCATCACCTCAACAAGAATTCCAGACCATATTCTGGTAGGGATCAAAAAGGTTTAATACCAAACCCAAGACTTAGAGCACCAGAGCAAAGAAAGAGCAAGAAACCCAAGAGCTCAATTGCATAGTGCTGATCATTAAGTAAGTTTAAAGTAAAATTTCACTTTTATAGCAACAGCGTAAAAGGTAAAAAAAAGCTTACATTTAGTATAAGAATTTCTCATCTGAATGCAGTCCAAAAATGTCAGATCACATAGCCAAAGATCCTGTTACAGAGAGAAGGGCAGTAAAACCTGCTCTAGTAAGTGCAGCATACTTCTCTTGTCTACTACAGCAGCTTATCCTTCTCACACAGACTAACAGTTTCTGTACTATCGCTCTCAAATCTAACTGTTAACAGACACGCTGTTTAATAATGTCTTTACTATGGAAAAGCCTGTCAGAAGTTGAGTCATAATGGCAGAAAAAGATTCCAGAAAAAGTTTTCCCACTTTGGACTAAGTTATGTTCAATGGACTTCAAGCAAAGTATATTTTCTTGAGGTCTATAGTTTCTTGATGTCAGTTTAAAGATTGCTAGAAAGTCTCAGGGTTTACACATGACTTCTCCTTGCACACGTGACAAACCAGTTCCGGTTCATCACTTCAGAAAGTGCCATCAGTGTTGTCATTTGATTGTGCAAACTAGAAGATAAATGAAATCTGAATGGAGCCACGTTTTACTCTAAAAAGTGGTCATCATCTCCCTCCTGGCCACCTGACCATCGCCCATCCTGTCTCCCAGCAGAGACCAGCAGCTCCCAGCCAGCTCCCCCCAGTTCCTGTTCCACGGTCTGGAATATTCCTTTGGCCAGTCTGGGTCAGCTGCCCTGGCCACGCTCCCTCCCAGCCTCTCCTCACTGCCCGAGCCTGGGACACTGAAAAGTCCTTGATTTAGGGGAAGCACTGCTTAGCAACAACCAAAACATCAGGGTGTTATCAGTGTTACTCTCATTCGAAATCCAAACCACAGCTCTGTACCAGCTAGTAGGAAGAAAATTGGCTATCCCAGTCGAAACCAGGACAAGTAGCAACTGCAATAAAACTCTCTTGAGCCCCAGAAAGGGCACAAGTCTTCTGTATCAGAGTTTCTTTTCAGACAGAGTCATTACTCAGTTACCCAGGAGCCTAACTGACCATGCACATACCTATGTAGTATTAAGCTCTGGAGTTAATGAACTCCCATGTCTCAGGGTTCAACTGTCTGCGATGCCAATTCACCACCGAGATGCCACCGGTGCCCTAAACCTGCCATCAACAGGAATTTTCAAAGCATGACACAGTCTGAATCTGTTCTAATATTCTTGCCTCCTTCAGCTGCTGACAGACACTCCCCCACTGTCTTCTTGATCATGACAAAACTCTGTGCCTTGGTAGGGACACAGGCAAGATAGCACGGAAAAACCAAATGTCTTCATTAATACTGAGTCATGGCATATTATATGACACAGTACTCACACACTGTTTTCTTCTTAAAACTCAAGTTACAAAACATATGTTGCTGCATTTACAATACCACTGTTATCCCCCACATTAAACTGAAGTCACAAAGTCTAGACATGACTCTGAGTTTTTGCTCTTGTTTATCTTGATCTCATCAGATGAATGATTAATAGTGCTTAACATGACATTCAAGTCATTTTATGTTCCTTGGGGCAGCATGCCAGATTCAGTAATTCGAGAGCTTTCAGCATAATGGCCAAGATACGTTCAAGGCTGTAATATAAAAATGTTATTTTTCCAATCGCAGTTCTGTAACATCCCTTTCAGCTGGCCAGATTGCTTTTTTCCAGCAGCAAGTCCTCTGTGCCCATTCTGCCAACTGACCTTTTATCAAGCAGCCTTTTGGAAGGGGGAAGCAGAAGTAAGTGCTGCCATGCCGCTTCTCCTAAAGGCCTGTTGCACAGTTTTCAGAATTTCATCAACTTCCATTCTTTGGGTTGTAAGAAATTAACTGGAAATGAACAGCACCATAAAACTTGCCCTGACTTCCCCTAACTTCTGCACATATCAAGTTATTTTAAAATAACAGCTTTGTCCTTTAGAATTCACATTCTCCCTGACAAGCTTGTAAACACAGCCACAGCACTGTTTCCAAAAGGCTGACTACGTCCACCCTCTAAGCAGGGTGTGCAAAACTGCCTTTGCTGTCACTGGACCAAAAAAAGTCTTTCATTAGCACAGTGCCAAAACCCCTGTAGGCCTGTTGGTCAAAATGTCAAGTACTTGGAGGTTCCTGGAGTTTGGTGTTTTTCTTTTGTAGGTCACCTTCTTATAAAAGATACAGTCCATTTAATACAGCACTTGGAAACAGCTTTACACAACTGGTCATGGGTGACTGCTGGCTGGCACTCATTAAAAACAAGCACTAACATTCAAAACTCATTTAGCAAATAGTCCTAGGACAAAGTCACATTTTGGTTTCAGCAGCCATGCTGGAACACTGATTAGAACTAGCTCCCTTCTTAAATATCTTCAGATGAAAAGGGTCTGTTGAATCTCTGAGCAGCAGCAACTACTGAATTTCTGGCACTGCCCAGTATCTGACGGGAGTCCAAGGCTTCAAATGCCCACATGTGCTCAGCAGCAGTTTGGGGGAGAGCCTGTAGAAATTGTTTCTACTGCAGAAAAATCTCATGTGCCTATTTCTGCTCCTCTGCCATTGTTAATCCTGACAGCAGAAAAAGAAAACAAGCATGCTGGGCTTATGGAAAAAGAAAAGCTCAGTTACAAAAATAAACAAGGAGAGATTGAAAGTGTACTGCTGAACTTAACAGCAGAGTCAATCAATCTGAAACAGTTGGGGGAAGATGCAAGTTAACCCAGCAGTACAACACTATTTTTTTCTCTTGTATCACTGCAAAAGGTCGACACACGCCCCCGCTGCTGCCCGAATCAGGCAGACAGGATCTCCAGGAGAACAAAGGCAAAACGCGTGGAATCTAACCCCTGTCCAGGGAGACTGTTGTGCCAGTGAATTATAAACAGAACTACTCCCTCTCTCTCCTAGTTTCAACACGCAGCACAGCAAGCAATGGTTACAAAACCTGCTGGCAGGCAGCAAACTGAGCACCAACACTTCCCCTCCCAAAGCACAGCAACGCTCCACAGTAATAAAACACAGCTGAATCCAGCTGCAGCGCAGAGCCAGCACCTAGGACAAATTCCTTGGTACCTCAGGGAGTTTCTGGGAACAGAGCAGACAGGGAGAATGGCCATTTCCTCCACGTTCCCAGCCTTCTGGGCACTGCCCAGGCATGGCTGACTGGATCACCAGTTTGCCTTTTCCGCAGAGTTTCAAGCTCTGACAGTCTGCTCATGACCCAGACACATCAACTGCCAGCGAGGGAGGCACCAGCATCTGACCAACTCAGGCTGGGGAGTCTGGAAACCATCTCCATAAATGTGTCCCATTCTCTTCATACTGTCCAAGTGGGAATACTTGGAGATACTCTGCTCTGTGTATCCAAAAATGCTTTTCTGTATTAAAAAAAATTCTGTACTATATTCAAGCACTTGCTTCAGTGACTAGCAGTCTGAGTAAAATTCACATTACTTCCAGTTCTTAGAACAGCAAGTGAAGGAGAAATGCAGATGTTAAGATCTTTTGATCTGAAGCAAAATGTCAACCCACATGCTTTCAAAGAAATAACTTTTCTTCCCAAGAGTTGCAAAAATGAAGGAAAGGAAGAGGTGATAAAGAAATCTACAGAACAACAACACTTGAACACCGTCAGCTTTAAACCAAAATGAAATGTGCTTTGGTGGGACCTCAAACTTGATTTTACCAGGCCTCTTCCACTCACACTCTACCAACAAAACCTGCAATGCAACGGAGGAAGAAGGCAAATACAGAAGCAAAGGCCAAGATTTCAATCAAAACCCCAAAGAACCACCAGAAAAACGCCAGACTGAAAAGAAAGCTGAATGGTTTGAAACTTGCAAGTAGATCTACAAAGCATGAAATTTCACACAATCAGAATTTACAAATATTAGCTCCAGGAAGACTGTTCTACAGACTCCAGCGTCTCCCTTTGACCTTCAAGACTTCACCTGTTTTTTTCACTCAGTTGGCATGCACCTGAAAGTCAAGTAGACAATTCCATTTATTTACATGCACCCTTCTGCAATACCAAAAAGTCTGTCTGTAGTCTGCTTTTGTAGATAATACACAAACACTTCTAACAGCAAACTTACTTTGAGTAAGTTCTGTGATTCAAGTTAAAAGCCTTGAGTCATTTGCTCAACCTCAATTACTCTAAAAATTCTCCTTTGTACCTGAACTTCTGTTACATCCTTCTGCCTTCCTCCTTCGAGTCACTTTGGTATTTATGCCCTAGAAAAGACTCCTGTAGCTACATGGAGATATCATTAAATTTGTCAGAGGTCAACGAAGTTCTCCTTTCAAAGCCCATACTCCCTGAGAAGCAATCCAGGGGAGTATTTACCCAAATGCTTCCGTCCATTCAGATGACTTGAGGGCTACACAAACCTCCTCCCAGAACCTCACTGTAGGTTATCAAACACTTCAAAGCAACGGGTCTCCCTCCACCTTATGGGCACATTTGGGTGCCACACGGGACAACTGCACAACTCACCTTCATGGAAGATGAAAGGAATCATCTTCCAAGCAGGGAAAACCCGATGATTGGAACAAAGGCAAAGAAAAGGGTTCCTTTGTTTCCCTCCTGCCACTGACAGGTTAAAGCACAAATGGAAGGAGTGGAGCACAGGGTTTGGGGCTGCATAAAGAGCCCATTCATCACACGCTAATAAGTCACATGCATTTGATTGTGTCAGCTTAACAAAGTCACAGTAGGAGAGGTTTCTTCAGGAACTATCACTGCTGGAATTACAAAGGCAGTAAAGACACAGAAACCCCGGGACAGGAGAAAGGATGCTGTCCCAAAGGCAAGGCAATCCAGGATGCTACAGGAGGGAAGCACCTGCTGAAAAATGCCTTATTCAGCATTCCGTGGAAACCAGAAAAAGGAAAAAAGGTTTAAACTGCTGAAGGAATGAGAAGAACTACGCAGCTTGCTTGCTCCTTTTCTCATCATCAAATGCTTATCCTGCAGACAAATGGTTATTATTTGTCCAAGTCACAGAAGGCTCACCACTCACCTGCCACTACCCTAATTTCACTTTAAAGACAGCAAGATGTGCATCTAGCCCTTGAAACTGGTAGGGAAGAGAGGATAATCTACAGAAATAATTGCACTCTAGGAGAGAACAGAGTTATGGAATAAAATACAGACTGAGAGGTTCGGGTATAAAAAATATATTGATGCTATATGGTTTGTATCTTCTCATAGGCATCATTATAAAACCGGCAGAAGGATGCAGCTGTGTTGTTGTTGTTGTTATTATTATTATTTTGAATAAGCATGTTCACTATGGCTAGTAACTCTTTGCTACATGCATCTACTGAATGCCACAATTTACAGAAAGTGGGATTTAAATTTTTAGTTCACAGCTATGCAACCTCCCAGATATGTTACTGGTGCCAGGGTCAAAAGCCTCAGAAAAAAAGACTTCTAGGAGTAAATCTTATTTGTTAATATCATCTTCGTTTTCTTAGCAAAAAAAATGCTTTATTACTTACGAGGACCATTATTTTGGCCTATCAAAATCAGAAGTACATAGTATGCAATGTAAGCTGTGAGGATGATGGAAATTAATTCTGAACAACATAATGACATGCTTCCATGCCTTCCTTCTTAGAAAAGACTATTAAAATAATTCATCAAAAATTCATCAACTACTACCTCTTAAGAGCTCAGACTGCTTAATTCTACAAGTGGAGCACGAAGTGGATATACAAGTAGGGAAAGGAATCTTGCATATGAGAGTTTGGAGAAGATTTTATGTAAGTAAAGAGCTGCAGTGATATAAGCAGGGTAACAGGAGGCAATGGGAAAATAAACAATGTCATATTATCACAGGATATAAATATACATATTTCTACACTAATACCTCAAGTCTTAGGCCCAGAACATTTTAGAATACATATTTATGATGATAAAAGCTTTTTCTAAGTAGAAGCATTTAAAAGCATATTAAATGATGATGGTGGTTCTACTGTCAAGCCTTCATCCCCTTTCCTCACCCAACACATCAGCTCCATGGTGGGACACCGGTGGAGTGGGCACTCCTTGAGACCTTTTACAAGCTGTGTTTAACTTCAGTGCCTGAGCACTGCTGCCATATAGCCAGGAACAACATCCTTGTATTACTGTCCTCTAAACACGGTATCTAAACTCTTCCAGACCAGAGGAAATTCAGGCTTTGGAACTTCTAAGTCATGCTAATGAACAAATGGATCTCTCTGCTGAGGCACAGAGGCAGAACGCACAGCAGAGCAGAAGAGTGAATCCCAGCTGACATCTGAGCAACAGCTGTGCTGAGGCTTACACCAGGCACAGGAACATGTACAGCATAGCGGTTTTTTCCAGGTTATTTGGAACACTGAAGAATATCACATAATAAAGGCCATTTGGCAAGCCAATACTGGTTCTTTTGACAGCAAAGTGTTTGGGGATGATCCATTAGAAGCATCAATTATTCAGCCTTTTAAGACAAAAAACAATTTAAAGACATCGTACTAACAAACACAAGAAATCACAGAGGACACAAATAAAAGGATGAAAAAAATATTCAAAAAAGCAGGAGGCCATATTTGGCAGAGAAAGTGATGCAGATTAAGATATAACAGCAAGGCCCAAATGGCAAAAACAAATTTCTGTAACAGCACTTTAGAAGACCAGGAAAGAGAAAAGAAATCAAACACAAGAAAGCCAAACATTTGTAGTGAGCCAAAATGAAAAAAACACAAACTTTTGTTGTATGGATGAAAGCAAAAAAATCAAAAAGGCAATGTGCTACAGATACCTGAAAAAGAGAATGAAAGTATTTTAATCATTTCATTGCCAAAATATTATAACTAAACACTGATTCATCCAGATAATTTCTGTTTAGCTAAACAAATGTACAGAAAGAATTAAAGCCCATAATCAATTATGGACTTTTACCTTGGGTATTCCATCCACAGGCTACAGATAACTCTCCCTATTCAACCAGGAAAGTCAAAGACAAGAATGAAAACAGCCAACCATACCAACAGATAAACATGTAAATTCAGAATTTCTGCTAGCCCAACTCAACGTTTCTTTTTCTAGCCAGTCTTAGCCAAGACTCTGCACCTCAAACACATGCTTCACAACCTTCCACAAAATGGAAGAAGACCCTGGGTGTTTCCATATCAGGATACTGAGAATGTCCTCGAGAAGTTGTAGCAGTACAGCTGTGAGTGCATTGGCTTGGCTTACCAGACATGAATACCAATCCTGACTTCTCATTTCAAAAATGTTCCGAACTAAATTCTCTAAGGGCTCCAGCTCATCAAGCTGAGAAGCCAAATACCAGCTCTCATGTCAGCTGATCCACGAGAGTGGGCCACACACATACCCAGAACCTGTGGCAAATGCAATTACAGCCACAGCCCAACATACTTGAAGTAGCACCAGAATGTTTTTGCTGCTGGCTAAAACCACACAGTTGCTGTGACTGAGTTGATACAGTAAAGTCATTAATACATGATAAATTGGATAGTGAGCCTAAAATGAATGCCTCTTCCACTTAACTATGCAGATATCGTCTGAATATATCCTGGGAGAAGCATTAATTACAGTTCCAGAACTCTCTAACCAGAAGGTACTTTTGTCCAGTGCTTGGACATTTTGTAGAACACCTGATTAAGCTGCAGATGCCTTTCTATGTTGTGGCTGCTAAAACTTACCGAGGTTCATGCACCAAAAACTTACAGACATTGCCACTGGCTCAGAAAATCTGTGAGCCAGCAACTGCTAAAGACCGGGAGGAGTCCTAGGCAAGTAACACAAGGTGCTTCCCCATCCTTCTGCTCTTCCTTGTGAGTCTCTGACTGGCTACTGTCCACGATAGGATATCATGCACTGTGCAGTCTAATTCCAGCAAGAATGCTTGCAAACAGATTTTTCTGTCCCAATCATCAAAAAGATACCAATTAGCCAAGGTTCTGATTACATGCAGCCAGAGCCATTACTTCTCCTTTCGCTTATAATTAATTGAAAATTACAGAACAAAAATCTTTTTGTATGAGCGGCATCTCAGCAGAACACAAACCAGTACAAGTCCTATTTCCTTGAGGACAAAATAAAAACATAAAACCTGGTAAAACTAGTTATGCCTGTCATTGTTCGACACACACACACACACTCACTTTGGTGAGAAGGCATGAACTGTTTATTACAAAATCTGACTCCATTATATAATATTTCTACAAAGGCCAGGGACTGGGGGAGAAGGCTGACACCTCTCCCCATCCCGCTGGTCAGGACAACTGTCCATCAGCTGTCCATAGCTCTAAAACAAGAATGTAAACTACCTTGGATTAAGGAAAACATTGCTTCTATTTATAACACCCGTGTGTGAGAAAAAACCTAAGAACTATGAACTGTGAGACACAAACAGAAGGCTGAAAAATCAGGGTGACATATGCCCTGTCACCCACATTCCCATACATTCAACTGAATACTTCTGGAATCTCCCCGGAATTATTACAGTTACTTAGCAGGCACTAAAAGGTTGTAGGCTCACGGTCCGCATTTCTGAAGGTTATATAGAACACTGAAGCACTTACATCAAAACTCATTTTTCCTAGCAAACCTGGCAGATAATCAGTGACATGACTTACATTTTCCTGGTCAGAAGACAGTGGTGGCTCCTCTAGAAGAAGGCTCTCTCGAGAGCTGTCCTCTCCAAAGGCTGCCTGTGCTGTTGCAGGGTCAGACATGTGTCCTTTCCTGAGCCGCAGACCTGGCTCTGGGGAACCAGCATTATCGAGTTCCGGTAGCTCGTTCATGAGATGCTGGAAGCCTTCTCAAATATTCTCTTTCCTCTTGGTTCAGTTTGGCGGATTATGTCTTGGCTCTGAAAGACAAACCGCTGGGGTAACTCAACTGAAGTTAAAAAGAAGAGTGCAAAAGTTGGCTGGAAGAAGAGCTTGCTTACAAGCTACCAAACAGCTATGACAACTGCTTTTATACATGCCCAAAATCCCACAGGATCAACTACACAGATTTCTACACTGCTGGATAATGAATTCTCATCTCGAGACCACTAACGGTTTCATATCCTAACACAAGTTAAACACAACTTTGAAACGTGACAGAAAGTGAGCTTCAGAGGACAGTAAACCTACAAAACCACAGCCAATTTTTATGAATTATTTCTACAAAATTGCAAGCAGCAGGCTGTTAATATTATTTAGAAATAAACTACTTATCACAGGTACTCTATAATTATTTTATTTTTGTAGGTATGAAGCTCATACCCAAGCTCGATCATCCAGACTAGGTTTTACCAAAATTAGGACATTAAGTACAAGTAATAGCAATCAAGCAAAGCTGACGGAGAGCTCCAGCAGCAACTAATTTTAAACAGACTGCAAGGAGGGCAGTAGTACAGAGAGCAATTATTCTTCCCTTGCTTAAATTAACATGGTCACAATCACTGCCAGGAATGGGTTTGTACCTTTACTTGTACAAGGAATGAGAGCAGACAAATTTAAACACTGTTCATTCCACCAGAGCAATCAAAAACACGTAAATCCCCCAGAAAACAATAACCCATGATTTCTACTCCGAAAAGTAACTATTTTACACGTACAACGCCGCAGAAAGGATTCAGGGTAAATTTAACTCAAAATGCTGAAGATTTGATGAAATTTACAGAAAATTAATGACAACTGTTAATCTGAGCTCTCATCAAGAGTATTATTGGTTACCCACTTGTTTGGTACATCCCTGCGTGGTGTCACTTCAGCAGCCAATTCTGAGAGACCTGGTGGACACTGGCAGCCTTGGGAAGCACAAGCTCCAGAGATCTTGGCAATCTGAGTGCCAGAAAGCATCAGAATGGATTCTGAGAATGAAGCCACAGCTGGGGCTTCAGAATCCCTCTGAATGGGGATCTATTTGTTTTGCACTAATCACCTGGTGTCATTCTTATTACTGTAACCCCTAAGTGCTCTGATGTGACTGACACATAACATTAAGACAACCCATCCAACAAGTTTTAACTTGCCAGTACGCATAATTAAATTGGAATTTTAGTGCCCAATAAAAGATGCTGAAATTTGTCATAATGTAGGGGGGAAAATTAAAAATATACGATGGGGAATTGATATTGGCAGTTTTGCAATAAGAAGTCACCTCCAAAAAGCCAATAAATAATGTATTCTGTCCTTACAGGAACTCATTTCATTTACAGATGATCACTGCAAGATAATTCTCAGCTCTGACAAATGGGCTACAGTTAATTTTGCTGCAGCAGTTTGTAGTGTTATATCCCCTCAGCTGCCTGGCAAGCCTCAGAGGAGAGAGCTGCTAATGAGCAGGTAACAGACTCTGCAGAACTAAATGATACCTCAAGTTGTCCGAGTTCAGTATGGCACGGCGCTTTAATCACCCAGCATGGTGAGGTGACAATGACAGTAGAGCAGATGGCATGCCCACCTTCCTGCTACCTCCTCTGCGGGGTCAGCAAGCTCCATCTGAGAAGCAACAGCTCAAACAGCCACAGCTGTTTACTCGGTAAACACAAGAGCCACGGGAGAATTAAGAGGAGGTTTAGTAACATCACACAGGAAGCTCAGTGAAGAAGTTGAGCAAGTAGATTTTAAGAGCAGGAACAAATATTCAGGAAGCCAAAGAACTGAAATCTTGACTGGTTTTGTCATATTTCAAGCAGCCAATTCACAATTCTATTTTTATGCAAGAAACGTGAAGACATAATCACACTGCCATTTGGCAAAACTGATGTAAGAAAGAAAAGAGTAAGCAACAACTACAGTTTGAAATGAAGCTAATGGACATCTTAATTTAAAAAGCAACCTATAAGAGACAATTTCAGCACAGTACTGTGCTGGTTTTGGCTAGGGTAGAGCTAATTTTCTTCCCAAGTAACCATTACATGTGATGGAGCCTGGCTTTCCTGGGAATGGCTGAACGCCTGCCTGCCCATGGAAAGTGGTGAATGAATTCCTTGGTTTGCTTTGCTTGTATCCACAACTTTTGCTTTACTTATTGAATCGTGCTCATCTGAACCCACAGGCTGTCTCTTTTATGATCCGCTCTCCCATCCCAGGGGCAGAGTGAGCAAGCAGCTGTGGGGGGCTTAGTTGCCCACTGGGGTTAGACCACAACAGGTACGCTGAACCAATGTGAAGCCGTAGCTAAAACCAGAAAAATGCAAGCAAGCAGAGCAGCTGTTTACAAACAACAGTTACACACAGGCACACCTCCCTGCCTGCTACTCCACACATTTCAGACAGGTAGTCAGAAGAAACAGCCCCAGTTAGTTCCACAGATTGGGCAATTTCATGAGACGTTTAACCAGCAAGTTTGACTGGTTCCTCTTTCAGCCAGATTCAAGCAATAGCATTGCCACTGATATTGCCTAACGCCTGACCTTACATCACCCCTGTGACACTGTGGGAGCAACGCTCTGGGACACAGCCCAAGCACACAACAGGCTGATCCACGCTTGGCCAAGATGCTTGCGAAAGGCTCTTCTAATACAAGAAGATACAGGAACGCCAGGAGACTTCTACATCAGGCCTTGAGGATTTACTGCACCAGCACTCGCTGCCAAGCATTCGCTAAGGTTAAAAATAAAATGCATTTCACCTCCAGCGAGTCAGATTTGCATTCAGCAGTAGAGCTGCTCTTCAGAGCTCTGCAGAAATCTAAGTTGTTGTTTCTTGAAATTACAGTGGGATCGTTCGGTGGACTAAGATGTTCCCATGTCATTCATGCAGGATCCTCACAGTGCTCAATATGCTTGCCCTAAATGAGCACGCAAAGGTAAGCAAGATAAAAGCTAATCCAAAAGCATCACTATTGGGTTTTACTTCTTTTTAAAAATGCACTACTGACTGAATGCAACTGGAAGGGGCCAACACAGAAGTGCAAATAGCCTGAAATATTTGCTCACAAGAGAAAGAAAGTAGAGGATATTATGAACAGGAAAGGCACAGGTGGTCTTTAAGTTCTACCATACAGTTCCTATGACTCACATTTCAGTGAAGGATGACCTTTCCCTAAGAAATTAGGAGACAGAAGTATGGTCAGTAGTATCTACCCAGAAGATGATGGTTGAACCATTGTGAGGATACTCACTGCCCCATTCTGTCTAAGACTGCACAGTTCACAAAAACAAAAACTAGAAAATGGAAAGCTATAGAACACTTGAGGCCTTGGAAAATATTGTTTTATGTCTCATTGAGATTATAAATCTCATAAATGAAGTCCTTCACAACATTTTTGTAGCATGCAAATTAAAGGTTTCATTAAAATTAGCTGCCATTTAAGGAGGAAGTTGCCATTATGACTTAAAATCTACTTAATGATTGCATACATAATATCAGCATGTAGATGAATCAGTGAGTTCCTGCTGCGCTTAAAATAAGCTGAGAAAAGCATCTACAGAGTTTGGTCTGTTGGGTTTTTTCATCCAGAAAACTTGGAAATGCTCCGTCAGCTTTTGGAAAGGAGTTAGCAGTTTAATGCGGGCAGGGTTCTAAACACAGGCTGTAAACACAAGATGAGGCTTTAGCACAACTGAGCGCGCTGCTGCCTTGCCACACAGCCCTGGAGCAGCCCGAGCTGCTCCCTCGGCCCCGGCTCAGCAGCGGCCAAGGCCACGGGAGGAGAGGCAGCGCCAGGCTGAGGCTCAGCCCCGCCATCCTCCCCAACAGGACCAGGAGGCAGCGTTATTCCAGCATTCACTGCACTTGTGCAATCTCACAGGAGGCAACACCCACAACTACAGCAGATTTAGGACACCGCTTCGCTCCTAAAGGTGCTAAGGAAAGGCCAGTTACACAAACTTAAGCACCACGGGATAATGCTGTTATTTATTCTCTGTATGACACTCCCCGGGATAAGCACTGCAGCCCTTCTAAACTGCCAGAACTCACCTGGCACAAGGACTGATTTTCTGCCCCAGCTAAATGATGACACATGGCAGTAAAGCAAGGAAAACACATTAACGGCAGTAATTAAATTTACAAGATCTGTCACTCCCTTTTAGGATAAAACACAGTCCTGCACGGTCAGACTACCTCCCAGCACCCCAAAGCAAAGCAATCTCTCCAGGACTCCGCTCTTGTCAGTATGTTCTTTCCTGTAAGCAGCATGAGAATGATCCTCAAAAGGTATTTAATTCTGGTATTTGGAAGAAGAATGAAAATTGTTTCTCCCTGCAATCCCCTCTGAACTGCCTTACTGGCCACAACATTCCTGTCCAGGTAGGCAATGGCATCCCATCGTATGCTCTCCTTGCTGATCCTCTCCCAAGGCATCCATTAAAGCAGCACAAACAATGCACGCACAGTGGATGATTCCCCCTAAGATCAGCTCATTCCCCACAACAGAACTGAAGTTATCAAAAGAACAAAAACATCATCATGAAAATTTCAGGCTGCACATTTCTCAGAACATTCATTAATGCTTTACGTTTAATGAAGGGCTTGAGTGCCTGAAAAATCTTGCACAGCCCATATAGGGTGATGGGGAATTCTGTGCCTATGAAACAGCTCATTCTGGCTACCTTGAGTGAAATAAGTGATACTAATTGAAATGCAGTTTTCTTGGCACATTGTATTTCTACTACTGTCTTCTGGTAGGGAGGTTCTGTCACAAGCAGTCCCACACAAATAGTAATGTAACGCCAACTTGAAATAAGGGACTCAGCTTCTGGTTTTTTGTTTTTATTTAACAGTCTTTCAACGATTGAGTTTTTTCAATTCAGGAGTTAAACATTCACAGTTAACATTCCAAATATTCTCTGAAGCTACAGTCAAAAAACAAAGCAAACAAGGGTATGTATGAACGGGAGAAGGAAATTCTCACAGAAGGCTTTGTTTTCTCAGTGTACCGAAAAGGAAAAGCAGGAATCAGCCTGTAAAAATTCTTTGGAGGTCATCTTTAACAATGAGGAACAATGAGGAAGTAATCCAACACCTCTTTTCTTGATGTAATTTCCCTAGATAAAGAGGCATCTACAAAACAAAGATTAGACTCCCGCAGAGGGTCAGTGGCCAAAAAGCTGTCTTTGTAACTTGTGAACTGTCACTGGACGTTTCAGCCCAAGCCATGTCACAGCAGGCTGCAGAGGCAAACAATCAAGCACATTCTGATGCACTGGGATCCAAAGAAAGGGAACAAGCCAGCAGCCTGCCTGCATTATCGAAATGCTTCCATTTCAGAGGATCCCATTACATTGTGACAACATTTGTCCAATTTGTACTGCAAATTGGACCCCATTTTTTCAGCTGGGTGAAGAGTCATGTCAGAGGTTGGCCCACCCCCAGAGCACAATGTCCGCTCCTTACAGACTGGATGACTGCTGTAAATCAGTTCTACTCCTCAATAAACCAAAACCAAATGAATTGTCACAAAAGCAGTACAAAACTGAGAACGGAAGTTCAAGTTCTTTACACGTTACATTCCACAAGCATCCACAGCCTAGAGGAAAACTTGCTTTTGGCTCATTTTTCATTAAATGGCTCCGTTTCTTCAAGTGAGAAACAGCCCATCTTTTGCTCTTTTATGATTTTATTTCTATGGCAGGCTACTCACACCAACTTGCTTCGTGGCTGCCAACAACAAGAAGATTCTTCTGTGTTAGTAACACTTGGGATCACAGACTGTCTAACAGTGAAAGACTGAAATTAAACATCACTTTCCTCTTAAGTGGAAATACAGAATAGACACTTTTAGCTACTGCCTCAAGGACATCCAATTCACAAAACTGCTGGGTGAAGATGAAGAAAGCAAGGCACTAACATCCAGAGCTAGATCCATGAAACTGAGGTTACATTCCTTTAACCCCTCTACAGAAAGAATCTTTGCATGGCAATGTAAAGGGCACCAAGACAGCAGCAATCCAGAGGCAAGCATACCCTTCCTGCTAGGAAGCCTGAGTTTCAGTCTCTAAAAACTGAATCAAGATCTTTTACTGCTCAAGAAAAAGCTCCAAGGCCTGGAGCAATAGTACAAAACCAAACACGGCAGCCCTGCTTTTAAAACCAGAGGAATATGCAGGTTTCAGGCTGCAAATTTCCAACCGCACATCATTAGGAGAGCTGCCTTCAGTGCTTCTCACTGGCCTGTGTGGACACCTCTCTATTTAGATTTTTTATTTAGAATTATTTCGATTTTAGATTTAAGGCCTGGCTGGTGCCCCGAGGGGGCAGCTCCACTTTCCCCTGTCTGGGCAATAAACAGCTCCACTTCTCCCAGCTGCCCACCCCAGAGGCGCCCTGACGTTTGCCACCAGCCCTTCCAGGTGACTGTGGAGAAACATTAACCAGGGGAGGGGAATGAGATCATCCTTTGCTGCCAAACACGTAAACTGCACCATGCACTAGGCTCAAAGCACCACTGAGGAAACAGCGTGGACAGCGTGGCAAAGGGCAGCACCTCACCCCCAAAGGTTTGACTGGAGATATTATAGGCAGTGTTGTCCTAACCTATGAAAAACTGGCAGTTATCTGCTGGCCCTAGTCTTTAATTGTTCTATATGTACACACCACAGCCTTTATTCCGACCTGTTGACCAGGGGCAGACCACACCTCGTACAGCAAACCAGACCACTAATTTTAATAGAGAGGCCAGGTTGTGAAAAGCTCTTTTCCCAGTTTTCGGAAGCATCTGCTCTCTAGTTTTATTGATAATCTTGGTAAGCTTTACTCGTGAGGTTGTGAGCTTGCTCATCAGTGCTTTGTTTTGTGGCCGACAGGTTTGGTTTACAAAATGTTTGCACTCTCATATTAGTAAAAAAACAAGAACGAAGCAAAGTTACTGCTTCACTTGCCCTCAGCAATGGCATTTCTTCAGCTGAAGGCAGCACATACCCCCCTCCTCAAAAGCCATACTGATGGTTTTGCCACAAGTCAGGCAGCTAAAAAGTTGCTACTTTTCCTTAGCAAAAATGCTACAACAGCACTGTAGAAATAGCATCCAGATCCACAGAATTGTATCAGCCTGGGATCAAAAAAGTGGGGCATTATCTTTCAGATTCCTTCTTAACAACCAAAATTCAAGGAAAAGAAGCAGATCCACCATAACTAGACTGCATCTCATTTACGCCAATTAGAAGCAGATTTAGTCAAGTGGTTGAAGTTCCACGTAAGACCAGGTAAAGCTACTTATTAATAGCTTTACTCCCTTAATGCAATAGCCAGAGAATAATTTCAGTTTTAAAAAACAGATATTGTTGAGAATTAGGAAAAGCTGATGCGAACATTTAGTCTCCTCTACATTTGGTGCCACTCCTTCAGATACAAATTTCTTCCCCGGTAGCACAGTCCAAAATCATCTTGAATTCTGAAACAGGACCAAGGACACCGATACCGTAAGACACCACTGACGCAACAGTAGAAATGTTAAGTTAATCTTTTACTTTCTACTGTCCTATGACTAAGGAGAGATTTCAAAACACCCACAGTCTACTTATGACCATACTGCTAAAATGAAGTAGGGCTGTAGCTTGAACTTAACACATATCTGCAGGTCCTAGATCAAGAGACTCACACAAAACATCATCTTGCTGTGGTTAGTTTGACCAAAATACTTTCTGGTAGTACCACTGTGCTCCCCACTGAGGTTTTTGCTGCAGTCTGTGGTCTAACCAGTACACCTATCCCAGTGTAAATTAAATTCTAAGTTTGAAACAGTAAGATCATAAACACGTGTCATGTTAACTTACAAGTAATCAGGAAGCATTTTGTGAATATATGTTACATGTTTTCCATGACTTAACACCATTTATTGGTGCATTCAGACAAACATTTTGGGATGGGGGGGTTATGTGTGTGATCTCAAAAAAAAAAAACAAACAAAACAAACCCATAAAACCACCACCCTCAAAACAAGAAAAGCCCCTCAAGCACACAATGGAATTGAAAAATAAAAAATGCTGTAAATGAGCTAGGCAATGAGGAGCACTTAGCTTCTAGATACTTTCAGTGAAAAAAAAAATATTGTGTCTGTACTTTGAAGCAAGTAATTGTCACCCACCCTTTGTAACAGAGCTACACTGCTTGCTAAGTACTGAGGACTGGCTGTAACATTGGATTAGTGACAATCAGCACCATTCCAGGAAAATAAAGATTATTTTTTCTGTCAAACTATTTACAGAACATAGTTTACAACCTAAAACCCCAACATCAGCAGATTAACCATAAAAATACTCAAGGGAAACAGACACAAAGTTTACACTTACGAAAATCTCTTATTACAAAACAGGAATAAAGGCTTAATTTCACATAAACAGAAAAAAATGGAGTGAGACATCCAGGTTGCCTTAACCATGGGAAGAATACAGCACTTACTCTACTAATGAAATTCACAAAAGAAACCACAGCATTATGTGAAGCATTTCCAGCAAGCAATGCTGGATGTATATCCCAGGGAAGCACTAGTGGCCACCCTCACACCTACACAGGTCCCCACAAGGCAAGGGAAGACAGCAGAGATTGGATTGCTCCAGGATCATTTGTTTGAGAGCCTGGGCTAAAGAACTCATGAATGCACAGTTAAAAAATGCAGACCTGTAGCTGGGCAAACCTGGCTTTAGGGGTAACAAAGGAATTGTAACTAACACACATCGAGGGCATCATGTATAATAATTCAGAGATAACCTGAAGCTTTAGAGCAATGAAGAAAGAAAAGAGGAATAAAAGCATATTAGCAAAGATACCAAGGAAACTCAAGTGGATCCTAGGGAGAGGAAAAAGAAGCATCAACATCATACTCCTCCCAACAAATGACTCCTAAGGCTGATAACCTCTGTTATCCTCTCCAGCAGTCCAAAGCTGCTCACCTAAAGACCCAGAGCAGCAATGGAAGGGTGAAAATAAATCACAGAGAAGGGACAGAAACCAAAAAATCCGTGTTACAATTTTAGCTGCGTTTGGCAACATACTTGTGTATGCAACTGCAACATTCTTAGAATCATTAGTCAGAGGTTCCTAAAGAAAAACTGAGTCACACTGTTAAGACTTCCATTGTGCCAGCAATAAATTCTCGCCTTTACTTGCATGCATGTTACTTTTATTAACAGCCACACGTACAAGGGGTACTTCCTCTTTGACCACAAACAAGAACGTAACAACAAAGGAGAAGGAATGCAAGACTCCATCCATTGTTGTCTTCAAAGTGTTACAGGAAAATTACAATAGAATAATAACAAGGTCTCAAACAGCCCCGGGAAAAGCAACCAAATGAGCCACCTGAACAGGTAACATTCTCTGCCCAGAGAGGGAACTCTGTGCTGGGGTCACCTGTCAGCGTTGTTTTGTACCTGAGGCCTTTCATACATTATACACGTTCCTACGACAGCACCTGAACACGAACAGCGAGCCTGGCATGCACTGTCTGTGCTTTCTGCTTGCAGAAAGAATCTCTGAATTTCATAGGAGACACTCCATTTCTTTAAGAAACCCTAAGAAAAGGAAGGAAACATGGCCAAGTCGATAAGCCTTCACGATCTTAAGAGTAGGAAGGGTAGGAATTTCTGCTGATTTCCTGGACAAGGGCCCAGACAGGAGGAACACGAGCAGAAAGCAGGAACTGGGTCAGCAAACTGCTGAGAAGTTATTTGTCCTAGTTTTCAAATATTTACTGAAGGTACTCTTGCCCTAGCACAACTGCATCTGTAAGGGGTGTTAATACATGTAGAACTACACAGATAAACTGTTCTGGAAAGAAGAAAAAAATACCTTGGGCTGACACAACACCTACTGTGAACAGAGTTAGCAAATAAAGGATCTCATTTTAGGATGAGTTTGTTCTCTCTGTAAGAAAAATAAGCTCAGGTAATTTTGATGTGAAGACAAGCTACTGTATCCACGGGTGTGAGCAAGACGCACCACAGCTCTTTAAATTCAGGTGATGTGCACAGACAGACAGAAGACGCAGGCCAAGCTTCTCAGCAGACTGAGTGCTACATACAGAAGCCAGCCACTGTTTGTATGCCAAAGGTGCACTCAGCTGAGTTCTCTGGCTGAGAACTCCATACAGGGGTCAGATCTGAACAGAGCAAAAACACCACCTTACCCGCTTGTATCCCCACGTACGCCTCTACGGGAAGCATTAAAGGCTCTGCCAGTATTGACAGCACAGTCGTGGCACACTTCATTTTGGAAAAAAAGGAGACACTGACAGGCTGTAAGTCCTAAGGAAAGTCAATAACCAGTGCTGTGAATTTAATACATTAGAAAAAGCAGAAGGAAAACCTTGGAGGACCTTTGACCTGCCCAGATAACCAGGCAAGTCCTGACTGATGTAGATAAGCAAGAAACTGTAGCAAAGTAAACAACCAAGAAGTGAAACAACCCTTGAACTTAGGAAATACAAAATCTGATATCAATTTTTAATATGTGCTACTTAATGTGTAATAGTTCGTAAGTTTTAATTCACATTTTACACACTTACTAAATTATTTCAGAGGTTTCCTCTGTGATAGGAAAAAAAGCTTTATGTGCAGAGGTGACCACTCAAAACTGCAGTTAAGATTTCAACACAGCACAAGGTTTCCTAATCTTTGTGTCTACAACAGCAGCATCCCAAACACAATAACAAAAAGTGAAGACACCAATCACTGCCCATCAACCAAGGAAAGGTGACACAGAGTTAGCAGATCAGGTTGGGCGACCTCAAACACAAAAAAGGCATTTTTGACACAGCAATAGGCAAACCTTGGAACTTTTTGCTACAGGATGAGGACTCACAGGGAAAATGGACAAATATACAGGGTAAATCCACCAATGGGTATTAAGCACATGAAGCCACCTTTGGATCTAAAAACCTCTGAATACCAGGGCATGTCTGTCTTATGTTGCTGGCACATTCATGCATAGAAGCTGTTTTCTTCCTTAGGGGATGGACATCTTCACTAAAAACTCCCTAAAACAGTTCTCACTGAGGAAAGACAGCAAAGGGCCTAGTGCGTACAAACAAAATCAAACAGGGAGGAAGTCAAATCATAACGAGACAAAAACCAAAAAACTCTCTAGAAGAAAGGATGAGGGCTGAAACAGAAAATTTCCGTGGGACACCAGGCAAAGCACCCTAAGAATACCAATAGCTCCCCAAAGGCATCCAAGAAGCCAGCAGGCACTACCCGGAGAGGCTCTGGCCAGCAACTTACGTAAGAGGACAAGGGGACAGAAAAAGCCCATGGCTGCCAGGTTTCTGCCTTCCCCCCTGAATGGGCAGCTTGGCCGGGACCGGTAGGTGGCCCTGCAGCTTGGTCAGGCTTCAGACTCCAAGGGTGTAACTAGAAAGGTCAGCGACAGAGCACAGTCAAAGGCTCAGTTAGAGGTGCTGCAGCCTGGCACATTTGGCACCCGCACGTCAGGATTTCACCCTGCAGCCAGGGCACAGCAGTGAGCAGTGCCATGAACATGGCCAAGGCACACAGCAGTGAGCAGTGCCAGGGCACAGCAGTGAGCAGTGCCATGAACACGCCAGGGCACAGCAGTGAGCAGTGCCAGGGCACAGCCAGGGCACAGCAGTGACCATTGCCATGAACACGCCAGAGCACAGCAGTGACCACTGCAATGAACACTGCCAGGGCACAGCAGTGAGCATTGCCACAAACACGCCAGGGCACAGCAGTGACCACTGCCAGGGCGCAGCCAGGGCTCAGCAGTGACCATTGCCATGAACACACCAGGGCACAGCAGTGACCATCGCCACAAACACGCCAGGGCACAGCAGTGAGCAGTGGCATGAACACGGCCAGGGCACAGCAGTGAGCAGTGCCAGGGCGCAGCCAGGGCACAGCAGTGAGCAGTGCCATGAACACACCAGAGCACAGCAGTGACCATTGCCACAAACACGCCAGGGCACAGCAGTGACCACTGCCATGAACACTGCCAGGGCACAGCTCTCACACTGCCCACCGCCTCAGCACCAGTGACACAACCCGCTGAGCACAGCCAGCACAAAGCCTCTTGGTCTCTCTGCTTCAGGGGGCTCTTGTCACCTTGAGCACCGGCGACACACAGGGGCAAGAGAAGTGAGCAAGTGAAGCACAGGGACACAAAGATGTTTGTGCAGCAGGGCTTGGAGGCACACGGGTGGGTATCACACAGCCTGCTTGGATTACACCCAAGGGGGTGCTCACAGAGTCTCAGGGGGCAGAAGCCTAAGCAGCAATTCCACAATAAAAGCAGACATAGTTTTACTGGCTCATGTTATAGCTCTCCTGGAATTTCAAGTTTCAATGAAATTAACTTGCCTTTTTTTTCCAGAGACTTAAAGAAATCAAAACACTCAGTGTGCCCCAATTTTTGTTCTTATATACAGATAACATAAAAACTGTTAACTACGATTTTTGGCTCCTTTGGGGGATAGTGTTTAAACTGTCATACTGCAATTTGATGTCACTGATTTCTACTGACAAAAGTCGGAACAGTAGGTGCAAATGGAAAAGAAAAAAACTAACCAAAAAACCCCCACCCCGTACAAAAAAAAAAATCCCAAACTCACAAAACTGAAAAACAAACAAAATAAACCCTTCCAAAATTCACTGCTACAGTTTTCCTCCTGAAGGGAAGAAGAATGACATCTTCCAGTCCTGTCTCTGACTGGTTTATATTCTCCTGTAGCTCATTGCAACAATCAACTCTAATTTGGAAGCCCCACTTGTCACACTGTAACCCTGTTACAAAAACATTCAAATTTCTTGTAAGCTTCCTTTCTGAAAAACACAACACAGAGCAGTGAAACAAACACATCTTGTACCTTCCACACGGAGTAACACACAGCGGTTATCCTAACTAGTGCAGTAATTTTCCCCAACACACCAAGTATTCCTCACTCTAATTTGTTACTGCTCTCTCACAAAAACCTGTGAGAAAGTACACATTAGTTTCTCTCACCTCAAATTCCTCCCTGCTTCTTGATGTTTATATTCAAGCTTTGGAAGGTTACAGTCCAAGATTCCACCAAGACAGATGTGTCATCAGTATGAAGGCTGTTTCTCCAAGAAAACTAAAAACTAGATAATAAATTTACATACAGAGGGGAAAAAAATCCAGAGTATGTGTCCTACACAGCAGCTTGTAAACATTTACATCACATTGGATGACAAAATGCATGCATTCATCTTAATTAACATCCTTCCATTTTTGTAGGCTCACTCACCCAGATAACTTTGACTTAAACTCCACACAGTTACAGCTAAATTGCATAAAGATGCCTCAGCACAAAATCAAGGAAAGCAGGAAATTTTCAACCATCTCCACTATATCATTCTCTACAAACTGTTCAGCTTAATTCCAGATACCATATCTTATCCAAACTCTCGGCCAAACAAATCTCTGCCTCGGTACTTGTTAAAGCTGATTTATTACTGTCAAATACATTAATCTGCATGTTAATCTGCCTCAGGTCACTTGAATTTAGTGAAAAGGGACCTTTGTCAAGCCATATAAAATGTTGCTTTTGGTCCACATGGGAGTTTGAAATCAGAGCTTGGGAGAGATCCTCTATGACATAAATATTACAGCACGAAAACAGCAAGGAACGCAGAAGACTTTCCCTGTAATCCATTTCCATTTTCTCGGCTTCACTTCATGGCACGTTGTTAAAGCCTAAAAATTTCCCTAAATGAAGGCTGAGTTTATCTTAGGATCCTGTGTCGCTGGAGTTGTAAAGCACCAGCACGACAGCTTCAATCTGACATTCACTGCACTCCAGTGGAGGAGGGAAGGCTTGTAATTTATACAACCTACTTCATCCATACTGCAAGTAGTACACAAGACAGCAAATCTGGCTCCAACATTACACACACTACATTACGTACAGTGAGTGCTGGTAATAGTTCTGTACAAAGCCTTACATCCAACAGCTTAAAACCTCCCCAGCTGCACGGCTTCCTTATTCAACATTTCCAACAGAAAGCAGAACTGGTTTCTACCAGCACACCACTTGCTTCCTAATAGAATCAATTCTCTAGACGACTTACCAGACAATCCAAGATTTCAGTACAAACAAACCAGAAGTTCAAAGATGAATAAAGACTGTTGGGCAATCACTGAAGAGAAGCAGATTTAACATCCACATCCTGCATGTTTGCTTAGCAGCTGGATCACCATAAGCAGCACAATAGATTGGTACCTGTCACATCCCCTGAAGAAGCAGCCTCAGATGCAAGCAGCAGCAATGAGTATATTCCCCACCTTTCCTTTTTATGTTTGCCTAGTAATTAACTTTAAGTGCCAGTAATTCTCAATTGCTCCATCATTAGCATGACTAAATGTCACTCTACATAAGAATTATGCGACTATGCTTTGGTCAACCCCAAATACCGCCACTGTCACCTGTGACTCTGAATGTTGTAACAAATAACATGCTTATGAACTGTGCGTTTATTGCAAAGACATTGCTTCCATTACTGTCCAATTCATGAGCCCCTTCGGCTTGAAATGAGAAAGTATTACCTCAAAACAGGATCTTCAAGAAGGAAGCGCCGAACTTTGAGGAAGTTTTAATGTCTACATGTGATATTCTCTCAATGTAAAGTGATTTCAGGTGGTAGTGCAAGAACTACTGGACACATCACACTTACTGCTAAAAGAACAGGAATGTGGAATTGTGCCTTTTCGAGGATGGCCTTAGCTAACAGAAAACACTCATGTGAGTCTTGCAGGCAGATAAGCCCTCAGGCACTTGTATAATAATGAACTATTGAAGCAGAGCCAAGACATGAGTTTTGAGAGGAAAACAGTCATGGGTTCTGCGATCATGCTTTGTTTCTCACAATGGCTTTACTGTGATGTGTAACAAGGGGCTGTTTGATCCACTTACCCGACCCAGCAAAGTCAGCTGGAAAGGGCTTACACGAAGGAATGAAAAACCAATGTGCTTTGAGAGCATCTTGTACCACCTTTCCAGCAGCATTTTAAGGCTCTGCTGCTCCCAACCCAACGCGTGCCCTGGTTACTCACAGTCCTGCAGGGCTGTGCTGCTACATCAGCCCTGGCCTAATCTGAGTATTTGGGACTGCGGAGTATCGTCTCCAACAGTCTTGTCCATCCTCTCTTTGCCCACACTGACCCACCCCCTGGAGTCCTTCCAAACCAGCTGACAGGACTGGCATTTCCAACAGCATCGCACACTGCTTGGCTCTTTGGGACACAAACGTTTATGCCAGGGCTCTGAAACTTGCTCAGCTTCTCCTCCTGTCCATCAAGGACAAGCTTAACTTAGAATTGAGTTTGCCTTCAAGGCAGAATACATCCTACCCTTAAACTCTAGAGCATAGGCTCAAGGCCAAATTAGAAGAGTTCTACAGACAAAGTAACTAAAAACAATAGAGATCTCCTCAGATACTTTAGCAACAAGTCACTTCCTACTGAATCAAAGATTTTTTTTTTGTAACCCAGAAAGTTTTAACATTTTATTACTGACCTTCTTTCTTTACAGTCCTGGTTGATAAAAGAACGCCAGAACAAACACCTATGAAAAATCCTAGCATAGAGAAAGGAGGCTTTAGCAAATTATACTCTGCGTTTCTGGGGGATGATCTAAAAAGAGAACAAATAACTGGTATATATTTATATTTAAATAGTATCATATTTATATTTAAATTTCCTGTTCTATACCAAAAATGTATTCAAAAATTGCCCCTTGAGAAACACCTTACAAATCAAGTCTAAGCTACCTAGCAACTTCCTTCCCTGCATTAGTGAAGCTCATAAAAAGGAAAGGATTTTTATAAAACATCTATTATTGAACTATTTCTGTAATGCTGCAGATTTCACATGGTTGCCAATTATTAAAACATCACAGAGCAGGAAGTCAAAGAGCAGTTGCACTTAACCATGGACATTAAGATAACCATGACACAAGCCTTTTTCAGCATCCTCCTTCTAGCTTGAAATATATAAAGGTCAGAAAACCACTAAGTAAAGCTTTTGTTGACTTTGTTATGCTTTTCCCAACTCTCAGAACACTCATCTCAGAAAATAATCCATTTTGTTCCCCACTGAAGGTACAGCAGGCAGAAAGCCAACAGTTGGCACTTTGTCACCTAGCTACTTTAATAAAAATTATGAATAGGCTCTTACTTTTATTTCTACAATCATGTTCCATTACAGCAAAAAACTATTTGCCTAAAAGATTAATACTGAGAACAGTGGAACATTGCTGTGACCAGCCTTGCAATGCCATATGCCACTCTAGGGAATACACAGACACACAAACAATTCTTAAACTAACAATTTGCAAAGGACGTTGTTCTTCACAAGCAAATTGGCTGTATCATCTCTTAACGTCTGAAAGCACCAGATTCCACCACCACTAACGTACCTCCAGTTTTACCATTTGTCTAAGTAATACATGCCCACAAATTCCACCGACACGTAAATTAAAGCATTGGGGAAGAAAACAGGTGAAGTGAATCCTTCAGTTTACACCAGGGAAGAGCAACTGCTCAGTCTCAGGAGCAGCCCACCAGGAAATGCAGCGCAGCATTCTTCATGACAAAACCACACCGAAGCGGTCAGCTGAGAGAGGCAGAAATGCATGTGACTCTTATCCCAGGTCCTACTAGCCAGCCACTTCCTTGTTCCAAATGCTGAAATCCCTTTCCCTGCAGCTAAAAGCCTGCCAGGACTCTCAAGACTGAGATATAGCCAGCCTCAGCCCTACTTATCTTTGCACTGCGTGGCTTTTTCAAACAGCTCCCATCGCTCTCCGGGGGACACAGACACACTTCTAGTACAAGCAAGAGTTAACCTTTAACTCACTGAATTGTACCACCAGCTAAAGGAATTTTACCATTCGGATTTCATCTAGTAGCCAGAGCTGGTATCTGCTCTCAAAAGACAGCTTTTACTGCCTCTATGCAACCATCTCATTTCCATCACAAGTTCTGCATTTTACAAAAACCAGAAGCAATGTTCAGGCATATCTTGAAGTCCTTATCATGGTTACACTTCCCAAAATCTAGAAGCACCTGCCAAATAGTTTGAACAAGAAAATCAAAGGAGCACAAGTAAGTGCCTTTAATGAAGTCTGCAGAAATACATGAAGAAAGTATTTCATATAGGAGGAAGGCCCATGGCTTGTTCCCTCCAGGAACAGCCTGTTATTCAAATATCCATAAACATCCAATTTACTAACACACACTTATGACAACATTTTGAGAAAAATCAAATTGACAAATAAAAAACATCCATCAGTAAGGAGCGAAAACAGGAACCTCGCCAGAATGCTGTCACTAAAACAGAGAAAAGCCCACTAAAGGCTCCTACCAGTAAAAATGACCCTTATCTAGAAGCTGTAGAATTGTTTAACACATCTAGTGATCTCCTAAAAAATTCCACAGCAAATAAATTGTCATCCTCTAGACCTAAACAGAACAGCACAGTTGACTTTGGCTTCAAACAAAGAATGGCAGTCTCTCCAATCCTCTAAGCAGATGGAACTAACATGCTGGGGAAAAAGAGCATTTAATTTGGTTAAGAAGAGAAGAAGGAAAACTAGACGAACAGACATGAGAAATGGCTTTGGTGTACTTGTGATAAAGCAGCCCAGTGATACCTTATCTTTGAATACACGCAGATGATGACAGATACCCTTAGAAAAACAACAATTCCACAACAACAAACCACTCTGGCAGACAGCTAGGCTCTTACAGGATCCATTCAAATGCAGGCAGCCGTGCAACGTTATGACATCTATATCTGTGTACGTTTGGTTTTCACCGTTAGGTGAGAAACATGAACGTTTAGCATTTTGAGATAAAATACTAGCAGAAAGAGGAGAATAAAACAGAGCAAAAAAAAAGGAAGTAGCCTTTCCCGTAGCAGGTTTGCACTTGGATGTGCTGGCAGAACACTGAAATACCCACTCGGAATATTCAGATGTGACTTTCAGCCCATTCTGCAAGTAAATTGTCTACTCTCTTGCCTACTGCTGTCTAAAGGTACCTCAGAGCCAATGATTACAGCTCTGCTTGTTCCAACACTTTCCTCCTGTAAATAGTGCCTGACTATTTTCTGTTCTCACAAGGGCTTAATTAGTCCTGTTCACAGAGCGCTCCAGCAGCTGGCACATCCCTGCAGACTCCACGGCATTTTCACAGCTATTGAAATCCATCTGAACCATGCAGCTAATTTTTCTACACTAACAATTACGTGTCCTGTGAAATTTGCATCCACCTAAACGTTTGAAAACCCCTTTCCGCAGTCCGTTTAACCACAGGACAGATGTCCCAAAATCACTGACACACAGGCAGTTCACAGAAGTACAAAAAATCCTGTCAGGTCACAAAAAAAGACCCTCTCCTCCACCAACGGAGCAGCAGAGACCTGCAACTCCAGAATACATCAGTAATCACGTTAAATCAGAAAGCAAAATGCTCTTTAGACATGTAATATTTGCTTTTCATATTTCTGAGCACCTTAATTTTGCCAACTTGCTTCAAGTCCTTTGCTATTTCTCAAATCAAGCAGCAACAATATAAGCTGTGTGGCATCTCCCTTCCTGAGAGAGGCTGCCTGCTGACCACCACAGCAGCTGCCACATCCCAGCGCGGAATTTCTGGAAACAGAAATTCTGCCACCCTGTCCTGAAAGGGAACCTTGAGGTTCATTGTCAAACTGGACTAAGGTTATATTTTTATGTCAATCCATTGAGACAAACTTTCCAGAAAATGTATGTGATCACTGGGCAAGTTCAGTTTTACAGTTACACGATGGTAAAAGTCTGCATCTCTCACTCCACAACACTGAAGGCAGGAGGCTGTTCTCCTCAAAGCTCTGTAACAGGAACTGTGTGAAAACAACTCACCCCCTGCTTATTATTAGCTTACACACTGATCTGCAGCATCCTGCTTCAAAATCAAATGTTCCAGTAGTAGGAGCATATTCAAATAAACAAACGAAAGTTAAAACTGTTTTTGGAAATCAGAACTAGCATCTTATTTGTCTCCATATTCTTAATTTTTGAAATTTGGTTTCTTTGTTAAACATGTCTTGACAAACAGAGTGCTTTAAAAAGCAGAGGCAGACAGTTACCATGTTAAGCACAACCAGCTGAAATACGTCTTGTAAAAAGACAAGGCATTTAAAACGAGTTCTATCAGAAAACAATAGTTTAAAATAATAGTCCTCCCCTTAAACACTGTCCCAAATACTTCTTCATAATCACCACCATTATCTTGTGCAATGTCTTTTCAAATTTACCAACACCGTCTGTCAGAAAATTCACTGAATGACTCAGACAGACACTTTCAAATCATAAATACTCAAAACTGCTATTTCCATTTCAGAACTACCTCTGTTTGAGGATTTGAATTGCTGATGGCATAATAATCCAACGACCTCCCGAAGTTCCCTTATCAAGATTTTCCTCATGCACAAACAGCATGCCCACTGACGAAAGCAAGCCTTGTTGCTTTGCACAGTGTCTTGGACAATACGGTTATGCAATCCAAAACCTGTAAAACTGGCAAAATTTTTAGTGCCTAATACTGAGTATCTTTCGTACATGAATGCTTGACACAGCTCCTTGAACACGCAACTGAAGACATGAGATAACAGCAGAGATCCAAGCATTAAAATCACTGGCATTACATGCCCCGCCAATTCCCATTAATTTTCCTTCATCACAGATCTACAGAAACGCTTGCCCAGAGCCAGCACAGGCTTTCCAAAGTCCAGCCTTCTAATCCCGTGTCCAGGAGTCAGGCTTCCAGTCTGAATCTCACCCACGCTTCCAGAACCACCGGTCACCAGCCCCTTGCCAAACTCGTAGCAATGTCACCAGCACAACAGCACCGATGCAGCTCTGCCAGGGCAAAGCCTGGGATAAGGGGCTGAGGGAAAGCCCGGTGGATCTGGCTCTCTTGTCTCCTTAACACAATCTAAGCTCCTATACCCATGGCATTTTACATCTATATTTGAGAATATACCTATGACATATAATAATCTGTTGGAGACATTTTCACCATGAAAGGTTTTGCTCAAAGAAGTAAGCCAAAAATACACTCTTGTCCTTCACACCACATTATGTTTTCATATCTGATTTACACTCAGAAAACATCATTTTGAAAACCTGGGCTGAGTTGGGATGCAGCTTTTAGCTCCTCTCACACTTATTCTGATTCAGTTTTCCACATTAGCAACTATCCTTCATGGCTTCCACAGCAAAGCTGCCAACAACCTTATTCACAACCATATTTAGTTGTCAGCTCAGACAAGGGAATCATTTCTGTATTTTCTCAGCTAATCTCACACTTCCAACACAACAGTGACCTTCCTTTAAGTTGCCTACTAGCACACACTTATAATCTTCATAGAGGTTTGAGTGCCACAGAACAGATGAAATTCACTCATTAATAATATGTTATCCCCATAATGCAAGAACCACAGCACGAAATCTGCTCAACTGCAACTGACTGGCAACCCGACAGGGAAAGAAAAAAACAAACTCAAAACACAAACTTCCTTTTTCCTATAAACAAGGCTAGCTCACAGCCAAAGATAACAAGGAAAACTGGCCATGTTTCATGACTGTGCTGCACCCATAACTCCATGACACACCACCTACTTTTGTTGATCACAAACATCTTTTCCTCTGTTCCAGCAGCTACCGCAAATCTGAAGTAGTCTCAATAAGGTTCTACAGCAAACAAGCACCCCCATACTGAAGTACTACAAAAAGGCCTCTGAAATCTGCAGATTTTCGGAACAATTCTGAGAGTGCTGTGCAGCACACAGCTCCTCACTGACTTCCAGAACAGACCTGTGAAGACCAGAGCCAGGATGGAGCGAGAAATCGGATACTCCCTGACACTGACTACAGCAAGGGAGTGAAAACAAGAGTTTAAATTACACTCTAAGGCATCAGCTCTTGAAACCAGATTATGCCAAGAAGAGTTTGCCCAGAGGGCCTGGCCTGTTTCATAAAATTCGATCCATTTTTAAAAACACACAACATGGTTGGGATATACAAGACAATTCAGCTCCCTGAAAAACTTCAATGCTGCTTGAAGAGCACAAAGTTTCTTTAAATGAGGGGTAACATCTAAAAGCTTTTCTGCTGTGTGACAAGCACACGATAGTTTGTATACACAAAGTGACTAAGCCCGTATGACAAAAAAGAAAAGTTATAATATTAACGGTTTTCTCAAAACAAATGAGAAACATCTACAGGCATCTACTGAAGCTACAAAATCAACTGAGTTGCAAGGCGAAAGCAAACATAAAAATAAACTAACACTGCTTGAAAACCCCAGCGAAGAACAACAGCTGTCATCTCTTCTTTGTCTTCCGGGCGATTACCATATGTTTCAACGTCTTTGTTGCTCATCCCAAGCAAACAAGAGATGAATACCTGATGCTCTCAGGGAAAAAAAAAAAAAAAAAAAAAAAAAAAAAAACGAAATCACCTTTGAGCTTGTTTAGGACTAGGAAATTTCAATTGAATCATTAAAGTAAAATTTCATCATTTTCTTCTCATTAACTGAAGCTGTTTCTTCCACAGTCCTTGAGGCATCTGAAATCTGCTCAGCAGTTCCCGTTCTACTCGATAATGACCTCAGAGTGTTCACATCACTAGAAAATAAAGAACCAAGTACCTGTGAGTCCCTCTACAGCCATAATACAATGGCCACTTCTCACTCCTGATATTATGGTGGTCTCAGTCCCAAGCGTGCACACAATCTCAGTAATCTCCTGACTTGCTGTAGCTAAATCCAACTGTTTTATCACCAAACATACATCCCAGGTGCAAGGCAACAGGGAAGCAGAGGTGAGATGAGAGTTGTTTTTTAAACTGCCACTCAACCATCCTATTTTAAACTTGCATTCACTAGAAATACTTACAACGCTAGACACAGATTTGCATAGCTCAGCATTAAATAGCCATCAAGGAGTGGGATGCTGACCCTGCCTCAAGTTGTACTAAATTTGGCACTCTGTTGCCAAATAAAGCAGTTTTTGCTTAAGATAGTGAAGGTTTACCTAATCTGCCTTCAAAAAAAAAAAAAATTTCCTCTTAGAATAATAGAATCATAGAAATGTTAGGGTTGTAAGGGACCTTAAAATCATCTGCTTCCAATCTCCCAGTCATGGGCAAGCACACTTTTCACTTGACCAGTTTCCTGAGAGTCCCACCCAACCCAGTCTTGAAAATTTCCAAGGATGGGGCAACCTGTTCCAGTGCCTCACCAACCTTATAGTGAAAAGCTTCTTCCTAATATCTAATCTAAACCTAATGCCCTTAGGCCCAAGACCTGAACTGTTGTCTGAAATNGGAAAAAAAAAAAAAAAAAAAAAAAAAAAAACAACGAAACTTTTTAAAAAGTTTCTTCTGATGCCACTTGAGAATATCCAAACTGTGGTTTAGCCTAATATCAAATATTTATATTATGTTATCTATTATTGGCAACTCCAGTGTTTATACATATATATATACATGCACTTAAAAACACTCTGCTGGCAAAAAAAGGAAGGTTCCCATCTTGTGCAAGCGGAGGAAGCATTATTCACATTGCCTCCCTAAGAAGATTTCAGGCGCAGCAGCAGCAGCAGTAGATTTCCCTGCCCTGACAAGCAACAAGTGCACGGAAGGCTATAAACAAGACCCACTTACGGTGCTCCTGACCCACTTAGAGCGCTCCGCCGGCCTAAAGCCTCCCCCGGCAGCCGGCGA